>JAYESA010000015.1:116397158-116560920 GCA_036927795.1 Iris macrosiphon | reverse complement strand
TTGGGGGTTTTCCTCCGACACGGGGCCTTGTGCATATCACATTGTGACACAGACAGACACGCTAATTACTATACGTATTGTTCATAATTTATGTATTAGACTTGTTCGTATCCTCCGGGATACGTTTGGTTGTGTGTTGGAGCCGTATCGCAAGCGTATCATAGAGAAAGTGTGATACGGGTGCGATGCGCTCCATGTGTTGTTGTTTGGCTCATTTTCCTATACGTGCAAGTGTAATTATATATATATATATATATGATATTTAAGTGATATACATATGTATATAATAGTATATTTGGGTTATGTATATGTGTGTACATATATTAGAGTATATATAGATCTATATATATGTCTATATATATATATATACATTTGTTTGTATGTACATAAGTGTACTTGTATATATGTATATGTATATCTCTATAGGTATGTTAGAGGTGATTGTATATATATATATATATATATATATATATATATATATATATATATATATATATATATATATATATATATATATATATATATAAAAGTACGTATATATATATGTTTAGGTAGATATGTATATATATACTTAGGTGTGTAAGTGTTGTTTTAGTGTTGTATGTGGAGTGCCTGTGAGTGTTCGTGAATGGTATTGTGTCTGTGTATAAGTGTATTGTGTGGTTATGTGTGTGTGTTTGATGATTTGTGTGCAAGAGGGAAGTGACTGTGGTGAGGAGAATTTCAGTGTTCAACGGCAAAGGGGAGAAAGTATGGGTATTCACTGTGCATTAAAAATACACAGTATTAGTTGGGATCATCAACTGTGTAGAGGAGCTGCACAGTTCAGCAGCTCGGGCTGTACTGAAGGCCAAGACAGAGCTACACAGTGGCAGTTGCTAGCACTGAGAAATATGTGCAGCTTTCGACCTACTATACAGTTCAAAGTAGTTAGCAGCAGATCATCACAGGGTGTACAAGGAGCTCAGGTCACTGTAGTGCATTCTTAGACATCAACAGCTATGCAATGCATAACAGCTACTCGAAGAAATGTGTGCAGCTTGTGCACTAGTGCACTGAACGTCGGTGCACTAACTGCACAGCCTGTACAACAAGACCTCAACTGAGCCAAGTGCAGTATCGGCTCAGTGCAAAACCAACAGTGACAGCAACACCAGTCTCGTTATCAGTAGGTATCAGTTCAATGCAAGTAAGGTTTATGGGTTTTAGTGTAGTATTAGGTTTAGTTGTATTAGTTGAGATTTTGATTTGGAAGTCCGAGTATCAATTATCAGTTTCAATTAAGGTATTACTAGTGAGTAGTATCTACATCTAGTTAATTGATTATGTTTTGGGTATAGTTAATTGATTATATATATACTTGATTATACAATTACTTAGTTATGCATTAGTGTGTAGTGTCAGTTAGTTTAGTTTTCTGTTAAGAGCTAGTTATATATAAATACTTGTATTAGTTGTTAGTACCAGTTAGCCTATATATGTATCTTATAGTATAGGTTGTATTGTTAGTGTACTTTGAGTATGTTATTAGTTATAGTACTTAATAGCTTGGAGTAGCATGTTGTTTAATTGGGGGTTAGACATATTTTAGCTATATTTAATAGGTTTTGGTTT
Source organism: Iris macrosiphon (assembly GCA_036927795.1). NCBI lineage: Eukaryota > Viridiplantae > Streptophyta > Magnoliopsida > Asparagales > Iridaceae > Iris > Iris macrosiphon. The sequence goes on along the minus strand of JAYESA010000015.1, from coordinate 116,559,306 downwards.
ACCTTGGGATACCAAGGTATCCCCAAGGTATTGGGCCGATACCCAAGGTATTGAGCTTGGGTATCAAGTTAGGTGCGATACGCATTGGTTCAAGGCCAAGGTATCCTATTTCAATAGGGATTATCTAGTATTATAATATTTGACTTGAATACATATATAAACCCTATTTTCATATTCAAAACTTGCGTATCTTAGGATACGGCTCTTTGAATGCATTGTTGTGTGTTAGTTTAGCTAGCATAGAATAGTTTCATAGTATATCGACTTAGTGGCTTAGCATTAGACTCTTGCAACCTAGAATTTATTGGTATGACTTAGAAATGGCGTATCGACCTAGAATTGTATCAACTTCACTTATTTTTATTATTAAAACTTGTATTGATTCAATATACTATATATAGGTTGTGAGATACCAGCTTGGGCATCGAGAGACATACCTTGCTCAGGACTTCAGGCGAGTATATTTCTCTGTTAATTTTTATTTCATAATAGTGTATATATCACTTGTTCTAGAACTGCATACTTGATTTTGATACTTGGTTACACGGACTGGTACTATATGGACCCCGTCAAGAGGTGTTATCCCCTACCGTATTCAGCGGGTACTTAGTCACATGTATTTTATCGTGTGCATAGGGTATTGATTTTCATGTGCTTCTTATGCATCCACTATTTTGTGTGCTAGTGTGACTATATCGTATTCATGTACGTAACATATCGTGATTGGATCCATGAGTATTGGTTGGGGAGGGGGAGTAGAAGTTGGTTATGTAATCAAAGCCCTATTGATCTCATGTGTATGTCGATTATATACCTCACGTATAATGGAGTTTCCTTTATACCTCATGCGCAACCTAAGTCGATCACATAACGAACTTGCACTCTAAACCACATAGCTAGTATTCTTGTTTTCTACTTGCGGTTTATTTTTCATATTTACTTTCCAGTTCTTACTGTGCTTATTGCATGTTCTTCTTGTATTGTAAATTCATACTACTTGTGCATCTTGTATTCTTTTCTATTACTCGTTATATATGCTCGATTATGTATTTGAAACTGCTTTCAGAGGTATGTACTTCGCTCCAATCCTGACTGGATATATTTTTTAGATGATTGGCTAGAGGAGCTGTGTCCCACGTATTACGACCCTCAAGAGGGTAAGACTTTAGAGGATACTCCCCTAGAGCAAGAGAATATAGTACCAGTGACCGAGAAGATTTAGTTTATGTTTGGTGATTTTGTATTAGACTGTTCTTTTGTTAAGATCCATAGTTGTATTATTCTTTCAGATTATGGATTGTATCTTGTACCTTTCTTTCGCTATTCCATTCGTGCATTATTCTTTCTTAGTTTGTTCTGGGATTGAGATTAGTTATACTTGTGAGATACCATATTGTTGCTCCGTTTAGAGTTGAGATGATTGACAGGTACCATATTATATTTTTGAGATGTTAGATAGTTAGAAATGACCCATACAACGTTCTATCGCCGATTTTGTGGCGTAGGCTGGGCGTAACCACGTACTCATGCCCGAATATCTGGGTGCGGGTCGTGACACATTTTGAGTGGTAGCCCATACAGGTCTAGATAGATATCGTAGTGGTGCTCGTCTAGAGTACTGCTACGAGCCTGCTTTAGAAAATTGGATTTAGGCTGAGAGTTGCTCAATCACAACTAGAAAAATTCTAATATCTGTTTTACAAATCCTTATCTATTGAATATTGTCTTTCATTTTGAATAAAGTTCTGTCCTTCTTTGATGATATCGCATTATATTCAATATTGATTCCGTATTTCAATATATCTTCAGGATGCCTCCGAAGATCAGATTCTATCGCTCGGGAGCAGCGACAGCTTCCTCAGATACTTCCTGGCCTGCTGCGAAGAGGGTAGCAGCTACTACTGCTTCTTCTCCAGTTGAGAGGGTCGCCTCACCGGTTCATGTGGGAGTCTCAGCAGCCGTCTTTGGGGGTGCTCCTCCCCCAATTTGGAGGGTAGCTCCAGTTGTTTACGAGGGACTTCCACCACCACCGCCAGTACCAGTTGATGCTAAATAGTTGTTCGTACTTTTCCAGCAGATGATGGAGGCCCGTAGGGCCCAAGCTGAGGCACAACACCGATAGATTGAGGTGATGAGACAGGGTATTGAGAATGCTCACCAGGTGGCCATTACCGTAGTAGAGAGGACAATGCCACCACAGCCACGAGAGGCACAACCCAGGCCCGGTACCATACATGACTTTAAGAAGTTGGATCCCCGGCCTTTCAAAGGGACAAAGGGCATTATATATGGAGATGACTGGTTGGAGAGCATGGAGCACGTCATACGCTTATCCCGCCTTGTAGAGGACCTGAAGGTAGAGGCAGCGGGACTACAGATAATGGACATTGCCAGTACTTGGTTCCGAAATAAGCCACAGATTGCCGATCCAGGATTGACATAGGGTGAGTTCAAGGACTTGTTCAAAAGAAATTTTTTCTCGCCCACCGAGAGACTTAATTTGGAGCGACAGTTCCAAAACCTTCACCAGAGGAACATGTCGGTAGAGGAGTATGCCGCCGAGTTCGACAAGTTGAGCAAATATACAGACTACATGGTGAGGGATCTTGAGAACCGGGCGAGTAGATTCAGAGAGGGCCTGAATTGGGAGGTGAAGGCTCTTATTTCTTCGAGCCATGAGACGTACACAGATATCTTGATGGAGGCCTACAAGGTCGAGAGAGACCTAAGTTTGAGGCCCAAGAGGGACCAAGATATTTTTGGTGGCAGGAGCAGCGCAGGTCCAGCCAAAAGGCCCTATTTCCAGCCACAGCGACATCAGTTCCATACGCCTATCAGAGCACCAGTACAACAGACGTACCAGATGCATAGGCCAGCCCAGCCAGCTCGTGTTTGCCCCTTTTGTAAGAAGGCAGGCCATGGATAGGATGTTTGCAGGAAGAGGCTTGGTTAGTGTTTGTTTTATGGTTTATCAGACCAACAACTGAGGGATTGTCCAAAGACATTAGCTTGTACAGATCAGGATAGAGCCCCGATTCAAAGGATACCCGTGAGACACCCGGCGGGACAGCAGAGAGGACCTCCTTTGTAGCCCCAGCATCAGAGGTTCGTGCAGCACCAGCACCAGCAGAGAGATGTACATCAGGGGCAAGCTTTTGTCCTGGCCGTGGAGGAGGCAGAGCCAGCCGGAGATGTTATAGCAGGTTCAGTCTTACTTGATTCTTTTTTAGTTCATACTTTATTTGATTCTGGTGCTTCTCATAGCTTTTTATCTATATCTTTTGCTTTGAGGCATCGCCTTGAGTCTGAACCATTGGCGCGGACTTGCAAGATCACAACCGGGGGTAGCATCATCCTGGTCAGTGATGTTTGCAAGAACCAGAGAGTTTATTTGGGAGGCCGTGAGCTGAGCATATGTTTACTTGTAATGCCACTTCCAATTTATGATATAGTACTCGGAATGAATTGGTTGAGTAGACATCACGCTAGTATCAATTTTCATGGAGGCATAGTTTTATTTCAGATGCCAGAAGAGCCGGAGTTCGAGTTTGTCCGAGGAGAAGAGCAGAACGAGGGCAATTTTTGTGGGGCTTTGGTAGAAGAGCAGGAGCTGCCATATCCGTTGATTGCAGAGTTCTTGGATGTATTTCCAGAGGAATTACCGGGGTTACCGCCGGACAGAGATGTAGAATTATTCATAGATTTAGTGCCAGGCGCAAAGCCGATCTCTCAGCACGTATATAGAGTAAACAACAACGAACTGATGGAGTTGAAGAAGCTGGTGGATGAGTTACAAGACAAAGACTTTATACGTTCCAGTTCATCACCATGGGGTGCTCTGGTACTGTTTGTACCCAAGAAGGATGGGTCGGTACGTATGTGTATCGACTACAGGTCCCTTAATAACCTCACTATCAAGAACAAATACCCGTTGCCGTAGATTGATGACTTGTTTGACCAGTTGAGCGAAGTGAAGGTATTCTCCAAGATAGACTTGAGGTCAGGGTACCACCAGGTGAAAGTGAAGAGGAAAGACATCCCGAAGACAGCTTTCAAGACTCGTTATGGACAGTTCGAGTATAAACCCCCTCGACCAAAATTTGGGTTTAATTAGCTTAGATAACATGATTAGGGTTAACTAGATGCTAATTAGAATTTATTACTCAGAGTATTAATTATTATGCAGTGATTTTATTACTTAGGACACCATACCGTTGTCCCGATATTTAGGATACTACACAAGCTGTTACCCTGAAACAAATTTCATACACTTTGCCTAGACATACCAACCTACCATAATAACCTTCGTGTAACTCACAAATACTCATTTTTGTGCCTGATTTTAGTCGCACGAAAGCCGTTACAAACGTCCGTACGTAAATTCAATTAATTGCATATTTACGTTCTATGTCCGTTCCAATCGAAATTGAGACCCAACATCAACCCGTTTTGACCAACCCCGATTATGACATTATTATACTCTAAGCCTACCATGCCCATCATGCTTGTGCCTACCCAATTTAGACTCTATGTATTTATTAAATTAATTTAGGAACACCCGGTGCATTAATTGTAATTTAATTAATGTAGTGACCCAACCTCACTCAAATTAGACCCAACTCCAACCCAAACCCACACACACACCCTCAAGCCTCATACTAAACACCATACACCATTCTAATCCACTACAAAACACCAAATATGGTGTTTTGTCACATAAAATCCTCAATTTCAATTTATGTGCAATTTTCTAATTGTTCTGGGGCTTTTGTGCAATTAAGTAATGAGGTGCCCCCCTCTCATTGGCCCAACCACTTGAAGAAGAGATCCCCCTTCCTTTGACCGGTCCACAAATAATTTTCTCCTATTTTCATGTACTCTACATCACTTTTGGAGGACATATCCTAACCCCATATTTCAAACACCTTAGATCCTAGCCACATGTGCAACATGTGGAGGCCCTCACACAACCCTAAAAAACTACCCAGCCGGCCCTAATCCTAAGGCACCCCCCACTCTCTCTCCTATAAATATTACATGCTACCTCACCTAAAATCTCACAAAAACCCAAACTACCAAAGCTAAAACCCTAAAAATCCTAAAGCCCTCACCACTACCCGACCATTCCCGCAACCCTCCCTCGGCCAGCCACCACCTCCGGCCACCCCCGCGACGGTCCCCCTCCGACCAGCACCCACTCCCCTACCTCCAGCCACCGCCACCCGCCACAGCTCCGCCTACAGCCGCCTCCAACACCACCATCCTCATCATCAAACAAACCCCCCACAGCCCGAGCCGACCACCCGAGTGCCCCCAGCTCGCCACCGCAGCTCGGCCGGCCACCGTACTCCGACGACGTCTCCCCCAGCCAGTCTTCTCCGTCGCCAACAAAGCTCGGCCCCGGCGGCCCCGCAGCCGGCCGGCACAGCCCCCGCAGCGCCAACTGCTGCTGACTGCCGCTGCTGTTAACGACGACCCCCCCCCCCCGCTTGCCGGAGCTCCGCCCGGCCACCCTCGCCGGCGACGACCCGCCCGGCGGACCCACCTCGACCCCCTGCACCAAGGTATATATTTTAATATATGTATACTGTATTTTATACATATATATATGGTATTGCATTGTCTATATAATATTATATATTCTGTATTTTTGGGTATTTATGTATATACTTATATATATATACTGTATTCTGTATATTCTGTATATTTTATATATAATAGATATATATATATGTATGTATTTCATATTAAACTGTATGTATATACATAGTATACAATATATACTTGTATTAAATACTTTGTATGTATTAATATCTATTATATATATATATATATATATATATATATATATATATATATATATATATATATATATATATATATATATATATATATATATATATATATATATATATATATATATATATATATATATATATATATATATATATATATATATATATATATATATATATATTTGTTAGTGTATTTTGTATATTATATATTTAATATATTGGGTATATATATAAACATATTATTCTGTATATTTTGTATATTATATATATATATATATATATATATATATATATATATATATATATATGCATTTCGTATAATTATATATATATTGTGTATTTAGTCTATATATATATATATATATATATATATATATATATATATATATATATATATATATATATGTATGTATGTATTTATATTTTTGTGTATATATATAAATATATATTTTGTGTATTGGGTATATTATATATTTAGTACATTGAGTATATATAAAAATATATATTTGTGTATTTAGTATATTATATGTAGTGTATATATATTGGTATATTATATATAAATATGTGTATATATATATATATTGTGTATTTAGTATATTAGTGTATAAATAAATATGTGTGTATATATATAAATATATACATACTTTATGTGTATTAAAATAGTATATTAGTATGTATTATATATGGGTACATTTTCCATTTTGTATATTTATACATATAAATATATATGTACTAAATATATATATATGTTGTATATGTGTACTTAGGTATATAAATGGTTATTTAAATATATGTATATGTATATGTATTAAATATATATATGTTGTATATGTGTACTCATATATATGTCGATGTATTTAATTAATATGTGTATATTACATATTAATCTGTGTATTATTAGGTAATATATATAGATGATATTTTAAATATGTTCGATTAAATATACGTATTTTAATATGTTAAATATGTATTTGTGTACATATATGTATATGTGTTATATATTAATATAAGTAATACGTGGTCCAACTCGATGGACAGTCAAGACCCTGCGTCAGTTTATTACTGCAAGTAGTGTGTTGTACTATTATAGTGACTGATGTTGGTATTATTATATTATATATAGGATCGTTGGATCGTACAAGCGAGACTTCAGGAGCAGGATATTGGCATTCGCAGCTACCGGACTCAGGCAAGTATACCTTGCTGGATTACTGTTTAATTTAAATGATAACTGTTACAATATACATAAACTGTGCGCGTTCGAGATTGACTCGGGTGCAGTCGACGAATGCGTCGATGAGTAGTGTACTTAACCTAGCTGCTAGCAGACTCACCTATAACTGTGAGGATATTCTGATATCTTCCTAGACCATGACACTTGTACACGCACCACGATGGTAAATTCATGTTGGGATGCGGGTCCGCGTACCCAACTAGCTATCGGTGCGTACGACATGCATCACGGATTAGTACATAATTTAGAGTAATCTAGTTAGATGAGACTTGGCATATAGATACTGGATATTCACGTCGTGTATTCGACTGATGTATCCACATTGGGCGGAGAGGACAATTGATAAAGCGTATAGGATACACATATTGGACTCTATAGTATCCAGAGGAGCCACGGATCCAATGACTTCCTTTATTCAGATACCGTGCTCCTCGGAGTGATACAGACGTATATACAATACAGATACCTCATTCTTCGGAATGATGGACGTTACATGGACAGATACCATGCTCTTCGGAGTATGGACGTTATACCTACACCTACCCATACGTTCCAAGGTTGTCCTTACATTGCATTCACTTAGATGGTTAGCACACCCACTTTATTTTATTCAGTACTATATATGGCATAAATTTTTTTATATTGTTACGTCCCTCTGAGGACCTGGTTCCCTTCCAGATTTGGACGAGGCGTATTACCCCACTGTGTACGGACCTGGAGTGGAGACGAGGTACGCTCTCGAGGAGGAGTTAGAGGTGCTACCGTCGGAGTTTCCCTGATTACCTGGTAGGCCTTCCGCCTAGGACTGGAGTTTCTTATCTAGATAGTAGTTGCTTCAGTCGCACTCTTTATTTCTGTCTTCAGTACTCTATTTCATCATTTGTAGTAGGTTTGTTCCCACCGGACATATTTTGGTTTATACTATGACATTTTGACACTGAACTTATTTTCTAGTATTTTATTTCAGTACTTCTTGTTGTATTGGGGATAAGATTAGACTCTGTATGTTATATGATAGTATTAGACTTGTTAGATTTAGGACAGTGTAGCACACTTTGCTAGGATCCATTAAATTGGGATATCCTCGGAGACGTGTCAGCTGGACAATGCCACGTGGCCTGGTCCCATGTATTTTGGGACTGGGGCGTGACATGGTTTTAGTGGTGGCCTATGCAGGTCTCATCAAATGTTTATTGCTTGTGGTATGGTAACGTGCCCAGCGAGCCTACACTAGGATAGAAATTACTAGGTCTCATCCACTTGATTACGCCTTTGAACCTCTTCTGTATTTTAAAATATCTGCATCTAGTTTGATTGATTCTGTACTCTTTTAATGAAGTTCTATCTCTTACAGCAAGATGAACCTACGTAGCGGACATGAGGCATATGGTGCCATAGTGCCATCTGCCACCGCACCGAGGGAGGAGACGTCCCAGGGACCACCCGGAGAGCAGCCTCAGCCACAGGCACCGGTGATCCCCCAGGCCCCGATGATACACTGGCACCAGACCTCTCCCGACGAAAGGACGCAGCAGCCAGAGGGCCAGACTTCTCAGACTATCCCGATGCAGCACTTTGAGGGACAGACATCGAGGGCTACGCCGATGCCGCAGTTCGAGAGGCCGGCATCCGAGGAGACGTCAATGATGCAGCCGGAGGTACCACTACCATCACCTCCGCCATTTCTACCCCAGATGCCACCATCGGAGGGACAACCCCAGATGTTCCAGTTTTTCCAGGCGATGATGCAGGCACAGTGGCAGCAGACTGAGATCCTGAGACAGATCCTGATGGCGGTACTAGAGAGGACACCTGCCCCAGCACCCGCACCAGCACCTGCACCTATCCAGCCAGTAGGCACTGTACGCGGTTTCTGCCAGATGGGCCCGGGAACCTTTTCGGGCAAGAAGACTGTAGAGGAGATCTCGGATTGGGTCTCCAACACGGAGATGCTACTGGAGGGTTCGCAGCTACATCCGGACCTCTGGATGACTGCAGTGAGGGCCCAACTCAAGGGCAACGCCCATCTCTGGTGGGATTCCATGGAGCGCAGCATCGGCAAGACGCAGACATGGGAGGAGTTTCTGGAGTACTTCAATGCAAAGTATTTCTCCGCTACGGTCAGGAATACCCTATACTCCCAGTTCCTGTACCTGGAGCAAAGGAACTTGACCGTAGATGCCTACAACGCAGAGTTCAGCCGACTCAGCCGATTCGGTGTTGCCCTATTACCCAACGACCTGGAGAAGGCCAGGAGATTCCATCAAGGCCTTTCCTTTGAGCTGTAGAGGTATATCACTACTCAGGCGAGGATCTCTTATGAAAAGGTTCTATCAGAGGTGAGGATCTAGGAGTCCATAGGCAGAGGAGCGAGATGTTCCAGCACGAACGTACCAGCCAGAGTCCAGCACAGAGCAGGAGGACCGATTCGTCGTCCAGGAGCGCAGGCGCAGCAGAGGACACTGCCATACCAGCACAAGGAGCTTCCGACTTGTCACTATTGTTGCAAGAGGGGACACATTGTCAGAGACTGCCGAAAGAATCTCGTGCTCTGCATGATCTGTGGAGCGAGCCAGCACCTTGCCAGAGATTGCCCAAAGCGTAGAGATGCAGCACCGCAGACCGGACAGAGGCCAGCAGCACCACCCTTGAGGATACTACCCCGTACCGGAGGTCAGCATCCACCAGCTACCGGAGGATTTCAGAGAGGACCACCCTTGGTCCCACAAGAAGCACAGTTCAACCAGTCCAGACAGCAGGTTGGAGGGCAAAGGCACGGGCAGGCCTTTGCATTAGCAACTATCGAGGAGGAACCAGAAGGGGAGGCTATCACAGGTACTATTTTAGTTGCATCATTACCTTCAACTGTATTGTTTGATTCTGGAGCTACACTGTCTTTCATATCTAGTAGCTTCGTAGCCATGCATAGAGTAGCAACTTCCCCCTTACCTAAGAGTTGGAAGATTCTTACCGGAGGAGGCATCGTACCGGTTATCAGTACTATTAGAACGTGCTCGGTAGTAGTATATGGTAGGAAGATGAGAGCACAATTTTTGGTACTCCCAATGCCAACTTTCGACGTTATTTTGGGCATGGACTGGTTAAGTCAGTACAATGCCGTACTGGATTGCCGGAAGGGTAGCGTCACTTTTAGACCGTCAGGTCACCCGGAGTTCGAGTACATGCGGGGCACCATCGAGTGAGGAGTAGGACAAACAGCTGGACCTTACATGGCTAAGGAGACGACACCCCCAGAAATTGTTACAGAGTTCGAAGATGTTTTCCCGGAGGAGTAGGACAAACAGCTGGACCTTACCGCCTGATAGAGAGGTGGAGTTCACTATTGAGTTAGTGCCCGGAGCAGCACTGGTATGTTCAAATGTGTACCGATTGGCGAAGAAGGAGCTAGACGAGATGAAGCTACAGTTAGAAGAGTTGCAGATCAAGGGATTTGTCCGTCCTACTGCATCACCCTGGGGAGCACCAGTGTTGTTTGTACCAAAGAAGGATGGGACATTCCAGATATGCATTGATTACAGAGCCCTTAATGCTTTGACTATCAAGAACAGGTACCCTCTACCGCGGATTGATGATCTGTTCGACCAGCTAACAGGAGTAGTGGTGTTCACGAAGATCGACTTAAGATCGGGCTATCATCAGGTAAAGGTGCGGAGGGAAGACATTCCAAAGACAGCATTTAGGACTCGTTATGGTCACCACGAGTTCTTAGTGATGCCTTTTGGATTGATAAATGCGCCTGCTGTGTTTATGAACCTGATGAACAGAGTCTTCCACCAGTATCTGGACCAGTTCGTGGTAGTCTTCATCGATGACATCTTGGTGTATTCGAAGAGCCACGAGGAGCACGGGGAATACTTGAGGCTAGTATTAGAGACGCTGAGATGTGAGAGGCTTTATGCCAAGCTGAGTAAGTGTGAGTTTCTCCTAGATCGTGTCACTTTTCTTGGATATGTTATCTCAGGAGAAGGCATTTCGGTAGATCCCGTAAAGATTTTGTCAGTAGAGACGTGGCCGACCCCTACCAACATCTCGGAGGTGAGGAGTTTCCTAGGACTTGCCGGATATTACCGGAGGTTCATAGAGAACTTCACAAGGATCGCAGAGCCGATGACCCGCTTGACCCACAAGGAGTAGGAGTTCACCTGGACAGAGGAGTGTCAGACGGCGTTCGATGAGCTGAAGAAGCGTCTGACTACAGCACCCATCTTGACCATACCTTCTGGACCTAGAGGATTCGTGATCTATAATGATGCGTTCGGGAAAGGATTATGATGCGTCTTGATGCAGCATGGGAAGGTTGTGGCCTATGCCTCTAGGCAGCTGAGGACCCATGAGAAGAACTATCCTACCCACGAATTGGAGCTTGCCGTAGTGATCTTTGCTTTGAAGCTTTGGAGGCACTACCTATACGGAGAGCGCGTGGAGATATTCACCGATCACAAGAGCCTGAAGTACGTCTACACCCAGAAGGACCTGAACCAGAGGCAGAGACGTTGGCTCAAAGTGATGACAGACTTCGAGATCGAGCTACAGTACCATCCTAGAAAGGCCAATATGGTAGCCGATGCTTTGAGCATGAGACCCATGTCATTCTTCTTGACTACCCACCAATATCTGTTGAGAGATCTAGAACAGTTGGGTATAGAGGTCATTATGCCCAAAGTAGATGGCCAGATGTCGAGTTTTCAGTTGCAATCGATATTAGTGGAGAGAATCAAGGCTGCTTTGCCGACAGACGCTAGATTTCAGTAGCTTCGATAGAGGACAGAGGCTGGAATACAGACGGGACTGCGTATACATGAGGACGGGACTTTGAGATATGAAGATCGTCTCTATATTCCGAATGGAGAGCTTCGTTAGGAGCTGATGACGGAGGCGCACAGTTCGACCTACTCTATCCATCCAGGTGGCACAAAGATGTACAGAGACCTGAGGCAGTACTATTGGTGGCATGGGATGAAGAGAGAGATAGCCCGCTTTGTGGCAAAGTGTCTGGTGTGTCAGCAAGTCAAGTCTGAGCATCAGAGGTCTGCCGGATTACTTCAACCGCTCCCGATACCTGAATGGAAATGGGAGCACATCACCATGGACTTCGTTATGGGTTTTCCGAGGAGTCATAGTGGTCGTAATACGGTATAGGTAATCTTAGATTGACTCACCAAGTCTACCCACTTTTTACCCTTCAGAGTCGGGCAATCTACGGAAGTCTTGGCAGACATGTATATGAGAAAGATCATGCGACTGCATGGAGTGCCAGTCAGTATAGTATCTGACAGGTATACGAGGTTCACATCGTACTTTTGGCGGAGTATACAAGAGAGTCTCGGTACCCGCCTAAAGTTTAGCACATCGTATCACCCACAGACAGATGGCCAGTCCGAGCGCACCATTCAAACGTTGGAGGACATGTTGAGGGCATGCATGCTTGACTTCAGCGGTTCATGGGAGGACCATATGCATTTGGTCAAATTTTCCTACAATAATAGCTATCAAGCGAGCATTCAGATGGCTCCCTATGAGGCATTGTATGGCAGGAAGTATCATTCCCCAGTATGTTGGAGCGATGTAGGCGAGAGGAAGATTCTAGGGCCAGAGTTGGTCGTCCGTACAGTGGAGAAGGTGAAGAATATCCAAGGGCATCTGCGAGCAGCACATGACAGGTAGAAGCATTGGGCTAATGTGCATCGATGACCCCTAGAGTTCCAGGTTGGAGATCATGTATTCCTTAAGATCTCACCTACCCGAGGAACCATCAGATTTTGAGGCAGAGGGAAGTTGAGTCTGAGGTACATCGGACCATTCGATGTGTTAGAGCGCGTCGGAGAAGTTGCTTACAGGTTAGCCTAGTCGCAGACACTAGAAGGAGTTCATAACGTCTTCCATGTATCTCAGCTGAGGAAGTACATGTCGGATCCGAGTCATGTACTTGACCATTCAGAGATCACAGTCGGGCCGAGTTTGTCATACCAGGAGGAGCCGGTAGAGATCCTGGACAGAAGCGAGAAGGTACTGCGAGGCCAGAGTATCCCTCTAGTTCGTGTCGTATGGAGGCATCATGCACCAGGCGAATCGACCTGGGAACGAGAGGACGATATTTAGCAGCGCTTTTCCCATCTCTTCGAAGGCCTAGGTATGAGATAGCATTTCATTCAATCAATAGTTTTTTTTTACCATATGTCTATTTTAATTTCGAGGACGAAATGCTCTAAGGAGGGTAGGTTGTAAACCCCCTCGACCAAAATTTGGGTTTAATTAGCTTAGATAACATGATTAGGGTTAACTAGATGCTAATTAGAATTTATTACTCAGAGTATTAATTATTGTGCAGTGATTTTATTACTTAGGACACCTTACCGTTGTCCCAATATTTAGGGCACTACACTAGCTGTTACCCTGAAACAAATTCCATATACTTTGCCTAGACATACCAACCTACCCTAATGACCTTCGTGTAACTCACAGATACTCATTTTTGTGCCTAATTTTAGTTGCACAAAATTCGTTACAAACGTCCGTACGTAAATTCAATTAATTGTATATTTATGTTCTATGTCCGTTCCAATCAAAATTGAGACCCAAAATCAACCTGTTTTGACCAACCCCAATTATGACATTATTATACTTTAAGCCTACCATGCCCATGACGCTTGTGCCCACCCAATTTAGACTCTATGTATTTATTAAATTAATTTAGGAACACCCGGTGCATTAATTGTAATTTAATTAATGTAGTGACCCAACCTCACTCAAATTAGACCCAACTCCAACCCAAACCCACACACACACCCTCAAGCCTCATACTAAACACCATATACCATTCTAGTCCACTACAAAACACCAAACATGGTATTTTGTCACATCAAATTCTCAATTCCAGTTTATGTGCAATTTCCTAATTGTTCAGGGGCTTTTGTGCAATTAAGCAATAAGGTGCCCCCTCTCATTGGCCCAACCACATGAAGAAGAGATCCCCCTTCCTTTGACCGGTCCATAAATAATTTCCCCCCATTTTTATGTACTCTACATTACTTTTGGAGGACACATCCTAACCCCACATTTCAAACACCTTAGATCATAGCTACATGTTCAACATGTGGAGGCCCTCACACAACCCTAAAAAACTACCATGCCGGCCCTAATCCCAAGGCACCCCCCCTCTCTCTCCTACAAATATTACATGCTACCTCACCTAAAATCTCACAAAAACCCAAACTACCAAAGCTAAAACCCTAAAAATCCCTAAGCCCTCACCAGCCCTCACCACTACCCGACCATTCCCGCAGCCCTCCCCCGACCAGCCACCACCTCCGACCACCCCCGCGACGGTCCCCCTCCGACCAGCACCCACTCTTCTACCTCCAGCCACAGCCACCCACCACAGCTCCGCCTACAGCCGCCTCCAACACCACCGTCCTCACCATCAAACAAACCCCCCACAGCCCGAGCCGACCACCAGAGCGCCCCCAGCTCGCCACCGCAGCTCGGCCGGCCACCGTACTCCGACGACGTCTCCCCCAGCCATTCTTCTCCGTCTCCGCCAACGCTCGGCCCCGGTCACCCCCGCAGCCGGCCGGCATAGCCCCCGCAGTGCCATCTGCTGCTGACTGCCGCTGTTGTTGACGACGACCCCCCCGCGTGCCGGAGCTCCGCCCGGCCACCCTCGCCGGCGATGACCCGCCCGGCGGACCCACCTCGACCCCCTGCACCATGGTATATATTTTAATATACGTATACTATATTTTATACATATATATATGGTATTGCATTGTCTATATACTATTATATATTCTGTATTTTTGGGTATATATGTATATACTTATATATATATACTGTATTCTGTATATTTTGTATATTTTATATATAATAGATATATATACGTATGTATTTCATATTAAACTGTATGTATATACATAGTATACAATATATACTTGTATTAAATACTTTGTATGTATTAATATCTATTATATATATATATATATATATATATATATATATATATATATATATATATATATATATATATATATATATATATATATATATATATATATGTGTGTATATATATATTTTTTTTAAGTGTATTTGGTATATTATATATTTAATATATTGGGTATATATATAAACATATTATTCTGTATATTTTGTATATTATATATATATATATATATATATATATATACACACACACACACACATAATAGACTAAATACACAATATATATATATGCATTCCGTATAATTATATATATATATTGTGTATTTAGTCTATTATGTGTGTGTGTGTGTGTGTGTGTATATATATATATGTATATATATTTTTGTGTATATATATAAATATATATTTTGTGTATTGGGTATATTATATATTTGTGTATTTAGTATATTATATGTAGTGTATATATATTGGTATATTATATATAAATACGTGTATATATATATATATAAATATATAAATATTGTGTATTTAGTATATTAGTGTATAAATAAATATGTGTATATATATATATATAAATATATACATACTTTGTGTGTATTAAAATAGTATATATTGGTATGTATTATATATGGGTACATTTTCCATTTTGTATATTTATACATATAAATTTATATGTACTATATATATATGTTGTATATGTGTACTTATGTATATAAATGGTTATTTAAATATATGTATATGTATTAAATTATATAGGAGGTATTATGTATTTAAATATTATTTACATATATATGTAGATGTATTTAATTAATATGTGTATATGTACATATTAATCTGTGTATTATTAGGTAATATATATAGATGCTATTTTAAATATGTGCTATTAGACATACGTATTTTATTATGTTAAATATGTATTTGTGTACATATATGTATATGTGTTATATATAAATATATGTACTACGTGGTCCAACTAGATGGATAGTCAAGACCCTGCTTCAGTTTATTACTGCGTGTAGTGTGTCGTACTATTGTAGTGACTGATGTTGGTATTATTATATTATATATAGGATCGCTGGACCGTACATGCGAGGCTTCAGGAGCAGGATATTGGCATTCATAGCTACCGGACTCAGGCAAGTATACCTTGCTGGATTACTGTTTAATTTAAATGATAACTGTTGCAATATACATAAATTGTGCGCGTCCGAGATTGACTCGGGTGCATTCGACGAATGCGTCGATGAGTAGTGTACTTGACCTAGCTGCTAGCAGACTCACCTACTACTGTGATAATATTTTGATATCTTCCTAGACCGTGAAACTTGTATACGCATCACGATGGTAAATTCATGTTGGGATGCGGGTCTGCGTACCCGACTAGCTATCGGTGCGTACGACATGCATCACGGATTAGTACGTAATTTAGAGTGATCTAGTTAGATGAGACTTGGCATATAGATATGGGATATTCACGTCATATATTCGACTGGAGTATCCACATTGGGTGGGAAGGACAACTGATAAAGCGTATGGGATACACACATTGGACTCCGTAGTATCCAGAGGAGCCACGGATCCGATAACTTCCTTTATTCAGATACCGCGCTCCTCGGAGTGATACGGACGTATATACATTGCAGATACCTCATTCTTCGGAATAATGGATGTCACATAGACAGATACCATGCTCTTCAGAGTATGGACGTTATGCCTACACCTACCCATACGTTCCAAGGTTATTCTTATATTGCATTCACTTAGATAGTTAGGACACCCCATTTATTTTATTCAGTACTATATATGGCATGCATTTTTGTATCTTATTACGTCCCTCTGAGGAACTGGTTCCCTTCCAGATTTGGACGAGGCGTATTACCCCACTGTGTACGGACCTGGAGTGGAGACGAGGTACGCTCTCGAGGAGGAGTTAGAGGTGCTACCGTCAGAGTTTCCCTGATTACCTGGTAGGCCTTCCGCCTAGGACTGGAGTTTCTTATCTAGATAGCAGTTGCTTCAGTCGCACTCTTTATTTCTGTCTTTAATACTCTATTTCATCATTTGTAGTGAGTTTATTCCCACCGGACATATTTCGGTTTGTACTATGACATTTTGATACTGCACTTATTTTCCAGTATTTTATTTCAGTACTTCTTGTTGTATTGTGGATGAGATTAGACTCTGCCTATTATATGATAGTATTAGACTTGTTAGATTTAGGACAGCGTAGCACGCTTCGCTAGGATCTATTAAATTGGGATATCCTCGGAGACGTGTCAGTTGGCCAATGCCACGTGGCCTGGTCCCGTGTATTTTGGGACTGGGGCGTGACATCGAGTACTTGGTGATGCCGTTTAAGTTGACCAATGCCCCGACAGTGTTCATGAACCGGATAAACAAGGTGTTTCATCAGTACCAGGACCAGTTTGTTGTAGTCTTCAAAGATGATATATTCGAAGACCCTAGAGTAGCATGAGAAGCACTTGAGGATTGTTCTAGAGACCCTCAGGAAGGAGAAGCTGTATGACAAATTATCAAAGTACGAATTCTTCCTTGATAAGTTGAATTCCTTGGGCATGTCATTACAAGAGATGGAATATCGGTGGACCCGAAGAAGATCTCAGCAGTTGAATCATGGTCTACCCCGAGTTCAGTAGCAGAGATCAGGAGCTTCCTTGGATTAGCAGGCTACTACCAGAGGTTTGTTCAGGAATTTTTTAGACTTACAGAGCCAATGACTAGACTGACCAGAAAAGACGTAGAATTTTTCTGGACTGAAGATTGTCAGTCAGCATTTGAGGAATTGAAGAGGAGATTGACTACAGCTCCCATCTTGATACTACCATCAGGAGCAGGAGGATTTTTTTATCTATAGTGATGCATTAGGAAAGGGTTTGGGTTGTGTGTTACAGCAGCACGGGAAGGTGATTGCCTATGCTTCTAGGCAATTACGCCCGCATGAGAAGAACTACCCTACCCATGATTTAGAGTTGGCAACGGTTACCTTTGCTCTCAAATTATGGAAACACTATATATATGGAGTATCTATATGGAGAGAGAGTAGAGATCTTTACAGACCATAAGAGCTTAAAGTATGTGTTTACACAGAAGGAGCTCAACATGAGGCAGCGGCGATGGTTCGAGCTGATGAAAGACTTCGACATATCTTTGCAGTACCATCCATGAAAGGCCAACGTAGTCGCGGATGCTTTAAGCAGGTATCCCGTGGCTATGTGCTTGACTAGAGACAGACATTTATTGGCCGATCTTGACAGTTTAGGCTTTGAGGTATTAATTCCTGGAGTCGTAACACATATGTGGGGACTTTAGGTATAGTCGGAGCTGATGGACCGGGTCAGAGTCGGACAGTATGATGATGAGTCTCTGAGGAGCATCAAAGCATGAGTTAAAGTCAGGATGGCAGAGGACTTTATCGTCGCAGATGATGGATCATTGCGACACGGTACCAGGTTGTGTGTACCGAGAGGAGCTTTGCGTGAAAAGATTATGCAGGAGGCGCATCGTTCCCAATACTCTATGCATTCCGGTGCCAATAAGATATATAGAGACATGATGGAGCATGTATGGTGGTATGGCATAAAGTGGGAGGTAGCTAGCTTCGTATCCAAATATTTAGTTTGCCAGCAGGTCAAGGCGGAGAGATAGAGACCAGGAGGTTTTTTTAGCCTTTGCCCATTCCGGAGTGGAAATAGAAACATGTTACTATAGATTTTGTATCGGGGCTTCCGCGTTCTCCAGGAGGCAAGGATGTCATCGTGGACAGGTTGAACAAATCAACCCACTTTCTGCCATTTGAAGTGGGTATATCTACGAAGAGACTTGCGGAGATGTATGTGCGCCAGATTATCAGATTGCACGGTATTCCAGTGAGCATTGTCTCGGATCGGGATTATCGCTTCACGTCCCATTTTTTCAGAGTTTGCAGGCTAGCTTGAGCACTCAGCTCAAGTTCAGTACCGCTTATCACCCTCAGACGGACGGACAGTCGGAGAGGACTATTTAGACTCTCGAGGACATGCTATGCACCTGTGTTTTAGATCTTGGAGGTTCTTGGGAAGATCACCTTCACTTGGTAGAGTTTTCGTACAACAACAGCTACCAAGCCAACATTGAGATGTTACCATTCGAGGCATTTTATGGATGGAGGTGCCATACTCCGTTGTCCTGGGATGATGTTGGTGACAGAGCTCTATTGGGACCAGAGATGGTAGTGGATGCAGCGAAGAAGGTAAAGCTTATTAGGGATAGACTTCTAGTGGCGCAGGACAGACAGCGGCATTAGGCCGATAGCCAACGGAGACCTTTGGAGTTTAAGGTATAGCTTTAGTTTTGTCTTGCTTGTGTTTGATTATTTTTTGTTATACGCTAAGGTTGTGTTTCGTGCTAGGTTGGCGGTCTAATTTTCTTGAGGATTTCTTCGACACATGGCACGATTCATTTTGGTGGGGGCGACAAGCTTAGGCCGCGATTCATCGGTCCTTTCAATATTTTTGAGAGGGTCGGTGCAGTCGCTTATAGACTAGACTTACCACCTGTACCGAAGGGAGTGCACAACGTGTTTCATGTATCATAGTTGAGACGGTACATGGTAGATCCCAGTCATGTGTTGGATCACTCGGAGATAGAGGTGGGCCCTACTCTCAGCTATCCAGAGCAGCCAGTGGAGATTCTGGATCGAAGAGAGAAGGTGCTGAGGAACCAGACGATTCCTTTGGTACGCGTCACATGGAGGCATTACTCGCCAGGAGATAGTACCTGGGAGCGAGAGTCCGAGATGCGCGAGCGATATCCATATCTGTTCGAGCTGGGAGGTATAATTCTTTCTTGCATTATAATATTTGTTTTGGTAGATAGTTTCTTCCTTAATTTTGAGAATTCTTTTTTTCTAAGGTGGGTAGGTTTGTGATCCTCATATTTTCATCCAAGGGTAGTTTGGTAATTGTCAATGGGTATTAATTATTTTAGGATTATTTATAATTAATATTTGTGTATTGCATGATTTATTTATTTATTGTATTATTATTTGTTGTTAGTTGAAGATTTATTTTGGAATTGTGTAGTGGACCTAACCCATTTATTTAGAATGCATGAACCAACTTTTAGTTGAGGTTAGTTTGAGCCCATGAATTAGGCCCATGGATTAGGAGGCTTGATTAATTAGTAAAACTATTAGACTAGAACCTTTCCTTCCTAATTAATTTCTTTATGAGAGGCCTGAAGGGGTATTTATGACTTTGTACATTTCTTGAGGAGGGGGTTAATTGCCGACCCTTACTAGGACGAGAGAGAGTGCTCTTATTTCACCAATTTCCTAAATTCTAGATCTAGAACTTTCCTTTTTCCAAATTCCCTCCATTCCCTTATTAATTCTCCACCAATTATTCACCAATCTCTTCCCTAATTCATCATTGAGGTTGCTACACCAAGGATCTACAAGAAGGAAGCAAGAAGTAAGGAGGAGGAGGCAAAAATCTATAAGGAGAGAAGCTACTTGGTAATTGGGGACTTTTCATTGGGAATCTATCTCCCAATAGGTACAATTCAGTTCCCCCCTTCTAATAGACTCTAGATCTGAGATTTAACCATGATAAACCAACCCAAATGCATAGGCTACCCATAGCAATTAGTTTTAGGTTCATCGGAGACCTACGGTGGAAGTTATTACTAATTTGGTGCCAAATTTTGGGGAATTCCGAGATTGGCACATGTAGTGCTTGTTAATTGATCTAATAGATCTAATTGACACTTGATTTCTTGTTTGTGACTAGTGTCATGTCCACAATTAGATACGTGTAGGCGTATCTCATCAATTTGACGAAACGGATTAATTTTGAGGATTTTCCTCCGACACGGGGCCATGTGTATATCACATTATGATATGGACACGTAGACACTTTAATTACTATACTTATTGTTCATAATTTATGTATTAGACTTGTTCGTGTCCTCCGGGATGCGTTTGGTTGTTTGTTGGAGCCGTATCGCAAGCGTATCATAGAGAAAGTATGATACGGGTACGATGCACTCTATGTGTTGTTGTTTGGCTCATTTTCCTATACGTGCATGTGTAATTATATATATAGATGATATTTAAGTGATATACATATGTATATAATAGTATATTTGGGTTATGTATATGTGTATACATATATTAGAGTATATATAGATCTATATATATATGTATCTCACTGTGCATTAAAAATGCACAGTATTAGTTAGGATCAGCAACTGTGCAGAGGAGCTGCACAGTTCAGCAGCTCGGGCTGCACTGAAGGCCAAGATAGAGCTACACAGTGGCATTTGCTACCACTGAGAAATGTGTGCACCTTTCGACCTACTGTACGGTTCAAAGTAGTTAGCAGCAGATCAGCACAGGGTGTACAAGGAGCTCGAGTCACTATAGTGCATTCTCAGACATCAACAATTATACAATGCACAACAGCTACTCGAAGAAATGTGTGCAGCTTGTGCACTAGTGCACTGAACGTCGGTGCCCCAACTGCATAACGGGTAACAACACACTACCAGGAAGTTAGCAGCCAGCAAGAGGGAGTGTAGTAGAGCAGCCTGTACAGCAAGACCTCAACTGAGCCAAGTGTAGTATCTGCACAGTGCAAAACCAAAAGTGACAACAACACCAGTCTCTATATCAGTAGGTATCAGTTCATTACAAGTAAGGTTTAGGGGTTTAAGTGTAGTATTAGGTTTAGTTGTGTTAGTTGAGATTTTGATTTGGAAGTCAGAGTATCAATTATCAGTTTTAATTAAGGTATTGCTAGTGAGTAGTATCTACATCTAGTTAATTAGTTGTGTTTTGGGTATAGTTAATTGATTATATAATTAGTTAGTTATGCATTAGTGTGTAGTGTCAGTTAGTTTAGTTTTCTATTAAGATCTAGTTATATATAAATACTTATATTAGTTGTTAGTAGCAGTTAGCCTATATATGTATCTTATAGTATAGTTTTATTGTTAGTGTACTTTGAGTATGTTAGTAGTTATAGTACTTAATAGCTAGGAGTAGTATGTAGTTTAATTGGGGGTTAGACATATTTTAGCTATATGTAATTGGTTTTGGTTTACCTTAGGATACCAAGGTGTCACGCCCCAGTCCCAAAATCATGTGGAACCAGGCCACGTGGCATTGGCCAGCTGACACGTCTCCGAAGGAAAATCCAATTTATTGGACCCAAAGAGACGTGCTGCGCTGTCCTAAAATACTAACAAGTCTAGTACTAGCATATAACAGGTAACATCTAATCTTATCTATAATATATCAAGGAACACTAAAATAAGTACTGGAATATAAGTGCTAAGTCTGAAATATCATATTACAAACCCGATATGTCTGGTGGGAACAAATCCCCTACAAAAGCTAAAATAAGAGTGCTGAATATAACATGACTAGAGCATCGGCTATTTAGATAAAGAGGCTCCAGCTCTAGATGGCAATTCTACTCAAGATCAGAGGAACTCGGATGGCAGCACCTCTAGCTCCTCCTCGGATGCGTACCTCGTCTCCTGCCCAGGTCTGTACACCGTGGGATAGTATGCCTCATCTAAATCTGGAAGAAAACCAGGTCCTCAGTAGGATATAACAAGATACATAAAAGCATGCCATATATAATACTGAATAAATAAAGGGTGAGCTAACCATCTAAGTGTATGCAAGTGTGAAGACAACCTTGGTACGTATGGGTAGGCGTAGGCATAATGTCCAACGTCCTCTAGAGTGTGGTATCTGCAACGTCCATCATTCCAAAGAATGAGGTATCTGTATATATATAACGTCCAACACTCTAAGGGACGTGGTATCTGCAAAGTGTATATACGTCTGTATCACTCCGAAGAGTGCGGTATCTGCAATAAAGGAGGTGGATGTCCCATACGCCTACTAGTTGTCTTCCTCGCCCAAATACGGATATACAAGTCGAATCCACAACGTGCATACCATGTAGCTATATGCCAAGTCACAACTTTCTAGATAATCCTGACTACGTGTGAAACCGTGATGTGTATTCCACGCACCGGTAGCTAATCGAGTACACGAACCCGTATCCCAATATGAGTTGCAATCGTGATACGTGTACCAGTGTTAGGGTCTAGGAGGATATCAGAATACCCTCACATTTGCTGGTGGGTCTGCTAATGTCTAAGTCAGATACACTACGTATCGATATATTTGTCGATTGCACCCGAGTCAATCTTAGGCGCACACAGTTATAAATATTTTTGCAATAGGAATATATGCAATAATTTATAATTTAAACAATAGAATTTGGCAAGGTATACTTGCCTAAGCAAGACTTTGTATAGTGTACGTCCTGATAATGTGTGTAAGTTTTGGTGAAAGAAGTGGGATTAGAGTTTGGAAAGTGTTGGAATATATATAGGGATAAGGAGGCGGTGGGGAAACTTAGGGATTAAGAATTTTTGCTGCTGCTGCTTTCAGTGGCTCTAGTTTTGGTTGTTCTTCCATTGGTTTAGGTTTCAGTTGAGGAGTTTTTAGTAACAACAGGTAGAGAGGCGGTAGGGGATGAGTCATGGGGGATGAGTCATAAGAGGGGGTTATTTTACGCACGGTGAAAGGAATTATGCGGTGGAATTGGTTTACGCACGAAGGTGGGTTTGCTACTGCTGCTGTTTATGCACGTAGAAATATAAGCGGGGTGATGAGCTGATACTGATATTTCCTTACTTTACGCGGGGGAGGGGTGGTTAACGGGTTGCGGGTTTGGGTTTTAGGTTTGATCCAATAGGGAATTCTATTCTACTAAATTATATATATATATATATCTAAAAATTACCTTGGTGCATACGGTTAAGCTAGCTACTGTCCAAAGGGTCTCCTACATGGAATAAATTAGGAAAAAAATTTAATGGCTTCACAAATACTCTAAGTGCTCAAATGTCTTAAAATAAAATCTAATAAAATCTATTCTCTCTAATTGGCTCATAATAATATAAATAAGTAATAAAATCATTTTTAGAATTTAGGGATTTTATATTCTACCAAACTTATAAAATGTTGCCCTCGAAATTAAAACTAAAGTCATGGTAGAAAGTTAGAATGGTAGAAGATATATAAATTTAACAAGATAATTTCATACCTTGGTCTGTGAACAGGTTCGAATAATGTTTGTGCATGTCGTCCTCACGTTCCCAAGTTGATTCTCCTGGTGCGCCATGCTTCCATGCTACGGGGACCAAGGGAATAGATTGGTTTCTCAATACTTTCTCTTGTTGATCAAGAATTTCTACGGGTTGCTCTTGATATGATAAGCTCGACCCAATGGTGATTTCTGAATGGTCGAGGACATGACTGCTGTCTGCCACATACCGCCTGAGTTGTGACACATAGAATATGTTATGTACTTCCTCAAGTGAAGGTGGTAGCGCAAGTCGATACGCCACTCCTCCCACTCTCTCTAACACGTTAAATGGTCCAATATATCTTGGACTCAACTTACCGCGCCCTCCGAATCGAATGGTGCCTCTGGTGGGTGATATCCTCAAGAAGACATGATCGCCTTCTTTAAACTCTAAGGGACGACGATGAAGGTCTGCCCATTGTTTTTGCCTGTCTTGTGCTGCTCGTAAGTGTCCTTGGATTTTTTTTACCTTCTCCACTGTGCGAACAATCAATTCTGGTCCTAGAATCTGTCTTTCACCCACATTGCTCCAATATACTGGGGAACGATATGTCCTCCCATACAGTGCTTCGTAGGGAGCCATTTGAATGCTCGCCTGATAGCTATTGTTATAGGAAAACTCGACCAAATGTAAATGGTCTTCCCATGATCCACTGAAATCAAGCATGCATGCTCTTAACATATCTTCCAGTATTTGAATAGTACGCTTGGATTGGCCATCTGTCTGTGGGTGATACGATATACTGAACATTAGGCGGGTACCAAGACTCTCTTGTATGCTCCGCCAAAAGTAAGATGTGAACCTCGTATCCCTGTCAGATACGATACTAACTGGCACTCCGTGCAGTCGCACAATATCTCTCATATACATGTCTGCTAAGTCCTCTGTGGATTGCCCAACTCTGAAGGATAAAAAGTGGGCAGCCTTGGTGAGTCGATCTATGATCACCCATACCGCATTATGACCATTAGGACTCCTTGGAAAGCCTGTAACGAATTCCATAGTGATGTTCTCCCATTTCCACTTAGGTATTAGGAGTGGTTGGAGTAAACCTGTGGACCTCTGATGCTCAGCCTTGACTTGCTGACACACCAGGAATTTTGCCACAAAGCGGGCTATCTTCCTCTTCATTCCATGCCACCAATAGTACTGTCTCAGGTCTCTGTACATCTTCGTGCCTCCTGGATGAATAAAGTATGTTGAGCTATGTGCTTCTGACATCAGCTCTTGACGAAGTTCTCCATTCGGAACATAGAGACGATCTCCACATCTTAAAGTTCCGTCCTCGTGTATGCGCAATCCTGTCTGTATTCCGGCCTCGGTCCTTTGTCGAAGCCTCTGGAATCTGGCATCTGTTGGCAGTGCGGCCTTGATCCTTTCGACCAATGTTGATTGCAACTGGTAACTTGACAACTGGCTGTTAGTTCCTGGCATAATGACCTTAATACCTAGCTGTTCTAGGTCATTCAATAGATATTGCTGGGTAGTTAAAAAGAATGCATGGGCCTCCTGCTTAAAGCGTCGGTTACTACATTGGCCCTTCCCAGATGGTACTGCAGCTCAATCTCAAAGTCTGTCATCACCTCGAGCCAATGTCTTTGTCTCAGGTTCAAGTCCTTCTGGGTGTAGACATACTTTAGGCTTTTGTGATCAGTGAATATCTCAACTCGTTCTCCGTATAGATAGTGTCTCCAAAGCTTCAAGGCAAAGATGATTTCCGCAAGCTCCAGGTCGTGAGTAGGGTAATTCTTCTCATGAGTCCTCAGTTGTCTAGAGGCGTAGGCCACAACCTTCCTATGTTGCACCAAGACACAACCTAAACCTTTTCCGGATGCATCGTTGTAGATTACGAATCCTCCGGATCCTGAAGGTATGGTCAAGATAGGTGCCGTAGTCAGACATTTTTTTAGCTCGTCGAACGCTATCTGACACTCCTCTGACCAGATGAACTCCTGCTCCTTGCAGGTTAAGCGAGTCATCGGCTCTGCGATCCTTGCAAAGTTCTCTACGAACCTCCGGTAATATCCAGCAAGTCCTCGGAAACTCCTTATCTCTGAGACGTTGGTAGGGGTCGGCCACGTTTCTACTGACGAAATCTTCGCTGGATCTACCGAAATACCATCTCCTGAGATAATGTGTCCAAGGAAAGTGACATGATCTAGGAAAAACTCGCATTTACTCAACTTTGCATAAAGCCTCTCACGCCATAGCGTCTCTAATACTAGCCTCAAGTGTTTGCCGTGCTCCTCGTGGCTCTTTGAATACACCAAGATGTCGTCGATGAAGACTACCACGAACCGGTCCAGATACTGATGGAATACTCTGTTCATTAGGTTCATAAAAACGGCAGGTGCATTTGTCAATCCAAAAGGCATCACTAAGAACTCGTAGTGACCATAACGAGTCCTGAATGCTGTTTTCGGAATATCTTCTCTCCGCACCTTTACCTGATGATAGCATGATCTCAAATCTATCTTTAAGAACACTACTGCTCCTTTTAATTGGTCGAACAAATCATCAATTCGCGGTAGGAGGTACTTGTTTTATATTGTCAAAGCATTAAGGGCTCTGTAATCAATGTACATTCGGAATGTCCCATCCTTCTTTGGTACAAACAACACTGGTGCTCCCCAGGGTGATGCACTAGGACGAACAAATCCCTTGATCTGCAACTCTTCTAGTTATAGCTTTAGCTCATCCAATTCTTTCTTTGCCAACCGGTACACATTTGAAGATACCGGTGCTGCTCCTAGCACTAACTCAATAATAAACTCTACCTCTCTATCAGGCGGTAGGCCTGGCAACTCCTCCAGAAATACATCCTCAAATTCTGCAATAATAGCTGGTGGAGCTGTCTCCATAGCCATGTAAGCTCTTGGTGTCTGGCCTACTCCTCGCTCGATGGTGCCCCGTATGTACTCGAACTTCGGGTGATCTGGCAGTCTAAAAATAATGCTACCCCTCCGACAATCTAGTATAGCATTGTACTGGCTTAACCAGTCCATGCCTAAAACAACGTCGAAGTTTGGCATCGGGAGTACTAAAAATCGTGCTCTCATCTCCCTACTACACACGACTATGGAGCACGTTCTAATAGTGTTGGTAACCGATGCGATGCCTCCTCCGGTAAGAATCTTCCAACTTTTAGGAAAGAGAGAAGTAGCTACTCTATGCATGGCTACAAAACTACTAAATATAAAAGATGGCGCAGCGCCAGAATCAAATAATGCAGTTGCAGGTATTGACGTAACTAAAATAGTACCTGTGATAGTTTTCCCTTCTGGTTCCTCCGCGACTGCTGCTAGTGCAAAGGCCTGTCCGTGCCTCTTCCCTCTTGCCTGCTACCTGGCTGGGTCGAACTGAGCCTCTTGTGGGGTCAAGGGTGGTCCCTTCTGAAATCCTCCGGGTGCTAGGGGATGCTGACGTCCAGTCGGGGGTAGTATCCTCTGGACTGGTGCTGTTGGCCCTTGTCCGTTCGGGGTGCTGCCTCTCTACTTTGTGGGCAGTCTCTGGCCAGGTGTTGACTTGCTCCACATATCATGTACAGTCCAAGCTTCTTTCGGCAGTCTCTGACGAAATGTCCCTTCTTGCCACAATTATGACAAGTCGGAAGCTCCTTGTACTGATATGGCACTGTCCTTTGTGCCTGTATTCCTGGACGATGAATTGGTCCTCCTGCTCTGGGCTGGGCTTTGGCTGGTATGGTCGTGCTAGAGCGCCTCGCTTCTCTGCCAATGACCTTCTGGATTCTTGCCTTTGAAAGAACCTTCTCATAAGAGATCCTGGACTGCGTGGTGGTATACCTTTGTAGCTCAAAGGTAAGGCCGTGATGGAACCTACTGGCTTTCTCCAGCTTGTTAGGTATCAGGATGGCACCAAATCGACTAAGTCGGCTAAACTCTGCGTCGTAGGCATCTATGGTCATAGTTCCTTGTTCCAAGTGTAGGAACTGGAAGTATAGAGCATTCCTGACCGTAGCCGAGAAATATTTTGCATTGAAGTACACTAAGAATTGCTCCCACGTCTGGTTCTTGCCGATGCCGCGTTCTATGGAGTCCCACCAGTGATGGGCGTTGCCTTTGAGTTGGGCCCTCACCGCGGTCATCCAAAGGTCTGGGTGTAACTGTGAACCCTCCAGCAGCATCTCCGTATTGGAGACCCAATCTGAGATCTCCTCTGGAGTTTTGCTGCCCGAAAAGGTTCCTGGGCCCATCTGGCGAAAACCTCGGACAATACCAGCTGGTTGGACAGGTGCTGGGGTAGATGTTCTCTCCAGAGCTGTCATCAAGCTTTGCCTCAAGGTCTTAGTCTGATGCCATTGTATCTGCATCATGGCTTGGAAGAATTGGAACATTTGTGGTTATCCCTCTAGTTGGGGCATCAGGGCTGGAAAGGGTGGAGGTGGAGGCAAATGTGTATCTGCCTACTGTGTCGGTGCTTGGGAGGTCTGTCCTTCTTGCTGAGCTAGTGCAGCTTCCTGAGTAGGACCATTGTGGAGGTATGGGGTTGATGGATAAACCGGTGTCCGTCTCGGGGACTGGTCCCTCGGGGTAGTCGGGGTCCTATTAACATCATACGAGGGGTCTGTTGCCTAATTAACCCTATCATCTGTGTGTCCACTGGGTACGTCCATATTTCTGAGGGAAAAGAAACAAACAGGATGCAAGCATTTAATAAAATATGGAAGCATGAATTATGCTGGAGAATTGTTCGCGTAAAATCGAGATTCTAGGTAGTCCACATAAAGTAGAGATTCGAGACTATCTTCGAAAAGCAGAGATAAAATAATTTGGCACAAAGTAGAGATTTTGAAATTGTCTGCGTAACACAGAGTTTCAAGCTGTCTGGCGTAAAGTAAAGATTCACTATCTGGCGTAAATCATGGCTTCGGAGCTATCTGCATAAAAGTCTGCTATACTTCCTGCGTAAAGTCTGCCTATAAGTCTGTGCGTAAAAAAATCTGTGTACGTAAGGGTTGCCTGCGTAAAATCTAACATACGTTGTTTTTATTGCAGCGTAAAGTCTGCCTAAAACCCGCATAAAAAGGTCTGCCAAAAATCTGTACGTAAAAGTCTAGTATAAGTTTGCAACGTAAAGTTTGTACGAGGAACTCTTTGTTTT
This sequence comes from Iris macrosiphon, assembly GCA_036927795.1. Taxonomy (NCBI): domain Eukaryota; kingdom Viridiplantae; phylum Streptophyta; class Magnoliopsida; order Asparagales; family Iridaceae; genus Iris; species Iris macrosiphon. The sequence goes on along the minus strand of JAYESA010000015.1, from coordinate 116,530,026 downwards.
CCTTGGATGAATTTGTCAAACAAATCAGTGAACTTGACATCTGACAAAAGTACTGCACGATGATCAAGAGGGTGGCTGTGATGATGTTTCTGCACAGAAACCCAGGTTGTCGTTTAGTGACATATTTGATACAATACTCAAAGGAAGAAGGTTTTGAGTCTCCTGAATACGCTGCCTATTCTATATTGATAGAAATGAGTTTTTACGCTCAGGATAAGACAAAACCTTGATATTACGTAAAAAGCTGTTTCATGCTCAGGGCTCGAGGCATATTTAATGCACAAAATTTTCCTTTGTCATGACTGGGAAAGCTAAAATTATGACTAATACGCTTATATCACCCTCCTTGTGGTTTACGCCTAATCAGGCTACTTTACGATGTTTGTCTTTTATTCAGGAATCATCAAGTTTACGCTGGGCAGTTGCCTTCGTGTCTTATTGGTTTGGCTTTTTACGCCAACAAGGATAAAGGGTCTGGTCACAGTTTAAGGGTTTCTGGCGTAAAACTTGTTTATCCAACCTAGGATATCTGAAAGGAAGAATGAGATTTAGTCAAGTGTGAACGAGATCCTTATGCTCTATTCCTATACGCGGGCTTGTTTGGTACAGTTATGTAACCAAAATAATATAAGCTAGACCTGCATAGGCCACCACTAAAACCATGTCATGCCCCAGTCCCAAAATCATGTGGAACCATGCCACATGGCATTGGCCAGCTGACACGTCTCCGAAGGAAAACTAAATTTATTGGACCCAAAGAGACGTGCTACGCTGTCCTAAAATACTAACAAGTCTAGTACTAGCATATAACAGGTAACATCTAATCTCATCTACAATATATCAAGGAACACTAAAATAAGTACGGGAATATAAGTTCTAAGTCTGAAATGTCATAGTACAAACCCGATATGTCTGGTGGGAACAAACCCACTACAAAAGCTAAAATAAGAGTACTGAATATAACATGACTAGAGCATCGGCTATTTAGATAAAGAGGCTCCAGCTCTAGATGGCAATTTACTCAAGATCAGAGAAACTCGGATGGCAGCACCTCTAGCTCCTCCTCGGATGCGTACCTCGTCTCCTGCCCAGGTCCGTACACCGTAGGATAGTATGCCTCATCTAAATCTGGAAGGGAACCAGGTCCTCAGTAGGACATAACAAGATACATAAAAGCATGCCATATATAATACTGAATAAATAAAGGGTGAGCTAACCATCTAAGTGTATGCAAGTGTGAAGACAACCTTGGTATGTATGGGTAGGCGTAGGCATAACATCCAACGTCCTCTAGACTGTGGTATCTGCAACGTCCATCATTCCGAAGAATGAGGTATCTGTATATATATAACGTCCAAAACTCTAAGGGACGTGGTATCTGCAAAGTGTATATACGTCCGTATCACTTCGAAGAGTGCGGTGTCTGCAATAAAGGAGGTGGATGTCCCATACGCCTACTAGTTGTCTTTTCTGCCCAAATACGGATATACAAGTCGAATCCACAACGTGCATACCACGTAGCTATATGCCAAGCCACAACTTTCTAGATAATCCTGACTACGTGCTAAACCATGATGTGTGTTCCACGCACAGGTAGCTAATCGAGTACGCGAACCCGTATCCCAACATGAGTTGCAATTGTGATACGTGTACTAGTGTTAGGGTCTAGGAGGATATCAGAATACCCTCGCAACTGCAGGTGGGTCTGCTAATGTCTAAGTTAGATACACTACGTATCGACATATTTGTCGATTGCACCTGAGTCAATCTTAGGCGCACACAGTTATATGTATTTTTGCAATAGGAATATATACAACAATTTATAATTTAAACAGTAGAATTTGGCAAGGTATACTTCCCTAAATAAGACTTTGTATAGTGTACGTCCTGATAATGTGTGTAAGTTTTGGTGAAAGAAGTGGGATTAGAGTTTGGAAAGTGTTGGAATATATATAGGGATAAGGAGGCGGTGGGGAAACTTAGGGATTAAGAATTTTTGCTGCTGTTGCTTTCATTGGCTCTAGTTTCGGTTGTTCTTCCATTGGTTTAGGTTTCGGTTGAGGAGTTTTTAGTAACAACAGGTAGAGAGGCGGTGGGGGATGAGTCATGGGGTATGAGTCATAAGAGGGGGTTTTTTTACGCGCGGTGAAAGGAATTATGCTGTCACGAACCGCACCCAAAAAATTGGGCATGAGCCGTGGGTACGTCCAGCCTACGCCGCAGAATCGACGGTAGAACACTGTAAAGCTCCGTTCTAGGTCAACAATCTATCTATATAACTCACAAAAATCTGTCAATAACCTCTCCAAAAGGAGGGAAATCACGTAATATATATATGAATAATCCACTCCAAAAGGAGGGCAACTACGCAATATATATATGAATACTCATTCATAATAATCTAGGAGAAGAGTAAAAGCACGATATGATAGCAAAAGAAAACCAGAACCAAAGAGAGCAAGACAATATCCAAAATACAGTCCAAGTCTATAATTAGTCTACAATATCTCACAACATCAAAAGAATAAGTACAATCATCCAAATAACAACTGGGAAAAACCCAGGAAACCCACTTAGCTAACTAGGGCGCTAACGGCTTCTCCTCGGCGCACTCTTCCTCGATCTCGGGGTCACAACCCTCGTCGACACCCGGCCCATAGAAAGTCGGGCATAAATCCTCAGGATCCTTTGGAAAAAATATGCCCAGTCAGGACTGGAGCGAAGTACATAACTCTGAAAGCAACTCCAAATACATGGTAAGGTGTATATGACGAGCAATAGAAAAGTATACAAGATGCACAGGAAATAAATACATACTGGAGCAGAATAAGTAGCTGCAAGGTAAACTGGAGAACAATACAAGTAGAGAAGTAACTGCATGTAAGAAAACATGAATATTAGCTAAGTGCCTTGAGCATAAGTTCGTTATGTGATCGGCTTAGGTTGCACATAAAAAACACTACGATAACTTCGTTATACGTGAGTTGCATAACCGACATACACATGAATACTGTTTGGCTTTGATCACATAACCAACTCCTACTCCCCTCCCCAACTAATACTCTTGGATCCAACCACGGTACGCTACGTACATAATAATAGCTCGCGCACACGAAGGCGAGAGCACAAGAAGCACATGACAGCACATACAAATCAATACCCGAAGCACATGATAAAATACACGTGATAGAGTACCCGCTGAACACGATAAGGGGGATAGCATCTCATGACGGGATCCACTAGTACCAGATCATGTAGCAATGTGTCAGAATCAAGTATTACAGTTCTAGAACAGGTGATATAAACGCTATCATGAAATGGAAACTATCAGAGGTAGGTACTCGCCTGATGTCCTGAGCAACTGATGAGGATCGAGATCCGGACCGGTGTCGCAAGAACCTATTGCAAAAAACAGAATTAAACAGGGTTCTAAGGAGTTAAACTGATATAAAATAATTAAAAACAGGCTTCTAGGGCTATTCTAGGTCGAACGGGTCAAACCGGGGAAATTTGGGTCAAAAAGTCAACCCGTGGTCCAAAGAGTCAACTATAGATCAAAACTAGGTCAAATGTTGACTTTTATGGTCAACGGAGACAATTATGGTCAAAGCTAGGTCAAACTAGGGTGCCCCTAAAATTCTAGGTCAAAACTAGCTCATTAAGCTAGTAAACTCTCAAACTTGCCTCCTCGAGATACCGGGATACCCTCGATATCCGATACCTCGACCTAGGCCACGCACCCCGCGTAAACCCGCTAAAACCTATGCTAACACGCGTAAATATATACACATATACATATAAAAATCACTCCAATACTATTCCTAGGCTATTGCTCAAATACCCCGCTCGAAACTCAATATCTTGGATATCTCAAGGTATTGAGATACCTTGGTATCTCAAGGTATTGAGGTACCTCTCTAATACCCCACTAACACTCTTCTAGTTAGCTATTTAAGTATGTAGATATATATATATATCTAGCTATAATCTAGGCTAAAATATATATATCTATCATATACATACACATACCTACGTATCTATATATATAACTATTCACACATACACACATATACCCATATATACCCAAACTCAAATATATATATATATATATATATATATATATATATATATACTATAGGTATATATATCTATGCATATAGATATAGATATCTATCTATCTATCTTTCTATCTATCTATCTATCTATCTATCTATCTATCCATCTAACTATCTATCAATCTATTATCTATCTATCTATATATCTATCTATCTAGTTATCTATATATATATCTATCTAGCTAACTATTATCTATCTATCAATCTACCTATCTATCTAAGTATTCCTAAACCTCACTCTCACCCCTCGCTACTGCGAAAGCTGCTGCTGCTGCATGCTTGTACTGCTGTTGCTACTGCTGCATTTACTGCTGATGTGCTGCTGCTTTTACTGCTGCTGTACATAGCACAGCAGCTGCTGCACTTGCTGTTGTGGGCAGCTACCGCCCCCCTTGCTCGCTGCACGCCTCGCTCGCCTCGCTGCACCTCACATACAAACACAAAAACATACACACATATATATATATATATATATATATATATATATATATATATATATATATATATATATAACTAGATATATATATATATACACACTTATATATATATTCTAACACACACACACTAACATATATATTTACACACACACCTACACATGAAAACACACACACACGTATACAAACACAAACATTTATCTATATACATATATATAAACACATATCTATATATATATATATATATAAACATACACAAACTCAAATATATATATACACATACACAATGATATATATATATATATATATATATATATATATATATATATATATATATATATATATATATATATATATATATACACACATACACACACATGCACACTTATACATATAAATATATATACACAAACACCTAGACATATACATACACAAGCACATATATATAAATACACACACAAATATAGATACACAAATACATAAACATATATATATAAATATATATACATATATAGACACACATACACTCAACCACAATGCACACAACACACAAACAACACACCCCACTCACCAACGCGCGTCCAACGACCCACACGCACACGAATACATAAATATATATAAAATATAACTCGAGAATTCTTGCACACACTCCCCGAAGCTAACCCAACGTGCGCACAAGCCCAAAACTACGAAACCAAGTCGAAATGGCCGTTCGGTCATTTCGACGAACACGCGGTGCGCGGTTCGGAAAATCTCCTGAAACGCACACCAAACCAACTCGGAATTGGCCCAAAATTTACCCACGGGTTCTAAACGATGCCTAGATCCTAGAAAAAAAGCTAACGCATCAATTCTAGGTTCGTGGCAAAAACGTGCACGCACTTAGAACCGACGATGACGAAAACCCCGAAAACGCCAGAAATGCCTGTTTCTCCTCGACACGATTTCACGTGTCCGAATGGAGACACGCACTAACCCTCAAGACACCCAACAACATCTACCTAGGCCCGTCTAACCTAGGACATCACCCAAAATTGGGCCAATCTCGGATTCCACCCGAAATTGAAACAAAATCTAGTGTCAAAGTCTCCAAACTCAACCAAACTAGTTCCAACTTCCTCCCACGGGTAGGCTTAGGGTCTAGAAATGTTCTAAACCACTAATTACACTACATAATAGTAATTAGCAAGAGAAAAGTTTGGATTTACCTCTTGGGAGTTAGAATCCTAAGGCCAAAGTCTACAATCCACTTGAAATCACCTCCCTCAAGCTCCAAGCCTCCAAATCTAGCCTCTACACCAAGTCTAGGCTCTACCCACCTAGGTTGGGGAAGAATGTAGGGTTAGGGTTAACAACCATGGGGAATAGAAGAAGAAAGAAGAGGAATAGGGCACTTACTTGAAGTGGGAAGTAGAAAGGAAGAAGAAAGAGTGGAGAGGAAGAAGAAGTAGTGAAGAAGAAGAAATGGGGGGCTGGGGCTGTTGGTTGCACGGATAGGGGTCTGGGAATAGGCCGACCACACATAATAAAGGGGTTTCCCTAATGTCCAAAAGTCCAAAATGCCCTCCTCTCACTTGGGTTTGCGTTTCGGGTTCCAAAAGCACTCAAACTAACTCCAAATCTCTCCAACTAACCCACTAAAAATATAATAAATATTTCTAAACCCAAAATTAAGTCTCACAAGGGTGTGGGTTGGGTAGGACATGGGTCCACTAGGATGTGACATGGGTCCAAGCTAGCCAAAACCCTAAACAATCAATTAAAAATAATACAATCACTAATTAAATATAAATATAATTAATTAAATACAATACACAATTTATCAAATAAAAATAAAAAAATAACCCTATTTTCTAGAATTGGGCAGTGACAAGCCTACCCTCCTTAAAATAATTTCGTCCTCAAAATTAAAAGATGAAACTAGGACAGGAATGCAAGAAAAGAACCATACCTCAGGGCTCGAAAAGATAGGGGTATCGCTTGCGCATTTCATCCTCCCTCTCCCAAGTCGACTCACCTGGAGAGTGATGCCTCCACGTGACGCGAACCAAGGGAATAGTCTGGTTCCTCAACACCTTCTCCCGCTGATCCAGAATCTCCACCGGCTGCTCTGGATAGCTAAAATTAGGGCCCACCACGATCTCTGAGTGATCCAATACGTGACTGGGATCCGCCACATACCGTCTCAACTTCGACACGTGGAACACATCATGAACTTCCTCCAGCCTAGGCGACAAATCGAGCCTATACGCCACGACGTCGACCCTTTCAAGGATACGGAAGGGTCCGACGAAACGTGGGCTAAACTTCCCGCCTCCACCGAAGCGAATAGTGCCCCGCGTCGGAGAGATCCTCAGGAACGCCAAATCTCCAACCTAGCACAAACAAGGTCTCTGCACTTAGTCTAAAACAAGCAAACACAAGCAAACACAAGAACAAAATATAGATTCTAAGCTATATCTCGAACTCCAAAGGTCTCCGGTGGCTATCGGCCCAATGCCGCTGCCTGTCCTGCGCCACCCGAAGTCTATCTCTAATGAGCTTGACCTTCTACGCTGCATCAACCACCATCTCCGGGCCAAGCAAAGCTCTCTCGCCTACATCATCCCATGATAACGGAGTGCGATACCTCCGTCCATACAACGCCTCGAATGGTGATATCTCGATACTGGCTTGGTAGCTGTTGTTGTAAGCAAACTCTACCAAGTGCAAGTGATCCACCCAAGAGCCTCTGAAATCCAGAAAACAAGTGCAAAGCATATCCTCAAGTGTCTGAATGGTCCTCTCTGACTTACCATCTGTCTGCGGGTGATATGCACTACTAAACTTGAGCTGGGTGCCCAAGCTAGCCTGCAGACTCCTCCAGAAATACGAAGTAAAGCGACTGTCCCGATCTGATACTATGCTCATAGGAACTCTATGCAGTCTGACTATCTGGCGCACATACATCTCTGCTAGTCTCTCTGTAGACGTACCCACTTTGAATGATAGAAATGGGCCAATTTGGTCAACCTGTCCACGATGACCCAAATCGCATCCTTCCCGCCTGGAGAACGGGGAAGTCCAGAAACAAAATCTATGGTCACATGCTCCTATTCCTACTCCGAAATGGGTAACGGCTGGAGCAAACCTTCTGGCCTCTGCCTCTCCGCCTTCACCTGCTGGCACACTAAGCATCGGGATACGAAGTACGCTACCTCCCGCTTTATCCCGTACCACCATATATGCTCTCTCAGATCTCTATACATCTTGTTGGCACCTGGATGCATAGAGTATTGGGATCGATGAGCCTCCTGAAGAACCTCCTCACGCAACGACCCACTCGGCACACACAACCTGGTACCGTGCCGCAAAGAACCATCATCAGCAATAGTGAAGTCATCTGATAATCCAATCTGAACCTACGCCCTGATGCTCCTCAGGGACTCATCCTCAAACTGTGTAGCCCTGATCCGGTCTACCAACTCTGACTGAATCTGCAGTCCCCACATCTGCATCTCAACTCCAGGCACTATCACCTTAATGCCCAAGCTCTCTAGATCTGCCAGAAGATAACGATCTGTAGTCAGGCACATAGCTACCGGATACCTGTTCAACGCATCTGCAACTATATTCGCCTTCCCTGGATGGTACTGCAATAATATGTCAAAGTCTTTCATCAACTCCAACCATCTCCTCTGCCTCATGTTCAGCTCTTTTTGGGTAAACACATACTTCAAGCTCTTATGGTCTGTGAAGATCTCCACACGCTCTCCATATAAATAGTATTTCTATAACTTCAGAGCAAAGATGACCGCTGCCAACTCCAAATCGTTGGTAGGGTAGTTCTTCTCATGAGGACGTAATTGCCTGGAAGCATAGGCAATCACCCTCCCATTCTGCTGCAACACACAACCCAGTCCCTTCCCCGATGCATCACTATAGATAGTGAAACCTCCAGATCCTGATGGCAACGTCAATACTGGAGCTGTCGTCAACCTCCTCTTCAGCTCATCAAAGGCAACCTGGCACTCCTCTGACCAAACAAACTCTACGTCCTTCCGGGTCAGCCTGGACAACGGCTCTGCAATCCGGGAAAAATCCTGAACAAATCTTCTGTAGTAACCTACCAGTCCCAGGAAACTCCTGACCCCGGCTACCGAACTCGGAGTACTCCATGCCTTAACTGCCATGATCTTTCTCGGATCCACCGAGATCCCCTCTCCAGTCACCACATGACCAAGGAATTCAACCTTGTCAAGAAAGAACTCGCACTTCGAGAGCTTTCCATAAAGCTTCTCCTTCCTGAGAGTCTCCAACACTATCCTCAGATGCTCCTCATGCTTCTCTGGGGTCTTCGAATACACCAAGATGTCATCTATAAACACCACCACAAACCTGTCCAGATGTTGATGGAATACCTTGTTCATCAGATTCATGAACACTGCCGGGGCATTAGTCAACCCAAACGGCATCACCATGAACTCATACTGTCCATATCTGGTCCGAAAAGCTATCTTCGGAATATCCTCCTTCCTGACCTTCACCTGGTGGTAGCCTGTCCTCAGATTAATCCTGGAAAACACCCTCGCTCCGCTCAACTGATCAAAAAGATTATCAATACGCGACAGTGGATACTTGTTCTTGATTGTGAGGTTGTTCAGAGCCCTGTAGTCGATACACATCCGTATCGACCCATCCTTCTTCGGCACAAAAAGTACCGGAGCACTCCACGGAGAAGAACTAGATCTGAGAAATCCCTTGTCCTGAAGCTTATCCAGCTGCTTCTTCAACTCTATCAGCTCACTGTTGCTGACTCTATAGACGTGCTGGGATATCGGCTCCGTACCTGGCACCAAGTCTGTAGAGAACTCCACATCTCTGTCCGGAGGCAACCCTGGCAACTCCTCCGGAAAGACATCCATGTACTCCTCTATCAGTGGATGTAGCAACCTTGGCTCTACCACCAGGGCTCCACAGAAGACTCCTTCGCTCTGCTCCGCTGCTCCTCTGGCAAGCTAAAACTCTGGCTCACCCGGTGGACTAAACAACACTCTGCCTCCACGATAATCTATACTAGCACAATGCATACTCAACCAATCCATCCCGACTACAATGTCGTAGCTCAGAAGTGGCATTACGAGTAGTCACACACTCAACTCCCGGCCTCCCAAGGTAACTCTTCGGTCTCTGTAGACATCACTGACTAGGATGATACCACCCCCGGTCGTAATCTTGTAGGGTCTAGCTAAAGGTTCAGCAATAAGATGGTGTCTAAGAGCAAAAGATACAGACACAAAGCTATGGGAAGCCCGGATTCAAATAAAGCAAATGCTAGAATGAAATCAAGAAGAACAGAACCTGAGATCACATCACCAACGGGCTCGGCCTCATCTACGGTCAGGGCAAAAGCTCGCCCTTGTTGTCCTCCTCGGTGCTACTGCTGGTGCTGAGCAAACCTCTGCTGCTGAGTCTGCAAAGGCTGTCCTCTCTGCTGTGCTGCAGGTGCTCTGGCTGGTCCCCTCTGGGCGGCTCCTCCGCCCTGAGCTGTACGAGCAAGTGCTGAAGGGCAATCCTTCAGCTGGTGATCTGCTGCGCCACACAACAAACATCTGCCCAGCCTCTTCCTGCAGATATACCATCCGTGCCCTGGCTTCCTATAGAAAGGAAAAATGATGGGCTGCCTCTGGCCCTGCTGCTGTCCCTGCCTCTGCTGCTGGGGCGCCTGCCGGAAGGGTGCACGACCCTGACCCTGGTGCTGCTGGGTCTGCTGGAATGGCCTCTTGGCTGGGCCTGCACTGCTACCTGCTCCCGAAGCATCTCATCTCATCTTGGTCTTCAGCTCTAGGTCATCCTCAGCCCTCTAAGCGTCGCTCATAATCTGCTCGAAGGTCGCCTCGCGGTCACTCCTAGTCAAGGACTTGACCGCCATGACCAAACCCTTGCGAAACTTCTGCGCCTTCGCTGCCTCAGACAAACCCTCAACAAATCTGCCCATACGGCAGAACTCTGTTGCATACTCGTCCACTAGCATACTCCCCTGGACGAGCACCTTAAACTGGCTCTCTAAGGCACTGAGAGCTACATCCGGGAAGAACTTTTCCTTGAAAAGCTTCTTGAAAGCCTCCCAAGTCAGTCCCGGTACTGCTATCCACGTATCTGTGCAGTACCAAGTAAGGGCAAGGTCGAACATCTGGCTGCCCGCTGCCTCGATCTACATGCTGGCTGGGATCATCGTCAGCCTGAAGATACCCTCGATGTGCTCGATCCAGTGGTCCGCGTATAGGATACCCTCTGTACCCTGGAACTCCTTGGGCCACATCCTCTGAAAGTCGATAATAGTGCCCGGCCTAGGATGTTGAGCCTGCTCCGCCTGTGGCTAGATCTGAGCCACTCTGTCCACCGCTGTCATAGCCACCTGATGAGCATTCTCAATGCCCATCCTCATAACATCCACCTGGCGGTGCTGCGCGTCCATCATCTCTCTGAAGAACGCAAACAACTGCATGGCATCAACTGGTACAGGCGGTGGTGGAGGAGGTACCACCGGAACAACTGGCGTGGCTCTCGGATCAATGGGAGTAAGAGGATCTCCGAGAGAGACAAACGCTCCCTCAACCGCAAAAGTGGCGAGTGGAGTGGTAGCGGCTGCCGGAAGTCGAGCAGGACGAGAGGTGGCAGACCTCTCGGTGGCAGCTGCTGGAACGGTGCGCTGAGACCGTATCTTCGGAGGCATCCTGAACACAGATCAAAAGAAGTCAATACAGTGCAAGAAACGATATCATCAAAGAAGGACAGTAATATTACAAATGAAAACAATTTCAGAAAAATTAAATATAACAAAAAAAATCAGAAAGGGTCCTAGTTGTGATTGAGCACACTCTCTCTCAGCCTCTATCCTATATCCTATTGCAGGTAAACCTAAAAACTAGACCTGCATGGGCCACCACCAAAAATGTGTCACGATCCGCACCCAAAAAATCGGGCATGAGCCGTGGGTACGTCCAGCCTACGCTACAGAATCGGCGGTAGAACGATGTAAAGGTCCGTTCTAGGTCAACAATCTATCTATATAACTCACAAAAATCTGTCAATAACCTCTCCAAAAGGAGGGCAACCACACAATATATATATGAGTAATCCTCTCCAAAAGGAGGGCAACCATGCAATATATATATGAATACTCAATCATAATAATCTAGGGGAAGAGTAAAAGCACGATATGATAGCAAAAGGAAACCAGAACCAAAGAGAGTAAGACAATATCCAAAATATAGTCCAAGTCTATAATAGTCTACAACATCTCACAGCATCAAAAGAATAAGTATAATCATCCAAACAACAACTGGGAACAACCCAGGAAACCCACCTAGCTAACTAGGGCGCTAACGACATCTCCTCGGCGCACTCCTCCTCGATCTCGGGGTCACAACCCTCGTCAACACCCGACCCGTAGAAAGTCGGGCAGAAATCCTCAGGATCCTTTGGAAAAAATATGCCCAGTCAGGACTGGAGTGAAGTACATAACTCTGAAAGCAACTCCAAATACATGGTAAGGTGTATATGACGAGCAATAGAAAAGTATACAAGATGCACAGAAAATAAATACATGCTGGAGCAGAATAAGTAGCTGCAAGGTAAACTGGAGAACAATACAAGTAGAGAAGTAACTACATGTGAGAAAACATAAATACTAGCAAAGTGCCTTGAGCACAAGTTCGTTATGTGATCGGCTTAGGTTGCACATGAAAATCACTACGATAACTCCGTTATGCGTGAGTTGCATAACCGACATACAAATGAATACTGTTTGGCTTTGATCACATATCCAACTCCTACTCCCCTCCCCCACTAATACTCTTGGATCCAACCACGGCATGCTACGTACATGATAATAGCTCGCACACACGAAGGTGAGAGCACAAGAAGCACATGATGGCACATGAGAATCAATACCCGAGGCACATGATGAAATACACGTGATAGAGTACCCGCTAAACACGGTAAGGGGGATAGCATCTCATGACCGGATCCACTAGTACCAGCTCGTGTAACAATGTGTCAGAATCAAGTATAACAGTTCTAGAACAGGTGATATAAACGCTATCATGAAATAGAAACTATCAGAGGTAGGTACTCGCCTGATGTCTTGAGCAACTGATGAGGATCGAGATCTGGACCGGTGTCGCAAGAACCTACTATGAAAAGCAGAATTAAACAGGGTTCTAAGGAGTTAAACTGATATAAAATAATTAAAAATAGGCTTCTAGGGCTATTCTAGGTCGAACGGGTCAAACCGGTGAAATTCGGGTAAAAAAGTCAACCCGGGGTCTAAAAAGTCAACTCTATGTCAAAACTAGGTCAAACGTTGACTTTTACGGTCAACGTGGACAATTATGGTCAAAGCTAGGTCAAACTAGGGTGCCCCTGAAATTCTAGGTCAAAACTAGCTCATTAAGATAGTAAACTCTCAAACTCGCCTCCTCGAGATACCGGGATACCCTCGGTATCCGATACCTCGACCTAGGCCACGCACACCGCCTAAATCCGCTAAAACCTATGCTAGCACGCGTAAATATATACACATATACATATAAAAATTACTCCAATACTATTCCTAGGCTATTGCTCAAATATCCCGCTCGAAACTCAATATCTTGGATATCTCAAGGTATTGAGATACCTTGGTATCTCAAGGTATTGAGATACCTCTCTAATATCCCACTAACACTCTTCTAGTTAGCTATTTAAGTATGTAGATATATATATATCTAGCTATAATCTAGGCTAAAATATATATATCTATCATATACATACACATACCTACGTATCTATATATATAACTATTCACACATACACACATATACCCATATATACCCAAACTCAAATATATATATATATATATATATATATATATATATATATATATATATATATATAGCTATCTAACTATATCTAACTATCTATCTATCTATCCATTTAACTATCTATCAATCTATTATCTATGTATCTATATATCTATCTATCTAGTTATCTATATATATATATCTATCTAGCTAACTATTATCTATCTAGCAATCTACCTATCTATCTAAGTATTCCTAAACCTCACTCTCACCCCTCGCTACTGCGAAAGCTGTTGCTGCTGCATGCTTGTACTGCTGCTCCTGCTGCATTTACTGCTGCTGTGCTGCTGCACCTGCTGCTGTGGGCAGCTGCTCCCCCCTCGCTCGCTGCACGCCTCGCTCGCCTCGCTGCACCTCACACACAAACACAAAGACACACACACATATATACATATATATATATATATACAACTAGATATATATATGTACACACACTTATATATATTCTAACACACACACACTAACATATATATTTACACACACACCTACACATGAAAACACATACACACGTATACAAACACATACATTTATCTATATACATATATATAAACACATATCTATATATATATATATATATATATATATATATATATATATATATATATATATATATATAAACATACACAAACTCAAATATATATATACATATACACAATTATATATATATATATATATATACATATACACACACACGCACACTTATATATATATATATATATATATATACAAACACCTAGACATATACATACACAAGCACATATATATAAATACACACACAAATATAGATACATAAACACATAAACATATATATATATATAAATATATACATATATAGGCACACATACACTCAACCAAAATGCACACAACACACCCCACTCACCAACGCGCGCCCAATGACCCACACGCACACGAATACATAAATATATATAAAATATGACCCAATAATTCTAGCACACACTCCCCGAAGCTAACCCAACATGCGCACAAGATCGAAACTACGAAACCAAGTCGAAATGACCGTTCGGTCATTTCGACGAACAAGCGGTGAGCGGTTCGGAAAACCACCTGAAACGCACACCAAACCAACTCGGAATCAGCCCAAAATTTACCCATGGGTTCTAAACGATGCCTAGATCCTAGAAAAAAAGCTAACGCGTCGATTCTAGGTCTGTGGCAAAAATGCGCATGCACTTAGAACCGGCGACGACAAAAACCCCGAAAATGCCCGAAACGCCCGTTTTTCTGCGATACGAGTTCACGTGTCCGAACGGAGACACGCACTAACCCTCAAGACACCCGACAACATCTACCTAGGTCCGTCTAACCTAGGACATCACCCAAAATTGGGCCAATCTCGGATTCCACCCGAAATTGACACAAAACCTAGTGTCAAAGTCTCCAAACTCAACCAAACTAGTTCCAACTTCCTCCTACGGGTAGGCTTAGGGTCTAGGAAGGTTCTTAATTACACTACATAAGAGTAATTATCAAGAGAAAAGTTAGGGTTTACCTCTTGGGAGTTGGAATCCCAAGACCAAAGTCTCTAATCTACTTGAAATCACCTCCCTCAAGCTCCAAGCCTCCAAATCTAGCCTCCACACCAAGTCTAGGCTCTACCCACCTAGGTTGGGGAAAAATGTAGGGTTAGGGTTAACAACCATGAAGAATAGAAGCAGAAAGAAGAGGAATAGGGCACTTACTTGAAGTGGGAAGTAGAAAGGAAGAAGAAAGAGTGGAGAGGAAGAAGAAGTGTGAAGAAGAAGTGAAGAAGAAGAAATAAGGGGCTGGGGCTGCTGGTTGCACGGGTAGGGGTCTGGGAATAGGCCGGCCACACCTAATAAAGGGGTTAACCTAATGTCCAAAAGTCCAAAATGCCCTCCTCTCACTTGGGTTTGGGTTTCGGGTTCCAAAAGCACTCAAACTAACTCCAAATCTCTCCAACTAACCCACTAAAAATATAATAAATATTTCTAAACCCAAAAATAAGTCTCACAAAGGTGTGGGTTGGGTCGAACATGGGTCCACTAGGGTGTGACATGGGTCCAGGCTAGCCAAAACCCTAAAATAATTAATTAAAAATAATACAATCACTAATTAAATATAAATATAATTAATTAAATACAATACACAATTTATCAAATAAAAATAAAAAATAACCCTATTTTCTAGAATTGGGCAGTGACATATGCGGTGGAATTGGTTTACGCGCGGATGTGGGTTTGCTACTGCTGCTATTTACGCGCGTAGAAGTATACGCGGGGTGATGAGCTGCTGCTGATATTTCCTTACTTTACGCGGGGGAGGGGTGGTTAAAGGGTTGCGGGTTTGGGTTTTAGGTTTGATCCAATGGGGAATTCTATTCTACTAAATTATATATATATATATATATATATATATATATATATCTAAAAATTACCTTGGTGCATACGGTTAAGCTAGCTACTGTCCAAAGGGTCTCCTACATGGAATAAATTAAGAAAAACTTTTAATAATGACTTCATAAATCCTCTAAGTGCTCAAATATCTTAAAAGAAAATCTAATAAAATCTATTCTCTCTAATTGGCTCATAATAATATAAATAAGTAATTAAACCGTTTTTAGAATTTAGGGGTTTTACATAAGGTATCCCCAAGGTATTGGGCCGATACCCAAGGTATTGAGCTTGGGTATCAAGTTAGGTGCGATACGCATTGGTGCAAGGCCAAGGTATCCTATTTCAATTGGTTTTATCTAGTATTATAATATTTGACTTGAATACATATATAAAACAGTATTTTTATATTCAAAACTTGCGTATCTTATGATACGGCTCTTTGAATGCATTATTGTGTGTTAGCTTAGCTAGCATGGCATAGTTTTATAGTATATCGACTTAGTGACTTAGCATTAGACTCTTGCAACCTAGAATTCATTGGTTTGACTTAGAAATGGTATATCGACCTAAAATTGCATCAACTTCACTTATTTTCATTATTGAACCTTGTATTAATGCAACATACCATATATAGGTTGTGAGATACCAGCTTGGGCATCGAAAGACACAGCTTGCTCAGGACTTCAGGCGAGTACATTTCTCTGTTAGTTTTTATTTTATGATAGTGTATATATCACTTATTCTAGAACTGCATACCTGATTCTGACACTTGGTTACACTGACTGGTACTATATGGATCCCATTAGGAGGTGTTATCCCCTACCGTGTTCAGCAGGTACTCAGTCATATATATTTCATCGTGTGCATCGGGTATTAATTTTCATGTGCTTCTTGTGCATCCACTATTTCGTGTGCTAGTATGATTATATCGTGTTCATGTACGTAACATGTCGTGATTGGATCCATGAGTATTGGTTGGGGAGGGGGAGTAGAAGTTGGTTATGTGATCAAAGCCCTATTGATCTCATGTGCATGTCGATTATACACCTCACGTATAATGTAGTTACCTTTATACCTCATGTGCAACCTAAGGCGATCACATAACGAACTTGCACTCTAAACCACATAGCTAGTATTCTTGTTTTCTACTTGCAGTTTATTTTCCGTATTTACTTTCCAGTTCTTATTGTTCTTATTGCCTGTTCTTCCTGTATTGTACATTCATACTACTTGTGCATCTTGTATCCTTTTCTATTTCTCGTTATATATGCTCGATTACGTATTTAAAACTGCTTTCAAAGGTATGTACTTTACTCCAATCCCGACTGGATATATTTTTTAGATGATTGGCTAGAGGAGCTATGTCCCATGTATTACGGCCCTCAGGAGGTTAAGACTTTAGAGGATACTCCCCTAGAGCAAGAGGACATAGTACCAGTGACCGAGGAGGTTTAGTTTATGTTTGGTAATTTTGTATTAGACTGTTATTTTGTTAAGACTCACAGTTGTATTGTTCTTTCATATTGTGGATTGTATCTTGTATATTTCTTTTGCAATTCCATTCGTGCATTATTCTTTCTTAGTTTGTTCTGTGATTGAGATTAGTTATACTTGTGAGATACCATATTTTTCCTCCATTTAGAGTTGAGATGTTTGACAGGTACCATATTATATTGTTGAGATGTTAGATAGTTATAAATGACCCAGACATCGTTCTACCGTTGATTCTGCGGCGTAGGCTGGGCGTAACCATATACTCGTGCCCGAATATCTCGGTGTGGGTCGTGACAGATATGACGTACCCGTCCAAGTATAAGCCCTTATCCATGACTCCATTTGACGGGAAGACATCTCCTCGCCAATATATGAGTTATTTTAAGAAGATGACGGGGCATTTGCCTTGCAACGACGCTCTCCTCACTAAGCTCTTCATCGGGGCATTGACCGGAGAAGCCTTCGACTGGTTTTGCAGTCTCCAGGATAACTGTTTCTCGTCATTTGATGATCTCAAAAGTCTCTTCCTGGCTCGATTCTACGACGAAGAAAATGACATAACGATGTACTCTCTGATGGACGCCACACAAAGAGAAAATAAGCCTATAAAGGAATACATAGAACGGTACAGACAAGATGCAATGAAGTTACTTCCCGATAATCCTGAGTCTATATTGATGGACACATGTTGAAGAAATCTACTTCCAGCAATCAGGCTCTAGATGGACGCCACTTAGTTCAAAGACTGTGCATGGCATTCATCATAAGTTATGTCGCTGTTGAGAAGAATATGAAGGACGTCCGACTGTTAAGAATATAGATTCTCGTCGCTAATGATAGGGGAAAGCATCCTTACAACAACAACAACGATAATAGCGGTCGTGACGGCAAAGGAAAGCAGACCCTTGCCATCAATCTAGCCAAAAAGCCTGAACAGAAGCCAGCAGAGGCTCCAAAATCGAAAGAGACTTACTCTTTTGACGATGATGATATCATGGCAATTTTTGATGTACTGATGAAGGGAAACAAGCTATAACTCCCCGACGTCAAACTCCCTGATGAGGCAGACAAGGTCAATGACCCCAAGTACTACCACTACCACAGGTATGTCTACCATTCGATGCAGGATTGCTACAAGTTGAAGCGATACATCCAGTGTCTGCTCGATTCCAAGGCCCTCACCTTGGACTTCGAGGACAAAATAGTTGCCGCCAATATGGTATCTCTCCAATTTGGTGACTTCCTGGTAACATAGGCCCAAGACGGAGTGGTCCCGATCCCAAGGGAAATAATGGAAGTTGTCAATCTTCTACAAGCTCAGGACTAAACAGCCGGGCTGGTATCCCTCAGCATACCACAGGGCGAGATCATGTGGGTCCATCCAGACCTTGCTCCACACTTGATGCAGCAAGCAGTGCCTTGCACCACCAAGTCCAAAAGAAAGAAGACCAAAACCTGCTACACTATTTCTCCCCCTATTTAAGACGCTATAGTAGGAACAACTAGGTCAGGTCTCGCCTACCAGCATGACTATAATGCTCCCGATGATGATAGTCAGCCTACTGCACATGTCGTATCTGATCCGGGTCCTTCTCAGCCCCCCACAGCAGACAAACAGAAAGAGAATCGTTTCGACGAACCTTTGCGAAAGGATACGGCTCATGGGCTGGAGAATACCTACAACTTTGACATCTTGGCAAAGATTGCCAATGCTCCGACAAAGTTGTCACTTTTCGAGCTTTTACGACTTTCCAAAGATACTTGGGATGCTCTGAGTGAGGCATTGTAGAATGTCGACACCTACCTGGCTCAGGTCAAGCCGCCAGCTGAGAATCCTGTTGGATGCCCCCATTACAATAATGTGATAGAAGTAATACCCAACATCACATTTTCACAGCAAGACATGTTGCTAAAGAATAATAGGCACGATTGCCCTCTGTATATAATACACAGTATACATCGGCACCATCAAGGTGGACCGGATGCACATCGATCCCGATTTTTTCTATCAATATTATCCCACGGAGTCTGCTTCAGACCTTGGGCATCCTAATGCATCGGTTGGCAGCAACTAATACTGCCATTAGTGGCTTCAATGCGGGAAAGACCTATCCTCTGGATAAGATTCACCTGAAATGTCAGATCGATGACTTGCGGATAGAGGTCACTTGCTATGTCATCGACATAGATATATCTTATAACGTCTTGTTAGGGCGTCCATATATACATGAGTACATGATCGTGCCATCAACTCTGCACCAATACCTAAAGTACGTTGACGATCATGGCATTGTTAGGACAGAGTTTGCCAATGTTTATCCATTCAAAGGGGTCAAAGTGCATTACTCTGACTTAATCCTATACAAGAAAGTTCACCAAAACGAAGGTGAGAACGACGCTGACGATGAAGCGTAAGCTGGCACAACATCAGACAAGCCCTTAAGGGTCCGCCTCAAAAGACATGCCCCTGACACAGCTCCTCCCCTCGTATTGAAACTAAATAAAAAGGCACCCGAACCTCTGGTTGTTTGCCTGCAGAGATTGAGTCAACCGCTTAAGGAAGATCCAACACCTATTACTGCTCCCGAACCCCTAGTGGTAAAACTTCACAAGAGACCTCCGAAGTCGTCGCTCGCATCAGGGACAGATCACGGGAAAGACGAACTGGGAGAGTACGTGGCATCTACTGCCAACGTCCCTTCCCTAAATGATGTAATCCCTGTGGAAAAGATTCCTTACTTCATGAATAAAGGGTTCTCATATGTCGCACATTTAAGCATATTGTATTTCTTAGAGCACGGTCTAGTCTTGCAACTACATACACAGGTGACTACCACCTATGCAGTGAACCGAATTTACCCTAGTCAAAACTCCTACTTCATAGTTCCAGCAAGGAGGAGAGGGGACAAATCTATCATCTTCGGCAGTGTAGAATGTCCCTAGTCCTTCATCTCGGAGGAACATGAGTCAGAACCCGATACCAAAAAATGCAACTTTATCGGTACCGTGCTCAAGCCAAGTACCTTATCCAAAAGATAGGCTATGAATTGAAAGCCACTAAGGGCTTAAATTATGGCAAAGGTCGGCGACAGCCTCTGCGCCTCTACGCTCCTGCGGGAAAATTTGAGGCTTACTATAGAAAACTCGGTATGGTCTGGGGTACGTTACACCTCCATAGACTCCCGAAGGTTCATAAGAAGAAGTCGAGTTGCACTCTCACTCTTCAGAATCCTCCGCTTGGGACTCCGATACCAGTATCAGGAATATGCTCAAACAGATGTTGTCTATCAACATCTTGTCAACTAACTCAGGGGAAGACGACGAACACCCAGTTGAGCTCTTTGAAGTAGAACCATGGGCTCAACTGTAAACCCCCCTAATTTAAAATTTTTAATTTAATCATTTTTATTGTATTTATTTAATTATTTGAATTTTTGGTTCTCAATTGGCTAATTAGAAATAAAAGTCTTAATTAATTAGCTTTTTAAAATATTTTATTATTATTTTAATTATTGTAGTAGTTACAAATATTTCACAATCATATATTTTGGGTGCCAATTTATTTAATAAAGTATTACAAAAAAATTCTCTAATTTATTTCCTGTACAAATCTATTTATTTCACATTTTTTACTATATATATATATATATATATATATATATATATATATATATATATATATATATATATATATATATATATATAGTTAAGAGAAAAGATAAAGGAAAAAAAGAAAAGAAAAGAAAAATCAAAAAAAAAATCCTAATACAATCTCTAATCAAAACCTTAACCTTAGACTAATGCTATCCCTAATCTACCCCAGCCTTCCCCTACAGTCTGCGACACCCGAACCCGCGGCGACCCCAATCCCAATCTCTCCCTATATATATGCATCTTACACAAACCTAAACCCTAACCCTAACCACTTACTCCCCAGACCTGTGCGCCGCTACCCTGCCGCCTGACCACCAACGGACCACCGCACTCCGGTTGAACCGACCTCCACGCGACAGCAACCATACCCCGATGACCTCTACTTCCAGGTGATGTATCTCCCTCCACTCTCGATCTTTTTTTGAACCGATTCTTCGTATATGTCGACAACATGAAAGACTAGGAATTCCTTTAAATAGAACGATTTTAGGTGCCCAAGATTGATCGAAAAATCGATCCAAAGTTGGACAAAAAAACTGTTCAAAAAAGTTCAGAATAACAGTCCAAGTACCCATGTTCGTGTCTAGTTTTCTTCCAAACTGTTTCATTTAAAAAAAAATTAAGGGACTTTTAGATAACATATAGGACAATAAAACCTTTCTTTTAGTTTTTATTAACTTATTGTATTTGTGAAGTTATTTCAGTTCAAACTTGACCAAAAACTATATTTTCCAAAACTAAAATATTGCGATACGAGGTGTGTTCCACCAAACGAGGCCACCTTATCATGTACCAGTTGCATCGAAAGGCGCGTATGGTATATCCTGATGTGTGAACTTTCGCGAAAGTTAATTCGGACGTGTGTGCACGCCAGAATCAACCCATATCAGTCGTAAGTCCCTAATATAGATATTTTACAAACTTTCCCATTAATATGTGTACGCTCGTCGAAATATGATGAAGCTTGCGCCATCGGATCCGTAGCATTACGATGGTCCTGTGACCCAAGTTTTTCTCGATTCGAAGAACGTGACCATAACACCGTTTCGTGGGCCCAATTGTCCGACTTAATGGACGATTTTGTGATCGGCTCTCCAGAATTCAAAACTGGACATACCATTGAGTTTTTATCAACTTTTAGAATTCGTTTAACCTATAATCTATCCTATTTAGAGATATTTACCCTTGGCATATTTTTTGGTGCGAAGTGGTCCACATATGGATCCCGGTTTGATCCAAAAATGACATTTTTGTCCCTGTATCTAAATTAGACGAATGAGTAGTATTTTCTGACTATCTTGCTTATTCCTTGAATGATGGTGATGTTTATTTCAGCATCTAGAGATGTTTGTACACCTTCCTCTCTTTGTGCTACTATTGACTTGACGTGTTCATTTTCAGGACATTGTCTAAACTCTTCTCGGACACCAGGCAAGTATACCTTGCCAAATTGCTTACAGTACTTTACATGCTTATTATATTTTTTTATATTTACTATATATGATTTTCTTTCAGTTATGGTTACATATTATATCTATTGACACATACTTGACACTTAGTTTCATTGGAGAGGAGGACAGTCAGTATGCGTATGGGCTACCCACTTTGGTAAACCGTTATAAATTGACACACTACGATATTTGTGTCGTGATGGTCGCTACCCTCGAAGTATGTCGATTTGGTGTTACGATGGTCGCTACCCTCGAGGTATGTCGATTAATAGTACATGTACATTTTTGTATTCATGAGTTATGAGAGAGTGTGTATTAGAGTAGCCTACACCTGCCTATACGTCGAAAAGTTGTCTTCATTATGCATTTTTCATATAGATTGTCTAGTACATCGTACTTGTATATTTTTTGTCTATTCCTTATGCATGTTTTACTGTATTCAATTGGCATGCTATTTTCTGTATCTTGTTACGTCCCTCTGAGGACTAAGATCCGGATTATGTCCCCAGGTATAGATGTTCATGACTATTCACAGGAGCATGAACCATGACTTGCTACTTCATTCTCTTTCGATGAGCTTTTACCTTCGAGATTATTTGGTTTGTAGTTGATAGACTTATTAGGTTGCTACTCTTTCTTTCGTCTATTATTTTAATTAATCAGATTCTATTTCTATTTTAGTTTGGTAGTGGATTTGTCTCTACCCAACTAATTGTTCTTATCAAGTATTTTGTATTTGATTCAGTTATATAGTTGATTGGTTACTCATTTCTACTTGATTTTGTGGATGAGATTTAGTATGAGTGTGACTTATGATATTTAGATATATACCACTTGTGAATTGTTATTCATAATACAACATAGATACGTCTTATGGTTTCCTTATATTGGAGTTTCCATATACATATGGCTGACATGCTTACGTATTCCTAGTCCTACGTATTTTGGGACTGGGGAGTGACATATTTTTGTGGTAGCCCATGCAAGTCGAGAATATATTGCTTCGGTTACGTTATTGTACCGAACAAGCCTGCGTATATGATTAGAGTATAGGATCTCATACACATATTTGATCACCTTCCTTGATTTCATTTTTGAACTCTCGTTGATTGCTTGATTTGCATCTAGCTTGATCATTTCCTAACGTATATCTTATTTTTCGTGCTTGAGGGAGGTTAGAAAGATAACTAGTACTAGGTATATATGCCCATAGGTCAATTACACTATTAGTTAAACTTTTGTAAGTCGTGTAGCATGTCTTACAACATAAAATTTTATAGTCGTTAAGATACACTAATGAGACATGATTGAATGACACTGAATATATACTAGTGTAAGAAGATAGTGTTTACCTAGACTGTAGAGTTTTAGAGGTCCATACCCCATTTGGTCGACCGAAGACTTAGAAAATAAGTTAATAGGGAAACTATAGAGGCACCAACATCGGACGAGTCTTAGATTCTTGATGAATTTGAACTATTTGTACTTTCATTCATGATAATCTCATGTACTTATATTTTGGACTATCTTGACTTAAGCTTCTATTATACCCTAGTTTTGCAAGCTTATTCTTTTGTCGAGCTTGTTCATGACATATGTGTTATTGGGGGCCCACACTAATATATTTGTCTAATTAGAATCGATGTATTATGGTCTAATCAACCATAATGTACTTGGTTCGCTCTTCGTATGACTATTTTACATGGAATGAGATATAGTTGACATAACTCATTAGACAAATATACTTGCCCTCTAGACAGGTCCGAGCATATCATATCGGTTACGAAATTGTATTGATATGAGCTTGCGAATCAAAATCTGCCAAAATAGGATCTCATCCGTAATTGCCTGAATAACTCCCTTTTGAATTATTCAATCGCTTTTGAACCCCGTATTTGTATTTGATCATATCTTCCTTGAACTCTTTATAAGTGTTATTCGTCTTCCCCTATTTTGGAAAGATGAATACTCGTGCTTGATGGAAGCTTGACATGTGGATAGTACTAGATATATACCCCATTATGACACAAAATTTTAGGAGTGTAGATAGATGTATAATTGTTTGTATATATGGTGACTTAGCAGCTATAAGGATAGGTTGATATTTTAACTAGATGGCGTACCCACAAAACAAATAGATGATACGAGTAGCAGTAGTAGTATTTTCTTTCCTATCAATACGTCGTCCCCTTGGGTTACTCATCTTCTCTACCGTAACCTTTGTATCCTCGATTCCATGTACGAGTTCTTCTTGGACTAAAACTTATTCGTGTCATATTACCTTACTTAAAAGAGATCAGACTGACCATTAGAATTTAATTCATGATTTATATTTTCTCCCTTCCAAATTTGAGGTATGATAATTCGTACTTGACCCATCTCTACCATATTGCTTTTCTTATTCACCGATCGTACATTATTTTTAATTTCGATGACAAAATTCTTGTAAGTGGGTAGAATGTAAACTTCCCTAATTTAAAATTTTTAATTTAATCATTTTTATTGTATTTATTTAATTATTTTAATTTTTGTTTCTCACTTAGCTAATTAGAAATAAAAGTCTTAATTAATTTGCTTTTCAAAATATTTTATTATTATTTTACTTATTATAGTAGTTACAAATATTTCACAATCATATATTTTGGGTGCCAATTTATTTAATAAAGTATTATAAATTTTTTTATAATTTATTTCATGTACAAATCTATTTATTTCAAATTTTTTTACCATATATATATTTTAACTATTTAATATATATATATATATATATATATAATAATTAAAAGAAAATAAAAAGGAAAAAAAGAAAAGAAATGAAATGAAAAGAAAAGAAAAAATCCTAATACAATGTCTAATAAAAAACTTAACCTTAAACTAATCATATCCCTAATCTACACCAGCCTTCCCCACAGGCCGCGACACCCGAACCCGCAGACGACCCCAATCCCGATCTCTCCCTATATATATGCATCTCACACAAAGCTAAACCCTAACCCTAACTACTTACTCCCCAGACCTCTGCGCCGCTACCCTGCCGCCTAACCACCACCGGACCATCACACTCCGGCCGAACCTATCCCCACGCGACAGCAGCCACACCCTGACAACCCCTATATCCAAGTGATGTATCTCCCTCCACTCTTGATATTTTCTTGAAACGATTCTTCGTACAGCTGACCAACTAGGAATCCCTTCAAATAGAACGATTTTAGGTGCCCTAGATTGATCGAAAAGTCGATCCAAAGTTGGACGAAAAAACTGTTCAAAATAGTTCAGAAAAATAGTCCAAGTACTCATGTTTATGTCCAAATTTCTTCCAAACCGTTTAATGTTATAAAAATCTATTTAAAGGTACTTTTAGATAAAATATAGGAAAATAAAAACCTTTCTTTTAGTTTTTATTAACTTTTTGTATTTGTTGAGTTATTTATGTTCGAACCTAACCAAAAATTATTTTTTCTAAAACTAAAATCTTGCGATATGAGGTACATCCTGCCAAACTAGACCACCCTGTCGCGTACCAGTTGTACAAAAAGGTGCGTATGGTATATTCTGACTTGTGGGATATTACAGAAGTTAATTAGGACGTGTGTGCATGCCGAAATCAACCTATATCAGTCGAAAGTCCCCATATCGGTTTTTGTACCCATTAGTCGGTGCACGCTCGTCGAAACACAACATAACTTATGCCATCAGATCCGTAGAATAACACTTGTCCTGTGACCCGAGTTTCGCTCGATTCCGAGAACGTGACCAGAATGTCGTTTTGAAGGTCCCACTATCCGACTTAACGGGCAATTTTTTGATCGGCTCATCGGAATCCAAAACTGGACTTACCGTTGAGTTTGTATCAACGTTTAGAATTTTTTTGACCTCTAATTTGTCTTATTTAGAGACCTTTATCTCTGGCACATTTTTTGGTGCCAAGTGGCCCACATGTGGACTCCACTTTGATTCGAAAGTAACATTTTTGTCCATGTGTCCAAATTGGACGAATGAGTAGTATTTTCTAACTATCTTATTTATTCCGTGAACGATGGTGATATTTATTTCAGCATCTGAAGACGTTCGTACACCTTCCTTTCTTTGTGTTATTATTGACTTGACATGTTTATTTCTAGGACATTGTCTAAACTCTTCTCGAACACCAGGCAAGTATACCATGCCAAATTGCTTACAGTACTTTACATGCTTATTATATTTTTTATATATTCACTATATATGATTTTCTTTCAGTTATGGTTACATATTATATCTATTGACACATACTTGACACTTAATTTCCTGGGAGGGGAGGACAATCAGAAGGCGTATGGGCTACCCACTTTCTTAAGCCGTAGTAACTAGACTGATTATGGTATTTTTGTCACGATGGTTGTTACCCTCGAGGTATGTTGATTTGGTATTACGATGGTCGCTACCCTCGAGGTAAGTCGATTAATTATACATGTACGTTTGTGTATTCATGAGTTATGAGAGTGTATGTATTAGAGCAGCCTACACCAGCCCATACATCTAAAAGTTGTCCTCATTATGCATTTTTTATATATATTGTCTAGTACAACGTACTTGTATATTTTTTGTCGATTCTTTAAGCATGATTTAATGTACTCAATTGGCATACTGTTTTCTATATCTTGTTACGTCCCTCTGAGGACCTGGATCCGGATTATGTCCTCAGGTATAGACGATCATGACTATTCACAGGAGCACGAACCAGGACTTGCTACTTCATTATCTTTCGAGGAGCTTTTCCCTTCGAGATTATTTGGTTTGTAGTTGATAGATTTATTAGGTTGCTACTCTTTCTTTCGTTTTTTATTTTAAGTAATCAGATTTTATTTCTATTCTAGTTTTGTAGTGGATTTGTCTCCACTCAACTAATTATTCTTACAAGTATTTTGTATTTGATTCAGTTATATAGTTGATTGGTTACTCATTTATACTTGATTCTATGGATGTCATTTAGTATTAGTGTGATTATGATATTTAGATATATACCACTTATGAATTGTTATTCATAATACAATGTACATATGTGTTATAGTTTCCATATATTAGAGTTGTCATATACATACGGCCGACATGCTTACGTGTTTCTAGTCCTAAGTATTTTGGTACTAGGGCTTGACATCAACGCTTAGACTCACAATGGGAGTTACGGTTCAAACAATGAGAACCGCCCACTGAGGACGAAGTCGTACAAGTCAATATGGGCATGAATCCGCCCCTAAACCTATCTACATCAGCAAAAGTCTGTCCAGTGAAGATCATGAATCAATGCTACAACTCAAAAGGGAATATATCGATGTATTCGCCTGGAGCTATGAAGATATGCCAGGATTGGATCCCCAGATCGTGGTCCATAGACTCAACATCTTGCCAAATGCTAAGCCAGTAAAACAGCAGCAAAGGCGATTTCGCCCGGACATCATGAACGCCATCAAAGCTGAAGTAAACAAATTGATAGCTCGTGGCTTTATCCGTGAGGAACAGCATCCGGATTGGGTAGCCAACATTATGCACGTCATTAAAAAGAACCAAAAGATCCGTATCTGCATTGAATTTTGTGATCTAAACGTAGCATGCCTAAAGAATAAGTTTTTCCTCTCGATCACGGACATAAAGATCGATAATACTTATGGCTTCGAGCGTATGTCCTTCATGGATGGATTCTTAGACTACAACCAAATCAAGATGTTTCCAGACGACGAGAAACATACGTCGTTTCGAACGCCGATAGGGGTATATTTCTACACAGTCATGCCCTTTGGTCTCAAGAATGCAGTTGGTACATACCAGCGAGCTATGAGTACCATCTTCCATGAACATCTACGCAAGAAAGTTGAGTGTTATATTGACAACATCGTTGTCAAAAGTAGCTTCCAAGATGACCATCTCCATAATCTGAAGACAGTCTTCGACCTGATGCTTGCGCACCAGCTCAAGATGAACCCAACCAAATCATTCCTTGGAATCTCCAGCGGCAAGTTCCTAGGTATTGTCATAACTTCAAAGGGTATCCACATAGACCCTGATAAGACTAAAGCAATAATTGAAATGCACCCACCAAAGAACCTCAGAGAACTTTGTAGCCTTCAAGGAAGATTGGCATACATCAGGAGGTTCATATCAAACCTCTGTGGATGTTGCCAGCCATTCACTCAGCTCATGAAGAAAGGAGTATACTTCGTATGGATAAAAGAATGCCAGCAAGCATTCGACGACATCAATAAGTATCTTTTGAACCCCCCTACACCCCCCGCTGTTGGTGGCCCCAGTCGTGGGAAAACCCTTCCTGCTTTACGTACGTGTAATGGATTACCCTCTCGGTACTCTACTAGCCCAAAAGAGTGATACAGGACATTAACATGCCATCTATTATCTCAGCAGAATAATGATCGGCGCAGAGCACAGGCACAACCCCATTGAGAATGAGTGCTTTGCTCTGGTCTTTGCTATCTAGAAAACCCGGCATTACGTGGCTGGACAAATGATCCATGTGATCTCGTGGGTTAACCCTCTCAGGGTTCTTATGACCAAACCTGGGGCACTCAATTACCGCTTGGCTACATAGGCGATACTACTGTCACCTTATGACATGGTATTTGTTCTCTAGAAGGTAGTCAAGGGCCAAGCATTAGACGATTTCCTAGCTGCCCATATGTCAAACTCTACGACAAGATCCGTAACAAAGTGGTGGACTCCAATGTGATAAGCGCAGAGGCCGTCTGGCGAATGTTCTTCCACGGTGCTTCAAGAACAGGGCCCAAAGATGATATTGTCGCCATAGTCGGAATAGTATTAATTTCTCCAGATGATCTGGTCATTCACTACGCTTACTCTCTCACAAAGCCGTGCTCCAATAATCTGGCAGAGTACAACTCCCTTGTTATTGGACTCCCACTCGCTAAACAAGTAGGAGTTAACTACTTAGAGGCCTACAACGACTCCAATCTGATAGTCAGTTAGGTCCGGGGTGAGTACGAAGTCCGGCACGAGGACTTGATGTAACGACCCGCTCCACATAATTGCAGAAAGCAGATTCAAAGTGTCATGCCCCAGTCCCAAAATATGTGGGACCAGGAATACGTGACACGCTAGCTACGCATTCGACCAGACTCTGGTCTGACTCAAATACGTATAAGCTGTATAATATAAAGGGCACTATCTAGATATCCCATGAATGTAAACCTCTATGTCTCAATCCACAATGTACAGCGGTATACAAGAAAGAGCTATATGTGCTAAAGTCGGCCGCCCAATAACACACAAACTCGAATAGACTCGAGAAGAGATGAGTTTACAAATACTAGGCTACAATAGCAGATGAATAATCAATAAGAATAAAGTAACCATAATGTCGGTGGAAATGATATGAGTACCTGGTACAGTGCCCGTAAGACATGCCACT
Source organism: Iris macrosiphon (assembly GCA_036927795.1). Lineage (NCBI taxonomy): Eukaryota > Viridiplantae > Streptophyta > Magnoliopsida > Asparagales > Iridaceae > Iris > Iris macrosiphon. Next base: position 116,500,204 of record JAYESA010000015.1, on the reverse strand, counting down.
CCATCAACAACTCCAAATGCTACGTAATCGTCTATACTGTAAAACTGGCAGGGAACCAGGTCCTCAGAGGGACGTAACAAGGTACAAAAATACAGCATGCCAAAGTACAACAGAAAGTACAAGTGCAATGACGGTGTAGTCTAGCATAACCAACTAAGTGAGACCCAGTTTGAAGACAATGTTCGACGCGTAGGCTGTCCAAAATAAAAATGTAGCACCCAGGAATCTGGCACGATATCAGTGTATGAATGTGTCATAGGGTGACGATATACTCAGGTATGTACATCGAGGTATTACGAACTTCTAGCATTCGTTACAAAATGTTACGTCGAACGTCTGCACCCGATTGTGATCCGGACATGAAGTATCGATCGTAAACCATACGCGCACAATGTACATAATAAAACAATAAATATCTGTAATCTGAAATACACGGTGGCAAGGTATACTTGCCTTCGTTCGGCTGCTGATGACGGGGATCCGGTACCTCATCCAAGTCCGCAGGTCCCGTAGTACCTAGAGACGAGATACAAGCTTAAATCAATAACTATCACGAGACTGAAATAAGATGCGACACATGTCTAACATAGGCTACAATCTCAGTTACAACTCACCTAGACACGAAGCCAGAGGGTTGACCAAGGTAGGTTACATCTAATACGATCTATCACAGTATACTATCATCAGACAATCCTCAATCTTATATCTCACCACGGTGTCTATCAGTATCTCTAGCCATGATCAATCCTCAGGTTTTACCCCGGTGCTCATAGACGTTAATATGTACAATTAATTATCATCCTCAAAATAAATAAATAATTATTTATTAAACCGTCAATAATAAACAAACTTTACCATTTCACAATAAAGCTACTACTCAATTAAATTCATCATTATTCATCAAACGTCAATGAAGGGTTATAGGTTCAATATTACACACTACTACACAACAATCACCTGCTCCTCAATTTCCATTAGTGTTTCATCATTAACAATATTAGCTCTTAATATTAATCAATGCGTTGATAGCACAATGTCATTCTACGACAATATGCACCTCAAACATATTCAATGTTCTTGTTTTCGCAACACTATTTCACAATAATTAAACCTTCTCCTCGATACTAATTAATATCTTAATTTTACCACAACATTTCATAATACTTAAAACTGCTTCTCAATAATAATCAATAATGCATATTTATATTCTATGTCCTCAAACAACTTCTAATATTTATCCAAGGATCGATATCCCTCTACCATTTATTAATTAATATGCTCCTTGGTATTAATCAATGTGTTAATATCACCATCCTTCCTCAAGCGTTTAAATGTATGCACAACATCAACCCTACTCAATACATAATCCAAAACCCCAAATATTTACTAAACATGTTAACCATCAAAGCATACAATTTATAACATTTACAAATACCCAAACCCTAAACTCACATCATTTAAACCCTAAGTCATTAACACTAAACTAAACATACCCAAAACAAATTATGCAACAATAAACCCTAACTAAATACACAAAACAATAAATAAAAATATAGAGAGGGGGGGAGTGTTTTACCTCGACGATGCGTAGTTGCTGGCCGGAAGGGTCGACAACGAGGTGGGGGAGATCTTGGTGACAGAGACCGAGGAAATGGTGGTGATACTGCGGGTGGTTCTGCTCGACCGAAGATATATAGTTCGACTCACCCAGAGGTCGACATCTTTAGAGACAATAGATCGAGCACTTCTACGAGTCGATCGGAATAACGATCAGTGCACCGGAGAACAGTCCTTGTCATCGGCTCAAATCATCGTGGGGAAATGGCCGAGAGCGATCGGGAAGTCGATATCCGTCGGAAAGGAGATGATCGGAGCTCATGTTTGTGCCCGATGCTGCGCCATTGAAGTCGAACCCCCAGATCCATTCGCTCTTGATCGCGTCATGCTCGACGTTCATCCTGAGGCTCACCGAAACTTGGTGTTAATGGTGATGATGATGGAGATGCGGGAGGTCGACGTCCATAGGTGGTTGGTCGACTGGGGGCCGGAGTCGTCAGTAGCAGCGGGAATGGATCGACAGCGGGTGGCTCGGCCGATCGTCGTGGCTCAGCCGCTGTCAGAAGGTCGGCTGAAGCTGTAGGGCTCGGCTGCTGTCGCCTGCAGGGATGCAACGGTCCACCGGAGTTGTAGCGGCGTGGAGGAGACTACGGGTGGTGGTAGAGATACGGGTATGGTCGAAGGTGTACAGCTGGATGGATGGGTTAAGCTATGGTAGAGGATCTGCCGTCGCTCGATCACCAGCGCTCCGCTCCGGAGAGCACCACCTCCCCCATGGATGCTGCTCTGTGGGTTGCCGGTCGACTGGAGGGTGTCGACTGGAGCAGCCGGGAAGAGGAGCTCGATCGGGAGTGGCTCATCGATGGCCGGAAGGAGGTGGGTCGAGGCCGGAGAGGTTGTAGGCTGGCCGGAGGATGTTCTTCCAGGAAGAAAAAGAAGAAAGAAAGGAGAAGAAGAAAGGAAGAAGGAGAAGAAAAGAAAAAGGATTCGGTTTTTTGCATGGAGATGAGGAAGGAGAGAGAGAGGGGGTGGGGTTCCCTAGGTTTTTGGGGATTAGGGCCGGCATGGGGAAGAGGGATATGATGGACACATTTTATAGGAAGGAGTGTGAGGATTGGAGGGTGGGGATTGGCTCATTTCAAATGTGTGGTGTAGATTTCACATGAAGAGAATTGTTTCTTCATGCAAAGGAGAGGGGGAGAGGTTGTTGACCGGTCAAAGAAGATGGTGGCCTCTCCATTTGCCCTTGACCAATGAGGGTGTGCCACATGTCACAATATTTGCAATTTAGCCCTTAAGTTTGGATAATTGCACAAACACATGAAATGATGGGAAAATTGTGGGAGAATTGGTGTTTGGTGTTTTGTAGGGTGAGGGGGTGTTGTGTGTTTGGCATGGGCTTAAGTAAATGGTCATTGTAATTAAATAGGGATTTAAATACGATTATTCAAAGTTGGTATCCCCGATTTAATTAGAATAAATATGTCCCGCACTTTTAAATTAAATGGGGGCACTTTGTAAAACCCCTTCCTAAAAATCGTATATACCATTTTTATTTGTTAATTATTAATTTAATTATAATAATGAGTGGTAGGAGAAATAGATTTTTAATAATTTTTATTTTAGGTGTTCGGGCACTTAGAGGATTTATGGGACCCTCAAAAATTTTTCGGAATTTATTTCATGTAGGAGGCCCCTTGAGCAGTTTCTAGACTAACGGTGTGCATTATTCTAATCTATAAATTTTCTTATGAGTATATATATATATATATGTATATAGAAATATATATATATATATATATATATATATATATATATATATATATATATATGTATATATATTTTAAAAAGAAAAAGGAAAAGAAAAGAACAGAAAAGAATTATTAATAAACTAATACTAATAATAATACTAATAAACTTATTAATAACCAACCACTAATAACCTTAAAGTAAAGCACAGCAAGTTAGCAAAAAAAAAACTAGTAAACAACTTAGCATTCCACGCCCAAAAGCACAGCAGCCAAGTTTCTTCCCCCCCCCCTTTTTGCACGCGGACCCGAACCAATCTCTCTCTCTCTCCCTTTCATAAATTAATATATATATATATATATATATATATATATATATATATATATATATATATATATATATATATATATTATTTTATAAAACCCTAACCTAAAATATCCAGACCCTCCTCTTCTCATCTAGAGCCTCCACCGCAGCCAGATAACCCCGCCAGGCCGTCCAAACCAATCCCGACGACCCCGACCCCACGCACTGCAGATTTCCACACGAGGTACCTTCGTTCCGGAGTTGTTTCCCGTCGACTCGCTCAACCAAACGCCGTTCCATCTTCATCGGTATGCTCACCCCTTAACCCTCTTCCATATCTGTATGATAGCAGACCACGAACAATACGAAATCCTAGGCGAAAATGGCGCCCAAGTTGGCACAAACAGACCCAATTCTGAGATCGCAGAAAACTGCAGTGACCATCCATATTGCCGAGTTCGTATCTCCCACCACAGAGATCCAAATTCGATGATTCTTTTTGATATGTGTAGAATACTTGACCTAGTTTATTTTCTGTTAAATAATCCTAGATTATTAGCTGTTGTGGACAGAATTAAATTCGTCACAAAACCCCACGAACCCACTTTTTCCAGAATTCTAAAAGTTGTGAAACGGAGCACGCCCCGCCAAACGGGACTGCCTCGCCGTGTACCAAGTGTACCGAACGGTGCACGCAGCATAACCGAACACGTAAAAATTCATGGGAACTGATTCGGATGCGTGTGCGCGCCGAAATCAGGCCGTATCCGCGGACACACCCCGTATCACAACTTTTGTGGAACTCACGCGTATTTTGTGCACAATTGTCAGATTGCGACGAAACTTGTGCCACTGGACTCGTGGTAACGCGTTGGTCCTGTGACCCAATTTTCACGCAATTCTGAGACGGTTGACCAAGTCGCCAATTGGCGGGCCCCACAGTTGACTTTTTGGACAAAATTGTGTTCGGCCCATCGGAATCCACATTTGGACATACCGTTGGTTTCGTATTAACATTTAGAGTTGTTTGACCTATAGTTTGTCCCATTTAGAGATTGTTACCGTCGACACACTTTTCGGTGCAAAGTGGGCCACACGTAGACCCCACTTTTATCCGAAATTACCATTTTGCCCTTGTGTCCAAATTGGACGAAAGGGAAGTGCTTTTTAGCTATTTTGCTCATTCCGGAAATGTTGGTGATATTTATTTTAGTATCCGGAGACGTTTGTTCGGAGGCCTTAGTTCCAGGTTCCGTGTCCTTGATATTTGGGCGCGTACACTTTACAGATTTCTTGCCAGGCAAGTATACCTTGCCATTGTACTGTATTTACATTCCATATGATGCATGCATGTTTATTTCTACTTATTTTAGTTCATTTATTTTAACTGCAATATAAACTGCGCGTCCAAGGAAACTTGGGTGCAACAACGGTGTCGTCGTACTATGTTTTTATTTATGTATATGCATTGGACCTACTTTATGAGACTACCCCACCTTCATGAGGAATTTATGTTTCATTGGCCATGACACTATTCTTACACGAGTGTGAGTCACATGTAGGACACGGACTTGCGTACTCGGCTGGCCACTGGTACGAATAAGTCGTACGACGGATAGGGATAACTGCCAATAGAAACTTTGCATGCTAGTAGACCTGGCGGTTATTAGAGGTTTATCGTGTCATGGACATGACATGCTTAGAGCATTGGGTGGGGAGAACAACAAGTACCGCATTTGAGCTCCTTTACACTTTTTCTATTGTGCGGCCGGATTCTCCGCTGGAGATACGGGCGGTGATGACCACTATATATTATGTACTATCAGGCGGGCCACCGGCGTTCAAAAGATGACGTAGCTTTTAGGCCCCTGGATCTCCAATAGAGAACCATGCCAAATCCCAGGTTTTCAGCCAGATAGCTCACTTGTGAGGAAAGGTGTTCTTAACTGCATTCACTTAGACGGTTAGGCGACCCCATTGGATGTTTATATTTCAGTACTTTATTGGCATGTATTTTTTTGTATCTTGGTACGTCCCTCTGAGGACCTGGTCCCTTTCCAGATATAGATGCGCAGGAGTACCTGCAGGAGTATGGACCTGGACCTGACGCTACTTATCAGTCTAAGGAGATCTTACCTTCTGATTATATGTGATCCATTGCAGCTGTTTAGAGATTCTAGTTGCTATTCTTTTCGAGATATTTATTCTTATATTAGAGTTTATTCTCTTATCTCTTTAGTAGTTTTGGTTATAGTCGATTTGCAGTGGATTTGTTTCCATCCGACTATCACACTTTGAGATTTCTATTTGAGACTGCTTCTTTGATATTCAGTTATTGATTTCCATTTATCTATTATTTGTGCTGTGGATGAGATATAGATTTGCGTGTGACTTATTGTGACAGTATATTACCACTGTGGATTGGATATTCATGTACAGCGTACGTGTGTATATGGTTTCCATATATTGGAGTTCGTATACATACGGCTGGCGTGTTACATATTCCTAGTTCTACGTATTTTGGGACTGGGGCGTGACATACTTAGGGTCTCAATTTGGGAGTGACCCAAAGGTCAAAAATGGTGTGGACTTGGAGTCAGTCTTGGACCCTTTAGTTGGTCCGGCTCAACGGGTTAAGTTGGTGTCTCAAAATTGATAGTAACGACATAGGTATCCGACACGTGTTTTAAATAAGGATTTCGATTACGGAAAATTATGCAATTAATTTAGAGCACAAGAAAATATGATTTTGAGCGACGAAAAAGTCCAGCGCCTAAATTGGCGGGTCAAGTCAAAAGTACAACAGTCTGTTGGAATTTATGGGCTGATGTTGGGCTCCGAATAATTCAACATTGGTAGGACGTGCCAAGGGTTTAATTAAAATAATCAGACATCTGCAACCTTACTCTAAACCTCAATCAACTGCTGCTAAACCAAAATTTTCCATCCCATACCAGACTATCTATAGAAATAATTGAGGGGGTTTACATCCTTCCCAACTTAGAAAAATTTTGTCCCCGAAATTAAAAGTAAAGCACGATAATAGCTAAGAGAATTTTAAAGCAAGCTGGTAATCAAATACGGTACGTAAATTCGTACCTTGGTCCTCAAATAAATACGGGAACGCTATCGAATAGAATCCTCGCGCTCCCAGGTTGACTTCCATGCAACTCTGACCAGTCGAATAGTCAGACCACTTAAAGTCTTCTTACTGTGATCGAGTATCTCCACTGGCTGCTCTACGTAAGATAAACTGGGCCCAACTGTAATCTCCGAATGATCAAGCATATAGCTAGGGTCTGCCACATATCTCCTCAACTACGATACATGAAATACGTCATGCACTCCTTTTAATGATGGAGGCAATGCAAGATGATAAGCCACTTCGCCAACTCGTTTGAAGATGTCAAAGGTCCAATGTACCTCGGACTCAGCTTGCCTCTGCCTTCGAATCTGATGGTACCACAAGTAGACGATATCTTCAAAAATACATGGTCACCTTCCTTGAACTCCAAAGGTCTGCGATGCACATCTGCCCAATATTTCTGTCTGTCCAGTGCTACACGCAGGTGGCTCTGAATCTACTTGACTTTCTCTACTGTCTGTGTCACCAACTCTGGATAAAGTATCTGACGCTCTCCCACGTCACTCCAATATACTGGTGACCTACATTTCCTGTCGTACAGTGCCTCATAAGGTGCCATCTGTATGCTAGCCTGGTAGTTATTATTGTAGGAGAATTCCACCAAGTGTAGATGGTCTTGCCAAGATCCTCCAAAATTGATCATGCACGCTCTCAACATATCCTCTAATATCTGTATCGTGCACTCTGACTGGCCATCAGTCTGTGGATGATATGTAGTGCTAAACTTGAGACGAGGTCTTAGACTCTCCTGCATACTCTACCCAAAAATGTGACGTGAATCTGGAATCACGATCCGATACGATGCTGACAGGCACTCCATGTAGTTGTACTATCTGTCTCATATACATGTCAGCTAATATCTCCGTGGGCTGCCCAACTCTGAGGGGCAAGAAATGTGCAGACTTGGTAAGTCTGTCTATGACAACCCAAACTGCATCCTTCCCGCTAGGGCTCCACGAGAATCCTACAATGAAGTCCATGGTGATGTGTTCCCACTTTCACTCAGGAATGGGAAGCGACTGTAATAGTCCTACAGTCCTCTGATGTTCAGCCTTGACTTGCTGACAAACCAAATATCTCGCCACGAATTTTGTAATCTCTCTCTTCATCCCATGCGACCAGAAATATTGCCTCAAATCTCGGTACATCTTCGTACCTCCAGGATGAATAGAATAAATCGAGCTATAAGCCTCGGTCCTCAACTCTTGGCGTAGCTCGCCACTCGGAACGTATAGGCAATCTCCATACCTCAATATTCTGTCTTCATGAATCCTGAGTCTCGTCTACATGTCAGCCTTTGTCCTTTCTCGCAGTCGTCTAAATCTCGTATCTGTAGGCAAGGCTGCCTTGATCCTCTCAATAAATGTGGACTGAATCCTCGAGACTGGCCATCTATCCATCCATGCTTGGCAATACAATCTCAATCCTGAGTTCCTAAAAAATCCTCTAACAACTGGCGATGAGTCATAAAAATATGCCATGGGCTTTGCTTAAGGCATCTGCTACTACATTCACCTCGCCAGGGTGGTACTACAACTCGATATTATAATCTGTCATAAATTTTAGCCAGCGCCTCTATCTCATGTTGAGCTCCTTCTGCGTGTAGACATACTTCAAGCTTTTATGATCTGTGTAAATGTTAACACGCTCACCATAAAGGTAGTGTCTCTATAGCTTTAGTGCAAATATCACTGCAGCTAGCTCTAGATCATGCGTCAGATAGTTCTTCTCATGAACCCTCAGCTGTCCTGATGCGTAGACTATCTATTCTATCTGAACATAACTTATATTTGCTGAGCTTGGCATACAGCCTCTTATTTCTCAGCGTCTCTAACACGATCCTGAGATGTCTTTCGTGCTTCTCCTGGCTCTCGGAATATACCAAGACGTTGATGAACACCACCATGAACTTATCTAAGTACTGGTGGGAAACATTGTTTATCAAGTTCATAAATACTGCTGGCGCGTTGGTTAAACCAAACAGCATGACTAGAAACTCATAGTGTCCATACTTCATCCGAAAAGCTATTTTTGAAATGTCCTCTCTCCGTACCTTCATCTGATTATAGCCTGATCTGAGATCGATCTTCGAGAATACATATGCACCGCTAAGATAATCAAATAAGTCATCGATGTGAGGCATAGGGTACTTGTTCTTTATTGTTACAGCCCTTAACGCCCTGTAATCGTTATGCAACGTACCGTCCTATCCTTCTTCGGTACACTAAGATAGGTACTCCCCATGGAGAAACACTAGCCCGACTGAAACCCTTGTCTAAGAGATCCTCTACTATGGACCTTCAACTCAACCAACTCTATCGGTGCTAGTCTGAAGATGGGAACATAACCGGCTCAACTCTTGGAGTCAACTCTATAGCAAATTCTATCTCTCTGTCAGGTGGCAGGCCGAAATTTTTTTCTAGAACCACATCCTCAAACTCTGATATAATGCGGGGGTACACTGGTTCACCTTCTGCAATGTGTGCCTCTAAGGTAGATGGGTCCCATGCTCCCGGGCTCTCTGAAGAAACTCAAACTCAGGGTAATCTGGTGGTCATAAATAATGTAACTACGTCGACAATCTAGTATCGCGTGGTATTGGCTCATTCAACTCATGCTAGGACGATATCATCGTCCAGATTTAACCTCAAAATAAATTCTCCTTTTCTGTTTACCACACCAATCCTCCAAAAGAAAATTTCTTTCTTGCCTAAAGTATAATTTCTCTTCTCCTCAAAGTTTTCCCTAAAATTTTATTCCTCAAATCTCTTCTTTTCGTTATTTATCTCTCCAAGTCCCATAGTACATTAATGGTATCCCTCAAGCACAAACTAGAATTCCCAGAATCAGATCATTATCTTCCAAGTGAGAGCCTGAAAAAAAAATTCCACCATTTCCTAATATCTTTCCTGGTATCGCCATCATACACATCCACTAGTTTCCATCTTCAGGCTATGCATTTCCATAAATTATTCTAGGTCCCAGTACTTCAAAGATCACTACTATCTCAAGCAAGGGTAGGGTACTACTAGGTCCAATTCTCTTGCTAGCCTTCCATACTAGTTCTAGAATCCAAAAGAACCTATCAATTTATCCTATTCAGGGTAACAATCTCCTCAAGGAAAATTATACGAATTCTTTCTTCTGTCGTCTGGTCTTCAATCTTCTTCTGGAGGGAACCATCAGGCTAGAGCATTCGTCTTCCCGAATAATAGGGGACGAGAAACAATGATAACGATATTGGCGAAAACTGAATGAATACAATTGGAAGTCCAAGGGCGATAATCACATACAAAGAGTTTTTAAAATTGATTATGGATTGAGATCCTATTAAACAATAAATCATAATATCTATTTCTAATTTGCAAGCTCGCTTGGCACAGTCAGGTGACCAAGACGATTTAAAATGGACCTGCATGGGCCACCACAAAAATATGTCACGCCCCTGTCCCAAAATACGTAGGACCAGGAATACGTGACACGCCAGCTACGCAATCGACCAGACTCTGGTCTGACTCGAATATGTATAAGTTGTATAATATAAAGGGCACTATCTAGATATCCCATAAATGTAAACCTCTATGTCTCAATCCACAATGGCAACACTATACAAGAAAGAGCTATATGTGCTAAAGTCGGCCACAAAATAACACACAAACTCGAATAGACTCGAGAAGAGATGAGTCTACAAATACTAGGCTACAACAGCAAATGAATAATCAATAAGAATAAAGTAACCATAATACCGGTGGAAATGATATAAGTACCTGGTACAGTGCCTGCAAGATATGCCACTCCATCAGCAACTCCAAATGCTCCGTAATCATCTATGCTGCAAAACTGGCAGGGAACCAGGTCCTCAGAGGGACGTAACAAGGTACAAAAATACAGCATGCTAAAGTACAACAGAAAGTACAAGTGCAACGAGGGTGTAGTCTAACATAACCAACTAAGTGAGACACAGTTTAAAGACAATATTCGACCCGTGGGCTGTCCAAAATAAAACTGTAGCTCCGAACACAAAGACACACGGGGCGTACTATAGCTCCGAGCACAGAGTCACAAGGGTGATACAACTACACTAGATACAGGATCACTACAGATACAATACATATACATATATAAGCGCGTGCAGAGGAGCCCAAACGTCTAGTAACTGTCTTCCCCATCCCAAGCGGTCAACGATGGTGCGCTAAACCTGAACCTCTATCTAACAGTCTCATCACACAGAAATAACTCAACAGACACGACCCTAAGGTCGTCCCAGTCTCTGGTCATGATGTCAGTACTAGGATACAGGAATCTGGCACGATATCAGTGTATAAATGTGTCCTGGGGTGACGATATACTCAGGTACGTACATTGAGGTATTACGAACATCTAGCATTCATTACAAAACCTTACGTCGAACGTCTGCACCCGGTTGTGATCCGGACGCGAAGTATCGATCGTAAACCATACACGCACAATGTACATAATAAAACAATAAATATCTGTAATATGAAATACAGGGTGGCAAGGTACACTTGCCTGCGTCCGGCTATTGATGACGGGGATCCGGTATCTCATCCAAGTCCGCAGGTCCCGTAGTACCTAGAAACGAGATACAAGCTTAAATTAATAACTATCACGAGACTGAAATAAGATGCGACACATGTCTAACATAGGCTACAATCTCAGTTACAACTCACCTAGACACAAAGCCAGAGGGTTGACCAAGGTAGGTTACATCTAATACGATCTATCACAGTATACTATCATCAGACAATCCTCAATCTTATATCTCACCACGGTGTCTATCAGTATCTCAAGCCATGATCAATCCTCAGGTTTCACCCCGGTGCTCATAGACGTTAATATGTACAATTAATTATCATCCTCAAAATAAATAAATAATTATTTATTAAACCCTCAATGATAAACAACCTTTACCATTTCACAATAAAGCTACTACTAAATTAAATTCATCATTATTCATCAAACGTCAATGAAGGATTATAGGTTCAATATTACACATTACTACACAACAATCACCTGCTCCTCAATTTCCATCAGTGTTTCATCATTAACAATATTAGCTCTTAATATTAATTAATGCGTTGATAGCACAACGTCATTCTATGACAATATGCACCTCAAACATATTCAATGTTCTTGTTATCGCAACACCATTTCACAATAATAAATCCTTCTCCTCGATACTAATTAATATCTTAATTTTACCACAACATTTCACAATACTTAAACCTGCTCCTCAATAATAATCAATAATGCATATTTATATTCTATGTCCTCAAACAACTTCCAATATTTATCCAAGGATCGATATCCCTCTACCATTTATTAATTAATCTGCTCCTTGGTATTAATCAATGTGTTAATATCACCATCCTTCTTCAAGCGTTTAAATGTATGCACAACATCAACCCTACTCAATACATAATCCAAAACCCCAAATATTTACTAAACATGTTAACCATCAAAGCATATAATTCATAACATTTATAAATACCCAAACCCTAAACTCACATCATTTAAACCCTAAGTCATTAACACTAAACTAAACATACCCAAAACAAATTATGCAACAATAAACCCTAACTAAATACACAAAACAATAAATAAAATTAGAGAGAGGGGGGAGTATTTTACCTCCACGATGCGTAGTTGCTGGCCGGAAGGGTCGACAGCGAGGTGGAGGAGATCTTGGTAACAGAGACCGAGAAAATGGGGGTGATGCTGCGGGTGGTTCTGCTCGACCGAAGATAGCTCGACTCACCCAGAGGTCGACATCTTTAGAGACAATAGATCGAGTACTTCGACGAGTCGATCGGAATAACGATCAGTGCACCGGAGAACAGTCCTTATCGTCGGCTCAAATCGCCGTGAGGGAATGGCCGAGAGCGATTGGGAAGTCGATGTCCGTCGGGAAGGAGATGATCAGAGCTCATGTAAGTGCCTGATGCTGCGCCATTGAAGTCTATCCTCCGGATGCAGTCGCTCTTGACCGTGTCGTGCTCGAAGATCATCCTGAGGCTCCCCGGAACTTGGTATTAATAGTGATGATGATGGAGATGTGGGAGGTCGACGGCCAGAGGTGGTTGGTCGACTGGGGGCCGGAGTCGACAGTAGCAGCGGGAATGGATCGACGTTGGTGGCTCGACTGATCGTCGTGGCTCAGCCGCTATCAGGAGGATGGTCGAAGCTACAGGGCTCGGCTGCTGTCACCTACAGGGATGCAACGGTCCGCCGAAGTTGCAGTGGCAAGGAGGAGACTGTTGGTGGTGGTGGAGATACAGGTATGGCCGGAGGTGTACAGCTGGATGGATAGGTTAAGCTACGATGGAGGATCCGCCGTCGCTCGATCACCAGTGCGCCACTCCGGAGAGCACTGCCTCCGCCATGGGTGCTGCTCTGTGGGTTGCTGGTCAACTGGAGGGTGTCGAATAGAGAAGCCGGGCGGAGGAGCTCGATCGGGAGTGGCTCGTCGATGGCCGGAAGGAGGTGGGTCAAGGCCGGAGAGGTTATAGGCTGGCCGGAGGATGTTCTTCTAGGAAGAAGGAGAAGAAAGGAAGGAGAAGAAGAAAGAAAGAAGGAGAAGAAAAGAAAAAGGATTCAGTTTTTTGCTTAGAGATGAGGGAGGAGAGAGAGGGGGGGTTCCCTAGGTTTTTGGGGATTAGGGACGGCATGGGGAAGAGGGATGTGATGGAGACATTTTATAGGAAGGAGTGTGAGGATTGGAGGGTGGGGATTGGCTCATTTGAAATGTGTGGTGTAGATTTCACATGAAGAGAATTATTTCTTCATGCAAAGGAGATGGGGAGAGGTTGTTGACCGGTCAAAGAAGAGGGTGGCCTCTCCATTTGGCCTTGACCAATGAGGGTGTGCCACATGTCACAATATTTGCAATTTAGCCCCTTAAGTTTGGATAATTGCACAAACACATGAAATAATGGGAAAATTGTGGGGGAATTGGTGTTTGGTGTTTTGTAGGGTGAGGGGGTGTTGTGTGTTTGGCATGGGCTTAAATAAATGGTCATTGTAATTAAATGGGGATTAAAATAGGATTAGTGAAAGTTGGTATCCCCGATTTAATTAGAATAAATATGTCCCGCACTTTTAAATTAAATGGGGGCACTTGGGGTCTCAATTTGGGAGTGACACAAAGGTCAAAAATGATGTGGGCTTGCAGTCAGTCTTGGACCCTTTAGTTGGTCCAGCTCAACGGGTTAAGTTGGTGTCTCAAAATTGATGGTAATGACACAGGTATCCGACACAGGTTTTAAATAAGTATTTCGGTTACGGAAAATTATGCAATTAATTTAGAGCACAAGGAAATATGATTTTGAGCGACAAAAAAGTCCAGCGCCTAAATTGGCGGGTCAAGTCAAAAGTACAATATTCTGTTAGAATTTATGGGCTGATGTTAGGCTCCGAATAATTCAACAATGGTAGGGCGCGCCAAGGGTTTAATTAAAATAATCAGACATCTGCAACCTTACTTTAAACCTCAATCAACTGTTGCTAAACCAATGTTTTCCATCCCATACCAGACTATCTATAGAAATAATTGAGGGGGTTTACACAAACAGTGCAAGTGCGATGAATTGACACATTTTGCTTAGTGAGAAGACTCATTCGGGGCAAAGAATTCCAGGCTTGGCCCTTCAGGAGTTCAGACTTAGACTTTCAAAGGCTCGCTCAGAGTATCTCTCGACCGAGACGAATCATCGCTAAGGTGGGTGGCTACGATGAACCTGTCTTTACTTAACCTGCACAATTAAAAATATGGTTGATACATGCTAGTCGCTAGACGAATCACCCCTTACATGTTAATAAAGAATATAACACACATAGCTAAGGGAATAATCCTATCTTATATCTCTTTGCATAGAACATGGAAGTAGATCGGTTGAACGGAATAGTATGCTCGCTTTATAGTTCTTATAACCTCACCCTCGTAGCATTACTTTTGTTCCATAAATGTTCCTTAAAGTATATTGCTTCATATGTCTTGAAATGCTCGTTACATAGATATTGCCTCGATATAGAAGCAATACAGATCATGGTTCACTTACCTGTGGCGGGAAGACTATCAAAATAGTCGTTTAGGCCAAATAATAAAAATATGGAAAGTCTTCAGGACTGTTGGGTCGCCAAGGAAACTCCAAAAAAGGGAGCTGCAATAAGTAGTAAGACATTAACATAAATGGTGCATTGAATGGAACACACCCGATCATGAGATTTCTGAAAAAGTTTATGCATTCATACTGTGTCAAGTAGTTATGTTCATTCAAGGCCTTAAAATGTTGCATATAATAAAACCTCAGTGTTGATCATCAATGGTCATGGACAACCTGTTCACAGGCTTATGGTTCCTGCGGACGGTACGTGGGTCGCACCGGGGCCGATCCAAACCGGTCAGAAATATTCATAGAGTTGTTTTCTTCGGACGGAAAGGTGTGTAGCAGGGCTCGCTACCTCTGTTGCATCTCATTCCCGTGTCGAGACTATAACTTGTCCATGGCAGATTGTTAGGTCATAAGACCAATTATGTATCATTAAGTATATTATATACAGTCGTTTCGATATTTGCCTTGCGCGGGCGCAACTCCAGGCTCATGCGGTATCACGTCCCAATGGAAATGATCGACCTGCAGGAGCGCTGGCGCGATGAATCGCACCTAGCGGGGACGACCGATTCCTAGGGAGATCGGGGCATGACATATTAGTATCAGAGCATGGTTTTACGTCCTTGGACTTCTTATCAATTCTCTCAATTTCAAAAGCTCATTCGTGGGTTATGTTACAAACGCTCTCTCTCAATGTTCCAACAGGATTTTCCATACAATGAGTTTAGATAATTTCAAAATTTCATATAAATTATATGATTGCTTGTACGAAATTATGAAGCGAAGGCCTTTGTGCCAACCTATGTCAAACTTCGTGGAAATATACTCGTGTTAGAATCTGCAAGTTATATGTGAACCCAAATACCTATATGTGAACACCAAGCAGGTTAATGTGCAAGATAGAATATCGTTGGGACAGTTAGCTATGCACACAGCCTTTCAGCTTAAGTTGCATTGAGTATCGCACGATAAGACCCTTGGGAGTGAGCAAGTTTATGAACGATATTGGAATATCGTTCAGGTAAGGATAAGTCAGATTTAGAATGGCTATCGATAGAAACGTTATCAAACTATCTCTAAGGAGAATCTTGGGACTCGTGCCTGGGTTTCGATATAAAGTTCGGACAGTTATTCGTATCAATAAGTTACGACTCAAGCATAGTTTGTATGGAGGACTATCGATAGAGGGGTATAAGATATTAAGATTATTAAGGCGATGCATTGGGATTGCACATGAGTTCAAAGGAACAAGCTAGAAAGATTGATGCAAACACGATTGAGAATTTACTTGAGTGACTCGATTCCTGAGTGGTGTATACGATAACTCAGGAACGAATAAGCGATTTGATAATTTGTAGAATATGGCTCGAACCCTGAATGTTGTATTGATCATCTTAGAAATGTTCCAGCGAATCAAAGATTTTGGAATAACAAATGGGTAGTTAGAATGTGTTGAACAAGTGATAAGGCTTATATCGAATAGGGATTCAAGGTAATAAAAATTAATACCTTGGTCAAAAAAAATTTAGTAAATCATACGAGCGATTTTGAATTGAATCGAATGAATTAAAACTTGAGTTTAAAATAGAATAATCTAGGATGTGATCAAAGTATAGTGCGTGGGAAGCTAGTATGCCTCAAAAATGTAGATTGAGTAGGATATCGCTCGATAGAATTTTAGCCTGAGTATTAATGTTATGGTTTCAAATTTGGATGACTAATACGATATCGATAAGTGGAAGATAGCTAGGATTGATGCAAGTTAGAAAATTTTGGTTCAATAATTGAGGTAGATGATAATAGATTTAATTTTGACTTTAAAAAACGATCTAAAATCTAGTTCGAAAAGTAACACTCGATATCAGGCCTAAATGAGAACGATTATCCCACGGGATTGGTGGCGTGGTAATTTCAGTCCGGCGGGGATGATCGAAGTCGCGGGAACATGTTTGAAGATTTTACAAATAAACTCGATGAATAAAACGTAACAAAGTTGGATAGGCTTTGGCTTGAGGATTTGAGCTTAGTTGTTTGAGGAATGTTAAAACTAAACTGTGGATTGATCAAATGGTAACATTAAAACTGGACGATTTGGCTAGACGAATTATAATCATGGCATGAACAGGTATTAGATGAATATGACTTGTGAGATTAGTATACAACTTAGATGAAACAAAGTATAATGATGAGGTGTCTGTTGGTTAGATGATAACCATAATATTTGACGTTCTTGTCTTGTACAAGTGCAACTCCATGCTCGTATATGCGTCATGCCCGGATTAGGACGGTTATCCCGTGAGAGTGTTGGCGTGGTGATTTTACGTCCAATGGGGATGATTAAACTTGTGGGAGACCAGAGTGTGGTAATTAAAGGATCGTCTTGACTTGTGGTTTGACACGATAAGACGAGTTTCAGGATACAAATAAATCAAAGTATTTTGAGGAGGAGTTAGTCTAGAATGTGAAGTAAGATATACTTGATGATTTTATGAACGGATATGTAGATCTTGTCGAACAACTTAGAGTTTATGATTTATATCGAAATTTAGAATGGGATCATGACTTGGTGGTCTAGACTTAGAAAAGAATGGATAGGTGAACTCTATCAAAAATAATGGAGAAGATAGACTATGCAAATTAATTGGTTTGACCTACGACATGGATATATCGTGAATTTGATTGAACGAACGTGTCTTAGGAACAATTTTCCTAAACGAACCCAGATCCTGTGCAAACGAACATGTTGATGTGGATATAATGATATGTGCTCGATGTTTAGAAATTTGAGTAAAACGATCTTGGGTAGAATGCCCCATAAGAAAGAACAATGGTTTGACCTTAGGAATTGGGGCGAGCATCGTACGGCAAATTTGCACGATGAATCGTGTGCTTGAAACTTGTACCTATGATCTTGTGAGCTGACCTAGTGAATAGGAAGACGATCCTGTGCCGAGTGAAAGAACTTGTGTAACCGACTTTAGATTATTGCTTAAGCAAGCCATAGAACTGCGGTAGCAAGACTTAGAGTTCATGATTCTGGGTGTAGCATTCTGCAGAATCCATCCAAGATATGTATGTAAGACAAGACATTGAATTGACAGTTATAATCGCTAGCGCAAGACAAGCCACAACAGTTACTATAGTGACAATCAAATACAATAGTGACTATGGGGGACAATCTCAATCTCTACAGTGACAATTAATACATATAGTGACAATTTGTATCTAGGGTGACAATCAATATCTAGAGTGACAATATGCAATAGGTGACAGTCTGTGAGTGACAGTGAGTGACAATACCGGACAATAAGGTCATGGCCAAGAGTAACAATGAGGGACAACAGGTTCATATAGTAACAATAGGTAACATGTACTGGGCGAGTGTATAAAGGGTAGGAGTCCCAAACTATACTAAACATCAGGTCTGAATAGTGAGGCATAAAGAAGCATGTAAGACAGTGTAGAGACATAGTGTCAATTAAAAAATATGTGCTCATGTCAATATATATGATTTACAACTATTCTCTAACTACAAAAGGTCATATAATCATTTTAAGAAACAATTTTGAGTCAAGAAACATCTCAGAAAGGACAAAAATGGTCAAAAATAGTCAATTTCAGCAAAAATAGCCTAATTCGGATTACCGACGGATTGCCTCGGATTACCGACGGGTTATCTGATATGAAACAACAGATTTTTGGGCCAAAATTCGGATCTTCCGTTGGTGATACTCGGACTACCTTCGGATAATCCGAAACTGCACAGCAGCCCGGACTTAGAATTTCTCAAAACTTGTTTCGGCTATAAAATTTTTGTTTTAACTCGGAATTCTGACTTTCAATAGTCAAAATTGAATAAAATTAAATTTTAAATCACATGAAAGCATTATATTTCACAAATTTTGAGATTTGATAGATCAATTCTTTAAAACACTACAAAAATAGCTTTTCGAGAAACCAAAACGTGTTCTGATTCTCACCAAACTCCAAACCAAACATATACAAGGCTAGGGGAGGGTATCACATAACATATATACTAAGTCTCATGGCAATCACTTCGGTAATCATTTTTGACACCGAGTTTCCTAAGCAATAAATATCATGATTTCTACAGAAAGTCAAAAACAAGCTTAAAACAATTTTCGAAAGATGCACAAGTTTGGAAATCATGAGAGAAATATTTCTAACAAAGCAAGTACCATAAAATTCTAAGCATATAAAATCAAGGAAAGCAAAAACTACAATAAATAAAGTCGTTCCTAGTTTTCGGCAAGATGTACTTGCCTAAGGTCGAGCTCCCAGCCTAACTCTTCAACTCCATTACCAAAAGGGGTTCAGAAACCACACTCTTAGGCCTCAAGGCCAAGCTCCAAGATTTCACAAAAAAATTGGAGTGGAAAATAAAGAAGGAAGAATGAATGAAAAGAGTGAGGAGAGAGAAAATTAAGTTGTATATATAAAGGGTGAAAATTAATCATGATCGTTGGATCTGCCACATCAGCGATCCACGTAACGATTTAAATAAATCTCGGCCGTTCAAAACAAAACAAAGAAACCATTGGGTAATAGGGTGAGTCAACACTATTCACGAAAATATCTAAACACTATTCACCAAAATATCTCGAAAATATCTCAAAAGCAAAAGTAATATCTGACGATCGAATTTTCCATCGGTGTGCCGCGGCATGCCGGCGGTAGTCCGGTTAGGGAGGAAAATTTTCAAAATACCAAGTTTTAAAATCCCACAAAAATCCAAAAAATAAAACATGCAGTATAAAATACGTATCCATATACCAATATAGATGCTGTGAGACAAAGGCTCACAAAAGGGTGTATCCCTTTCAAGCAGTGTGTCTCTTTGCATTTTGTGTCTTTTCGCTCCTTATATAAGCATAGTTATATTAGTGTTCGAAAAATGGATCCAAATAACTCATTCACTCATTAATGCATCAAGAATTCAACCCAAGAGAGATAGAGAGAGACTACCATTGCTTTATCAGTTCCAGCGGTGTTAAGTGTCACGACCCGCACCCGAAAAATTGGGCATGAGTAATGGGTACGTCCAGCCTATGCCACAGCATCGGCGATAGAACGCTGTTTAGGTCTACTATCTAGCTTACAATCTCACATAATAATATAAGTACCTGCCAAGATCTCAACTCCAAACGGAGGAACAATATGATAAAGATAATACAGATACTCAATCACGATCTAAGCACGATAAGATAACAAGGAAGTCTAACAACTATAAAGTCTATACAACAACTACTACTAAGACAACAATAACAATAATAATAACAACAATATCCTGAATCAAATACAATACAAAGTCTCAAACCAAAAGCCGGGGACAAATCCTGTACCAAAAGCTAATAAATACAACTGAGGTCCTAGTGATCCTGGCTACCAACTTGGAAATCACTCATGAACTAGGGGGTCCCTGTCTGCACCATCGACAAGCTGAAGTCCATAAAACTTCAGACACCAATCTTATGGATCCTCTGAAAAATATATCCAGTTAGGATTGGAGCAAGTATACCTCTAACAACAGTTCCAATTAAATGATAAAAACTATAAAGCAGTTGTATCAAGTAGCACAAGGTGAAGGAAATTGAAGTATGAACAAGAAAAAAAAATATCTGTCAGCTGGTGCATAAAGGTAAAGATGCATGAAAATCAGAATCAAGATAATAATGACTGCAGGATACAAGAAATCTAAAGTAAGAGCAAGTATGTGCACAATAACGTGAAGTAAGTCCAGCAAGAGTAAATATAATGAGTCCAGTCCATAAAGTATAAGTGAGACCAGACTAGAAAGAATGAACTAGTGTCTCTGAAATACCTGTTTCGACATATAAACGGCTTGGGGTAAGTACGTCTCACTACACACTGGGTGTGCGGCTGCTATCATTCCAGATTAAACTAGAGGGAGTGATTCCAGATTTGGGAATATTTGCATGTCTACTCGAGTATTTCTCTGTCCCGACTAGTACAAGTGAATCCAAGACCCGACACGTAAAATAAATATGAGTCCAGCCAGAAACATGAGTGATGCCTGTAGTGAGTCCTGATGTGATGCTAGTAGGTGATTCTAGAAATAGAGGCCAGAAACATAAAATATACGTGTCGCAAGTAAATGAATCCAGAAATACTAGTCAGTGTCATGCCAGAAAATCAGATAATACTATACTAGAAGCTAAATCATAATAATTATCAGATAATGAAAACTATCAGAGAATGTACTTGCCTGACGTCCTGAGCAACTAGCGAGGATCGAGGTCCGAACTGGCGTCGCAAGGACCTATTATGAAAAGCAAGGTTAAACGAGGTTCTAAAGAGTTATACAAATATAAAATAACTAAAAACAAGCTTCTAGGGTTGTTCTAGGTCAAACCGGTAAAATCTGGGTCAAAAAGTTAACCTGGGGTCCAAAAAGTCAAATCTAGGCCGAAACTAGGTCAAAGTTTGACTTTGGTGGTCAATCGGGTCAAATACGGTCAACTCTAGGTCAAACTAGGGTGCCCCTAAAATTCTAGGTCAAAACTAGCTCATTAAGCTAGTAAACCCACAAACTCGCCTCTTTGAGATACCGAAATACCCTCGGTATCCGATATCTCAACCTACGTTATATACCCCATCTAAACCGACTAATATATATATATATATAATTATTACTTATCCCATACACAGGCAAAAACCCAATACCTCACCCCGATACCCAATACCTTGAGTATTTCAAGGTATTGAGATACCTCTAGCCTTACCCCTCTCTAACCCTAACTAACTAGCTAACTATCTATATATATACTTATATATACTACTATATGTAAACATCAATATATATATATATATATATATATATATATATATATATATATATATATATATATATATATATATATATATATATATATATATATGTAAGTGTGTATATATATATATATATACACACACTTACATATATATATATACACACTTATATATATATATATATATGTAAGTGTGTGTATATATATATATACACACTTATATATATATATATATATATATATATATATATATATATATATATATATATATATATATATATATATATATCATTCAAATTCTATACATACGCACACTAAATCAACACACACACTCAAACTCATAACTACACACACACCTACACTCACCCGCACACAACCACACACAAACAAATACACATATACACATCAATATATATAAACACACACACACACATATACATATACATATATCTATAGATCTACACACTTACACATTCACATACACACACACACACACACACACATATATATATATATACACGCACACACATATTCATATGTATATATATATATATATATATATACACACACTCACATACATACACACAAACACACCAACACACACACTCACCCAAATACATATATATATATATATATAAACTCGAAAACCCTAATACACACTCTCCAAGGTTAAACCAATCCCGTGCACAAGCCCGAAACCTAGAACAAAGTCGAAATGGCCAATTGGTCATTTCGACGAACACGTGGAGTGCGGCTTGCGATACCTCGTGAAACACACACTAAACCAAAATTTACCCAAAATTTATCCACGAGTTCTAATCGATGTCTAAAACCTCACAAAAATGCTAACTCTCCGATTTTAGGTCCATGGCAAAATTCTACATGTGTGTGGAACCTATGTCGAAGGAAAAACTCCCAAATTGCCCGAAATACCCAAAACTCTGCGATACAATCTTACGTGTCCGAACAGGGACACGAACCCACCCTCAGGACACCCAAGCATGTCTACCTAAGTCCGTCTAACCTAGGACAGCGCCCAAAATGGGCTAATCTCGAATTTTACCCGAAATTGACACAAAACTCTATGCCAAAGTCTCCAAACACATCCAAACAAGCTCCAACTTCCTCCCATGGATAGCCCTAAGGTCTAGGAAGGTTCTAAACTACTAATTATATTATATTAGAGTAATCACTAAGAGGAAAGTTAGGGTTTACCTTTTGGGAGTTGGAATCCTAAGGCCAAAGTCTCCAAAAAGCCCTAAAAGCTCCAAACTAGTTCCCAAGCTCCCAAATCCAAGCTCTACTCCCAAAGTAACTCCTACACAACTAGGTTAGAGAAAAATGAAGGGTTAGGGTTTGTATTAAAGAGGGAAGTAAGTGAAGGAAGAGAGGGAAGGTGAGAATACTTACTTGAAAATGGAAGAAGTAAAGAAAGGAAGTAAGGAAAGAGAATGGAGAGTGGAAAAATAAAGAAGAAGGAAATGGGAAGGAAGGGGGGGGGGCCATGTAATAGAAGTAGGGTTAGGGTTAGTGGTTAGGTACAAAGACCATAATACCCTCAAATTAAGTCATGCTAATTATGGTTTGGGTTTGGGGTTTCCAAATGCACTCTAACTAAATTCTAATCACTCCAACTAACTAATTAGAATATAAATAACTACTCTAAACCAATAAATAAGTCTGACAAAGGTGTTGGTTGGGTCTTACAAGGGTCCACTAGGGTCTGACATGGGTCCAGACTAGCCAAAACACTAAAACAACTAATAAAAAATAAATACATGCATCTAATTAAATATTAATACAAATATTTATAATCAATACACAATTTATCAAATTAAAATAAAAAAATTCTTCCCTCGAAATGGGGTAGTGACATAAAGTGCTGCTACCGGAGAAGCAGTATCGTTGTATCAGGGAAGACACAGTCGCCACTAAACCGTAAGCATATGAGCGGAGCAAATATTGTCTTACCGACATTGAACCAAATTTAAGCCTCAGTATTGATTAGATTTTTTATTTATATTTCGTTCATTTATATTTCATTTTTATTCTATAAAAATACAGAGTTGAAAATTTTGACTAACATAGACTAGCTCCAACCAGGATTTCCCATTGATCGCCATGGCCATGGTTAGGGATCGAGGGTTTCTGAAGAAGAAGGTTTGGAAAAAGGTTTTGTAACCGTTCTTGGAATGGAAAGAACCAAATGGTTTAAAAAGAAAAACTTCTCTGTGGTATTTAAATAAGAGTTGGAAATGGGTCGAGGAAGGAACAGTGTTTGGACTGTGTATGTGAAGTATTTTTGGAGATGGAAAATGGGGTTGGGCTTGAGTCCTATTTATAGGTCCTAGAAGAAGCTTATAATCTTCTTGGTAGTTAAGAGTTGGTTACAAGTTAGAGGGTTGTTGTAGAGAATATTCTAGATTCCTTTTCTAGATATTTCTATCCTCTAATGTTTTTATTTATTTACTAAACAAGCCACTTCCTCTTGCCATTGATTAATTATTAAACTTAATTCTTTTTATTTAGAAAAATATAGCTCTAATTTAGGATTTAAATTAAATAAAAATTTATTTAGGATTTTGAAAACAGGGGTTACAAGATCCAAGCCCAAGAAATCCCTAGCCTAGAATTTGGGTCCAGATGAGGACGGAGAGCTACTTCTTTTTCTTTCAAATATTTGACTAATAATATTAGAATAGTCTCCAAATAATATCCAAAGTTTTTTTTATAATAAAAGTTAGGTTCCATGGTTATCAGACTTTCGGGTAATACCATAAAATTCTTTTAGGGGGCGTTTGATTGCAAGGTAAAAAATATGAGGAAAACAAATTAATTCCCCGGAATTATTTTTCTAGGATAAAAAATTCATGGAATTTTAAAATTTTCTCATGGAAAACTTAATTTGGTGTTTGATTACCATTATTTTAAACAAAAATATCATTTTTGTTGGAAAATAATATTTTTCTATAGGTTGGACAAGTTTTATTTTCCACCATTATGAAGAAAAATATGAAAAGTGATAGTTATTTGGAAAATTATTCATTGGAAAATATAAGCTATCAAACACTACAATTGGTGTAAAAGTGGGGATGAAAATATTTTTCATTGAAAAAAAAGCCCAATCAAATATAGCCTTACTAGTATCTTGTCAAATTTGATGGTCAACAATAATTTGGATAAATTTGTTCCTCAATAATCTATATATTCTTAACCCCTTCTTCTTCTATCCTCCCCCACTTTGTCCTCCCTCCTCTCCACACCCCCTCCTTCCCCCTCCTCTAACCCTCACATTGGTCTACACCAACCCGCTATGCCTCATCTATCCCCAAATGCTCTCGGTCATCCTACAACCCTAATTAAACAAAGTCCAGGAAGAATGGAAGAATGGTAGGTACAAAAATATCTTTTCGTATCATTGTTTACAAAATATTAATAAAAAACTTCACTGTAGCATGTTTTTGATAAACAAAACTCATGATATTTAATTGCAAAAGTGTGATATTTTGTTGTATTTAGCAAGGTTCGTAGTATTGGTCGATACTGATATGTATCGGTCAGGGGCAGAACCCGAAAGTAATGGTGGATTGGGAGAGGGAGGCAACGAAAATTAACAAATATTTTAAAAATTATTGGGGGCCAAAGAAAAAGAAATATTTATTGTGGGATTTGAATCTTACCCAATAGAAAACCCCACCAATCCAACCACATGGGCTACCACTCATGTGTGAAAGTCAATAAATGATTACTCATATATCTTAATTTACTCCCTATAAATGTGGTACACCACTAATTTTTTTTTTTTGGGGAGGGGTGGGGGTACGTGTGTTTTCTGTCCCCAAGAAACAAGTATCACAAATGAGGCTCGAAGTGAATGACAAGACTTCATAAATCAACCAACAATACAACAACAAATAGTAAGGCATAAGAAAAATAAATAAGGAACGAGACTTGTGTGGTACCAACGCACGTATCTCGAGATAAAATAAAGAAAGCTAAAATTGAACTGTTGAACTCGAACTAACTATAGAGCAGGATAACGTGGCAAGCGATGAGAGAGCATAAGGACTACTTTGGAGACGGACTACAACCCGAAAATTAAACAAGAGCCAGAGTTGCATATCATTTCCCAAGCAGAACTTAGCCTCTAACCACGCACCGACAAATAAACTAAAATGCCAGAATAAAAGAAAAAATGCACAACCAATAGTACATGGGAAAACATTCCCAAGGCTTGATACGAGTAATCTAGCTAGGGTTATCACAAAACTTAATTACTAAGGATACAAGTCGAGGAATTTTGATACCACCCGCACTGCAGGTACCCTGATGGCCAAGGGGTTGAGTACGTACTTGTGACATAAAACATAACATAAGCAAGTAATAGATGGAACATAGCATATAGAATCATGAAATCAAAGAGATCCGCAACACACGAACTTGGTAGGTCTTAGAACCCATGCCAATCGGGGTTTCCCATGCCTCATGGGCCCTTAGCGATTGGAGTTTCCAATAGCAAGAACATCCTCCCTTCCCAATGTACTATATAAATTTAGCTAGTTAATTACCCTAAAAGTTTTTTTTGATTCTCAAGTCGTGGACACTAGAGAATCTCCCTAGAATGACGTACACTGAGTATGGGTTATTCACAAGTTATCATTGGTGAACGCTTCTGTATCTCACAACATACGATACACTGGACAATGTTCACACTTGATTGCCTATTGCCGAGATGCAATTATTAAATACACAAAAAAAGTTAATTCCATGGTAACAGTGAAAAACATGAACTCGTGTTACTATATAAGATACAACTGATATGGTGAATACAATTTCCTAAAAACTGGATAAAATCCCAAAGATCATAAGAAGATAAAGGAACTGTTTGAAATAAGGCTACACAAAATAGGGCATTAGAATGGTATACCAATGGTGTACTAGGTTCGATATACTGATGGTATGTCGTTCATGAAACCGCAGGTTGAAATCAACACAAACGGTATACCACAGTATACCATTGGTATGCCTCTTGTGCGGTCAGATTGTAGGAAATGCTCAAAAATTAGGTTTTTCGTGGCCAAATACAGTCCTAATTTATTTCACCCATTACTATACCTATGAGTTTTAATGCTATGGGTGGGGTCTCCTATAGCATTTATGACTAGGTTTGCTAGTAAAAACTTAAGTATCACAAGTGATACCTGGTTCTCACTACGGTATCACAGGATGCGACCTAGATAACTAGTACAAGGTTAAACTATCAACAAAACCAAACAACATAAGTAAATAATAAAAATAATGTACAGAAATAAATTTTGGATAAAATTAAGCAACAAATACAAAGGAAAATAAAAATACACAAAATATGGTTTTGTTCATTCGAGCTAGATGTACTTGCCTCGAACCCAAGCCACAAACCCTAGCTTCTACTCCTCCTGGGGGTTAGACACCAAACCCAAGGCCTCATCAAGGCCAACTCCTATGCTCAGCTCAAGGGGAGAGAAGAGAGAGATGAAGAGGAGTAAAAAAGAGAAAGAAATTAAAGGATTAAATAGAGAGGGGAATAAGAGCTATTATATGATGCCACCTATTGAATCCATGCCCCCTAACAATCACAACTTGTAGGAGGAAACACAAGGGACTAATAGGTGAAGAGGTAGCCTAGTCAGCTCTGCTAACTAGGTAGACTGGATGCCGACGGTATACTGGAGATATGCCATGGTATGCCGACGGTATGCCGGTCTGAAGGACAAATTTCTCGTTTTAAGAAAATTCAAGGGCATACATGTAACCACCTATTTTTGGAAGAGGGGTATTTTGTTATTTTAATTTATTAAATATTAGATTTATATTATATAGTTATATTAAAACCTGTATGGTTTTGTGTGCTAAATAATTAGAAATAGACTATGTGATTAGTTAGTTAGTTAGTGCTTCATTTTGGTTCATGACCCAATTGACTAGAAATTAGTTAGTGTTAGTAACATTAGTTAACACTAGTTAGAGTTAGAGTTAGAGTTAGAGTTAGAGAGCCTAACTAGTTAGAAATGATTAATTAGACTCGAAGATGGAATATTCTTTTTTATGGATTTATTTGATCATATTTATGAGAGAATGAGAGGGGATTTTGAGTCAAATAAAACCAACATGACACCTAAACCTAACCCTAACTAATTGTGGACGGCCCTATAAAGAGGGCTAATCCCTTCATTAGGTCATGATTTAATAGCCCCCTTTCCTAATTAGGTCATCCCAAAATTTCCCCCCAAATTCATATCAAAACCTAACCAAATCCATTCAATCCTCATTCCAAATCATTCCTAAGGAGGCTAAGAAGTTTGGTGTTGCTAGAGGAAGCTTTGGAGGGAAGTTTGGCTAAGGAGTGTGTCCGCATTGGCATTTGTGTCCATTTGGTAGTGATACATTGGGAATCCATCTCCCAATAGGTATAATCTTATTTTTCCTATCAATTTCTATTCCAATTGTCATATTAGAACTATAGAAATTCTCTCATAGATAAGGACTACCTATAGGAAGAAGAATTGGGTTCTAATAGGCCATATTGTGATAGTTATATTAAGTTTTATGGCCAAATTAGGAGAAATCCGAATTTAGTGCACCAAGTATTTGGAAATTGGTCTATTGATTGTTAGAGACTCTAATTAATTAATATTTTGTGTGTATGTGTCCATAATTGGATACGTGTAGGCCGTAGCATGATACGTCATGGTGCGTATCGGTAGATTTGGGTATTTTGAGCCAATAAGTGTATATCTCTTCATATTGCTTATCATTAGCTAATATATATTATTATATTGTATTAGACTTGTTATGAGGTTCTAATCATTGGTGGTTATGATTTTGGTTTTGGTGTGGCAATTTGTGGTGCGTATCGTGCGTATCTGAGTTGACACCGGTGCGTATCACAAATGCACACTAAGTGTTTTGTATAAGGATTAAGGTTGTGTTCCTACCTTGTGTATCATATATATATATATATATATATATATATATATATATATATATGTGTGTGTGTGTGTGTGTGTGTGTGTGTGTGTGTGTGTGTATTTATATATGTATATGTATATATGGGTATTTGTGGTAGTGTATTGTGATGTGTAGGAGTGTGGTGTGATGTTGGACTGATTGGCAGCAAGAAATAGAGATGCATGATAGTGTGTTAGAGTGTTTCGTGTGCATTTGCACAAGTGAGGCGTTAAGGGGAATGAAGAAGAAGGGGGAGCTAGGACTGCCATATGTTAATGTGCCCTTGTGCACATAGTTTCATCTGAATCTGGGTGAACAGAGCTCTAGCAGCTCTGTTGGGAGAACCTAATAGATAACAACAGCAGCTAGGATCGGGTTTGTGTGCAAGCATTGCTGTTTGCAAAGGGTGTATGGGGCAGTAGTTGGGGTCATGTTGTAGGCCTTTGTATGAGGCTCGGGTATTGCTGCTTACTAGGTTCAGGTGTAAGACTAATACGGGGTGATTTAGGGGAGAATTACAGTCGATTGTACACTGCAGTGAGCTTGAAGTCTGTGTTATAGATAAGGATGATTAAGGGTTCAGTTTTATATTCGTTTTAGTTCAGATGTGCAGACACTAGTATGGCTGAGAGATGACTCGGGTAACGGAGTTGTGCAGTTGAGTTGGGAGTAGGGGAGCAGTCGGACAAAAGGGAGGGGGGGTCTATGCACTGATATTAGGTGGCCAGTGCACATTCGTGCACTGGGTTGGATGAGCAGTAGGTAATGCAGCAGTAGTTGCATTAATTGTACATCAAGGTGTGTAGGAGTTACGACTGCAAAGTCTGGTCCAGACTGAAGGAGAGGGGGGAAACCTAGATGGGTGTTTGCAACAGTGAGGGTCAACTGTACTATATTGCAGTGGGGTGAGATGAGTGTGTTGAGTCAAACTTTGAGTACAAAAGCAGTGAAGCATCAGTAGGATGTTCAGTCCAGAGACATGCAAGTGTGTGTCTATACATGTGTTCCAGGAAGAGGTGTGTACCCAAGGGAGCATCAGTGGCTAGGAGAGTATCTCAGGTACAGAACAATGAGGTATTCCTTTTAGAGCAAGTGTAGGTGTGTGGGGAAAAATAGGTGATGCCAGGATGTGCCATAAGTGTGAAGATGGTGAGGAGACTGATACCAAGTTGTACCTGAGTGTGAATGAGTTTATATTGGACCAGTGATGTCTCAGTTGAGTGAAATAAGGTGTATCCTAGTATTGGGTATGTGTCAAGGTAAGGACTAGGTAAGGTAGTGTTAAAGCATTGTCTTAGGATACTTGTAAGGTATTAATGAGGTAAATAGGGGTATAGTCCAATTGTTCGGTGAGGGTCCATGTTGTGATATCTGGAACTATAGTACCAAGTGTCAGTGTGTACTAAATAATACTTAGTATCCTAGTCTAGTGAGCTTAGTGTAAGTACGGGTTAGGTGTTAGTATCCTGAGATACTTGGGTGTGAGGGAGTTATGATGCATCATAGTATATGTATTAGTGAGTTGAGGTGGACTGTGGTATTGTAGAGTCTAGGAAGTATCTTATGATACTTGAGTTATATGGGTAGTATCCTAGAATACTTAAAGAGGGTAGTATCATGATACCAAGATTAGGGGCAACTTTTGGTCAAGGTATTAGGAACTAAGCTAGGCCATGTATTGATAGACTAAGGTAATATATATTATTATTTATAGCCTATATAGTATATATACTTGATACATAGTATCTAATATTAGCTAGTATAAACTTGGTAATGACTAGCATGACCTAGAAAACCTAGTTTAGCAAGGTATTGAATTAGTTTGACCTAGTTTGACATAGTGGTGACCTAGAGACCTAGTTTCAAGCTAGCTTAGCATATTTATAACTCCAAAACACCTGTTGACATGGAATTTTATATATATGTCACTTGGACTCCAGTACAGACATTGTTTGATATTCATTACTCTGGACCACAGGCGAGTACATTCTATGATAGTTTTCATTATTTGATAATTACTATAATACAAGTATTTAGTAATATTTTACTTGATTCTTGACACGATGGTACACAGATTAGTATATTTTGGATCCTCATTCATGAGACATCATTTTCATATTCAGACTTTGCCCCTCTCATTATTGTATGATATTATTCAACTATACAACGTCGTATGACATTAGCTAACTATTACCATGCTTACATTAGACTTCTTTTGATGATTCATACGATTTGACGTGTCATGGTTGGATCCACCGTACTAGTCGAGGCAGGAAAGTGCTGGAAAGATATGTGATCAAGAACCTTAAACAATTTTAAAGTAATGTATACAACAGCCAATCATATACTTCACATATGATTAATGTGTTACTCCATAGACAACAACCAATCATACACTTTACATATGATTGTGCTACTTCATAAAAGTAGATAAATATTAACCTAAGTCGATTACATATCTAACTAGTATTTTAAAACACTTAGTGTAGTTATAGTTCTTCTCTATATTCTATTTCATTGTGTATTGATTTGCCTTATTGCTCTAGATTACATGTCTCTCTTTTCTTTCATACTATGATATCTGTTCACTGCTTTTCTCGTCTTCTATTCCATTCACTATTACTGTTTATAGTCATTATCAATTAATTTGGAACTTCTATTGGGTTGTACTCGTTCCATCCTGACTGGATAACATTTTTCTATG
This sequence comes from Iris macrosiphon, assembly GCA_036927795.1. Classification (NCBI taxonomy): domain Eukaryota; kingdom Viridiplantae; phylum Streptophyta; class Magnoliopsida; order Asparagales; family Iridaceae; genus Iris; species Iris macrosiphon. The sequence goes on along the minus strand of JAYESA010000015.1, from coordinate 116,468,815 downwards.
GATTTGCATGATTGATGTCCGACTTATTACGTACCACAGGAGAGAGCAGCTGTAGCCTTGGACCCTATAGTTCATAAGTGATTACCGGGAGGTCTAGCCGGTGTCACCAGTTATCCTAGTTATCTTTACTTAGCATTTTAGTAATGGATTTGTCTCTAGCATCTAGACTATTGAGATGTTATTATTTTGACTCGTAGACTTATATCGTTATTGCTAGACTTATTTAGATTTGATGTTGATGTTGAGGACTATCTAGATTTGTGACTTTGAGACTTCTTTTATTTTATATCATATTGTGCCATTTCTTCCTTATAGACTATTGTGATTGAGTATTTGTATATTATTATCATCATGTCCTCCTTATGGAGTTGAGATATACTGACAGGTTTAGTTTATATTATTGTGTGAGATTGATAGTTAGTTATTTTTGACCTAGACAGTGTTCTACGTCGATGTTGCAGTGTAGGCTGGACGTTGTCATGTACTCGTGCCCGAACATCCGGGTGTGGGTCGTGACAACACCGATCTATACACGAAACCTAGTACAAATCTATGGCAATGTAAAAGGATAATCTAGGGCTTAGGATAGTCCCCCATACCAAAATAAGAACCCAATTTACAAAAATACGATAAATGAGACACGCAAAAATACAAAATACAATATAAGGCCCAGTTTACGATTTTTTTAAATATCAAATATTCATAAATACGAAATTCTAGAAAGAATATGACACAAAGTGTGCCATCAAAGTGCCACTTGGTGCTGTTTGTGCTCGCACGACCAATTTAAGTTCCGTCAAAACCTACACGATGGAAGTTGTCGTATGCATCTTTCGGTGCAAGCGACTCAAGCCGAGGTTGTCTGGTTTATCGGGACCAACCCCGATCGATAATTATTTTATATTAAAATAGATTTCCTGAACCATACTTTCATACTAGGTTTGATCAAACATTTCAGTAAATTTATTTCTAGAAATTTGCAGAATCATAGTTGGATTCAAGGAGAAGGTACCCGTGTGATTGGTTGGGCGATTAGTCGTGAAGATGCGTAGAATCATTGCCTACGATATTAAGAAAAATCCTTCAATTAACTACAATTAACAGAGCCTTGCTCTATTACCATGTCATATCATCAGTGGGTGCTCCAATCCCGGTATCGTGGCAACATAGGGAATTTGTCTATGTTTAGGAGGATAGGCTCTAAGTCGGGATGGAAGTACCACTGATACTGATCAGAATAAGGGATCGGTGCGGCTTCGAGCAATTTCTGCATCGGGGAGGTGAATGAATGAGGCAGAGGTGGTTGGCCGGTTTAGAATCCATGAGTCGAGCTCTGCTCGATGCCAACACAGAAGTCGATAGGAAGACATTAAGGGTCAGTTAAGGAGGTTATCGATGAGGGAAAATAACGATAACCGACTCTGGTGGTCGGCTGCGTTCACCATGGAGTTGGGGGCAATAGAACAGTGGGCTATTAAAAGAAGATGGTAGAGAAAGGATAGGAAATAAAGGAGAATAGATGGGTCTTTATGGTTGGAATTAGGAATCTGTTGGCTCGTCGTAATGATTCTCTCGCGGGGGGAGGAGTCGATCGTGCTTTGCAGCAATTACGGTTGCAACACTGTGTGTGTTGTGCACAATGGTGTAAAGATCGTTGTGGAATGCGACAAGGAAATGGGGTTTAAGACTAATGAAGTCTTCATTAGTGAATAATGAATTAGTTAGGAAAAAGTATTTGGGATTTGGACTTGGTTATTTAGGAAGAAAAAGGAAAAGAAAAACCTTAGGGCTTGGGCTAGTTGGTCTTAGGCTTAGGGTTTCCATTTTTTGGCTTATTTTTAACTTGATACCCTCAACTATTCCTGTTTTTCAACTTGATACCCTATATTTTTTTACTCAACAACTCGATACCATCAACTTTTAAATATTTTCGACTTTATACCCTGAAAAAAAACCAAAACTAATCCTGTCCCATCTTCTCTCCCTCCTCTCTTCGGCAGCGGTGATGGCGGTGGAGCCCGCGACGAAAGGAGGGAGGGGGCGGTGGTGGGCAGCGGCAGCAGTCGACGACGAGGGGAGGGGTGGGGAGAAGCCGGGGCGAGCGACGGTAGGAGGGGGTGCAGGTAAGGGTAGCCGGGGGGGAGGAGGAGGAAGAGAGAGAGAGAGAGGGAGGAGAGGTATTTTTGAAAAAAAAATTAGGGTATTAAGTTGTTAATTAAGAAAGTTTAGGATATCAAGTTGAAAAAAGGGATAGTTGAGGGTATCAAGTTGCAAATAAGTCCCTTTTTTTGTCTTCCTTTTATTACTTAAGAGTATACTATTTGACAAATATATTAGTATTAGTAATAATAATAATAGTAATAATATGATTTGTAACTACGAATTAATAGGTAACATTTATATAAGGAATATTAAATTAGGATTTAAATAATTATGGATTAATCTTGATAAATATCCATTAGCATTTATTATTCATTTTAATATTTGATTATGGGTAATGTTTCTTATTTTAAAAAAATTCAAAAAGTTCAAAATTGGAGAGAGAGAGAGAGAGAGAGAGAGACATAAGAAAAAGCAATTTTCGGATAATAGCCAGACCAAAAATTCTAATACCAAAGAGGATGCAATTTGTGCTCAGATCCATTGAGAATGTAGCTAGGTTACAAGAAATCTTGCACCACAGTTTTTACAAAGCCTTCAGAAAAAATATGGTTCAAATTGGAACAAAGGATAAAACTTTTTCTTTACCTCGCCTTTTTTTTCTTTATTTCATTCTCTAGCAAGGATGTACAAAAAAAATTGCCTCTCATAATAGCTAATTTAAATACTTCTATTTTAGGACATCCACTTACAATCTCTTATCACTCCAGTCTGGCTGCGATATTCTTTCTATCTGTTACATGAAAGGAAATGAAGGATCTCTTTTGAATGACAATTTTGTTAACTTCTTGATCCCAACCGAATGACATGCCTCATTTTCCCACGTCAATGTGATTAAAAGTTCATGATCAATATGATCAATACTTCATCATCATTTGTGGCGACATGGAAGGGATCACATGCCTCTAGTTTTCCTATTATAAAGTAGACCTACCATCTTTGATAAATTTGAGGCTTCTTCAAACCTTTGATGGTGGTCTTCTTCTTAGGCATCCAACTAGAGGTCTTGATCATAGGCATGGATGGTATGGGACGCTTCTTGAGTACTTCCAGTTGCTCCTTCCAACGGATCAGGGACACTAGCATCATTTGAATTGAAAGCAAATTTTTGAGCAGGCTAATGACTGTAATGGAAACTCTGCAACAATACACCACATTATATAAATGGCCATGGATAGATATCTAACTAAATCCAACCCATAAATTTTTGGATGCAAGAGATCTCAATGCAATGTCTAGTAGCTTTATCTTTATCCAACAAAATTAAGTCTGAAGGTTCACGACTCTATGTGAATCCTCCTCATGTACACATTTGGTATGTAACTTAATAAATTTTCAAGAAAATATTTGATTTGGTATGAAATGTTAAGGTTACTAAAAGAATTACTAAGGGGTAACAATCTCTTGGTAGTTGTAGGATGGCCAAATTTTTGATAGTTTTGTGCATATTACCAAAATTTTGACAGTTTTGTGCATATCCAGGACTGCCAAATTTTTTGTCAATCCTACAATAGCAAGGTCTGCTAATTTTTTTGACAAATATAAATATGCACATAACTATCTAAATTGTGTTGCCTTCTAATAACTTTGTAGTGCTCTAAATTGGATGCCATCGACAGCAACTTTATGACATTTTATTTTGATTGGAAATACGAACAAATTTTTGTATATAATAATTAAAAGGTTTTCAAGGAATTCAAAAGAACAAAATGAATAAAGTATAGAAGATTAACAATTAGTAATTAATCTTACAAACAGTCGGCAAAACATGTAACTCAGGTGAATATTAAAAGCTACTAAGTGTGGATGCATCCTTCAAACAGACCCTACAACCTCCATAGAGGTCATCTAGAGTAGAGCAGCTATAAGTAATGTATGCAAACAAGAAAAGTCTTAGGGGAGGAGGGTTAGTCAAAACTGGATTTTAGGAAAATATTGTAAGTCTGATTTCAGAATCAGGATAACTAATTTCAAACAAAACACACTAATTTTGAAATGCTTGCTATTGTAAGTATAATTCTAAAACTAAAGCACCATTGTGTGTCTAAAATCTAAGGTTCATAGTATTAGCATTGGAATCAATATCTGACCCTTCCTATAGTATCGGTATCGGCGGTATCGACAGTATCGGCATTTTCAGATAGGGGTAACAATTTTTTTGGTATCGAAAAACAAATAATTATTAAAAATTTTAAAAAAATATTTTATATATTTAGGCAAAATTTTAAGTATTTTTTGTGTTGATTATTAATAATTTTGAAACAAAATAAAATAATAGTCACCATGCTGAGTGGCTTACCTGTAATAGATAAGTTTTTTTCTTTTACATGCTTTCACAATCTTGTTGATTTGACTTTTTAGTTCAATTTTCTTTATCGAATTGACTAAAAAAGAGGCCCCCACGTCAACATCGGTCAGTATCGGACCGGAACATGCCAAATCGTATCGGTATCGACCCTATCGGATCGATATCAGCCGATACTGTAAACTATATAAAAGCATCATTTAACGTACCATCTAGTTTTATGATACACATGTTGTGCCCCGCTCCGCGTAGACACTATATACAAGTGATATCGCATTGCTTGCTCGAGAGAAAGTCTTCTCGGAGAGTTTTAGATCGAACCCCAAGACGATTGATCTAAGTGAGTGGGCAGAACTTCATTCTCTGATTCTTGCACGTCTTAATATTGAATCTTAGTTTTTGAATGCTTGTTCTAAGAAGATAGTTACATAAGAAGAATGATAGAACCTGACTCTGCATGCTTAATAAGAGAACTCGTATAGCTTGTCATTGAAACGAAACTGCTTGCTTAATTAGAGAACTTGTATGCTTGTCTAAAAAGAGATAGAACCTTGCCATGCTAAGTTAAGAAGTATAAGAAAGAATGTTGCATGCTTAGTTACACTGACACCGCTATCAAACGAACCATTACCATGCTAAAAAGATAAGTAAAAAAATCGCTTGAACAAGTCCATTTGTAATATGCTAAGAAAGAGATAGATATTGTATGCTAGTTACGAAATCGAAATCGTGTTTGCTATTTTATGTTTCGCTTGCCTGTTTTGCTATATGAAATTGCTATAAGTCTTTGATTCGTATAAGCAGAGACTAATAGTCCGCCCTGAGGTACGGTCATTATGATCTAGTGGGGTGTGTTATTAGATATATGAAAGGTGTGCTTTGCTTGAGAATATGTGTTTTGCTCAACCATATATATTTTGCTTGATCATTTGTTTTGCTTGCATTATAGATGCTTTATGTCATTGCATTGGTCTCGGATAACTTGTCCACAAGGTCTTATCTCTCGAACGGTTCTTGGGGCACTGGGAATCGCTTGGTCTAGAAGAGATTTTTGTTTCACCCTAAGGATACGGCTCTACGTGGTCTAGTGGGGTGATATGTCTATTAGTATTGTGCAGAACCCATGATGTCATAGCTGCTAGTACTCGTGTGTGTTGGTGAAGAGCTGAACCTTAAGTCACAACTACCGACACATCACGTGCTAGTGAAGATCTAAACCTTGAGTCACCGTTGCTAATCATGGGGCTACCCATGGACGACCATATAGTTAGGGTGCATGCTAGGCTAGCCTTCTTGCATACCTAACAGTTTAATGCAGATATGGACATGAAAAGAGAACCTTATACATATATGTTTATGCAAATTGTTGCTAACTTGTATGTCTGCTGCAGGATAACCATTTGGCAAGGGGTAAGAAATACAAAGAGTATACATATATAGCTTGCTTATTTATTTCGTTTGTATCATAGAGTTTATCTGATAGTGCTTCATGCATTCGCATCGGTTGGATAATGGCTATTAGTTCAGAGCTGAACCTTGGTCCCGGCTGCTATTATGTTAGTGAAGAGCAACCATGAGTCACAACTGGTAATAGCATCAGATAAAAGAGTCATTAGTTAGCTGGTTTACCGCTACTGATCATGAGTTTCTCAGGGACCGAAATTATATAGCTAGTTCTTCTTGTTTGCTTGAAAGAATGATAGTCTACTTGATGCATTTGTTTTAATTTGAGATGAACAGTCCACTAGAGATAACTTTTGTTCCTAAGAGTTAGAATATGGTGCAAGATATATGTTGCTCACTACACGATAGAACACTGTCCTAATTGTATGCTTATTGTTTGAATATGAAAACTGTTTCCAAAGCTATGTTTTCGAAAAAAAGTAAACTGACTCAAATTCTATGCTGCATGAAATGAACATAGGTAAAAGTAGCAAGATCACTAGTAATGTAATATTTTGCCACATGCTTACTTAGTGTGGGTTTCAGGGGGTGTTGCTTCTGTTCGTTGATTTTATACTCACCAGTACTTTCTCCAAAGTGCTGACCCACCAATAGTTTGCTTGTTCTCAAGAGATGGGTCGTCCGAGGAAGCGATAGCCGTGCCTCATCCCAAGATCCAAAAATCTGGAGTCGATGCCTTGAGCCGTAAAGAGACAGCTTTGAGCTGCTTTTGTATAAAGGGACATAATGTATGGAACAGTATCATTGTAATCGATAGAAAGAGAGTGCTTCAGCGATTTTTAACCTCGGCCAAGCGCCGCTTGTAGCACTTTTGAATATCAATAAAGAGCTTATTTTCTTATGTCATTGTGTTCTTTACTTTTCTATAAAATGTGTTGCTGCTTCCATCTTTAGTAGCTTACTTGTCCTTGTTCAAGCTTTGGCCTTAAGCAAGCGCAATTTAGGCTTTTACGGGATCACACCTGTGCGAGGACGGTCGGTCCTACAAGGACCCAAGCGAGGACGTACGGACCCTGCGGGATCGGGGCGTGACAACACATGTCAATCTAAATAGAAAAATAAAATCAGTGCTACTATAATGAATAACTTAAATTATTATGCTAATATTTTATAGTAGAATCAGAAACAATATTATCATTAATTAATTAATTAGTTGATAAATATTTAAAATTATGATATATCTAATTTGATTTGAATTATGTCGAGGAAGATAATTAGCAATAAAGTTTAGGTATTATGAACTTGTAGATAACCTGTAACCATACAAGACAAAAGCCAACCATTTGCAGTTGGAAATCAAGTGATAAAGAAAAAAGTACTTTTATGCAATTTTATAAAGCAAGTATTCTAAAAAGAAATAATTTTTTTCTTGTACAACTAAAATCGAACATGTTGATAATCTCTGCTTCTTTCCTCTACCTCCACCGGAGCTTTAACTTGTAGTAAGATGCCAATGTTCTCCTTACCCATAAATATAAGATGAATATGATGAGAAAGCACAAAATGTGCTTATCCTAGATATAAACTAAAGTGTTTTAGTACTACAATAGTTGTGTAAGAAAAAGTAGGATAGATTTAGATTTTTGTTGTTGCTGTTGCTGCATCTTACAACCATGGCAACTCTGCTTAAGAAGGTATGGAGATATAATACAAGACATGTAGTATACTATCATCCTAAGGCTTCATGAACATGGTCCATGAAAGGAGTTTCAAGTGCCACAAGGTTACCACAAATGCGGGATCTGGGGAGGGTCAACACAGCCTCCCATTCTTGCGACTCAAACACATGCAAGGGCCAAGAGTTACCCTCTCACCAAATGACACCCCTTATGTGATATTATATTTTGATATCACCATGTTTGAAAAAATAAAATAAAATAAAATAGGCATAATAACAATAATGCAGACATATGTCATTGTATTTTTCTATTAAGCACCGAAAAAAGTTGAGACATGCTGGCAAACAAAGGAAAAGAAAAGGAAAAAATACAAAGAAAAACAGGAAAATAGCTTACAGAAAATCATAAAAGACTGCAGATAAACATTTGCTTTCTAGGAAGCACAAACACTAAAGAGAAAAGAAAAAAAGCTTTGGATGTTATTACAAGACTATTCTAATAATACCATAGCAACACTAAAGAGAATTTTTATTGACATATATACATATATATATATATATAAAGATAAAAAGATAAAGAAAAAATAAAAACAAAAACAAAAACAAAATAATTAAAACCCTATTCTACCCAAACTTTCCCCCAACCCCGGGCTGCGTAGCAACAGCTGATCCCCCCCTCTCTCTCTCTCTGTATATATATATATATATATATATATATATATCTCTTAAACCAAAACCTAACCCTAATACTCTCTTCCGTAACCAAACCCTAGCCCGACCTCAGCCTTCCCCTACTCCGGAGATCATCCCCGACCAATCGCTACCACTGGAGCACCGCTGTCGGCCGCCCACAACAGCCAGCGAACCCTTCACCCATTCGGACCGCCCGCAGCAACGCAGCTGTGACCCCATATTCTGGTCCATATTTCTCCCTCATCTCTTCTCCATTTTTTAATTCGATTTTTGCGTTGCGACCACAACATAACCCCCTTCATGTCCCTTCAAATAGATTAGTTTATACTATTTCTAACCGCATGTAAATCGGCTCAAAATTCGAGCAAAAATCTGTTCCTAAAATAGTATATAAACTGTCCCTAACCTCCATGTTTATGACCTATTTTCTTCCCAAAATGTTTACAATTTTAAAAGCTCACTTGAACAATTTTGTAGACAACAAAATCGAGATTATTTTCCTTCAAATAGAATAATTTATTTTGTATTATATAGATTTTAAATCAAATTCCAAACCAAGAAAAATATGTTTTCAAAACTTAAAATTTTCCGATACGGAGTTCGTCCTACCAAACACGACGACTTCTTCGAGTGCAAATTACATCAAAAGATGCATAGAGTAAACGTAGATGTGCGGGATTTTGCGGATCTCTATTTGGACGTGTATGCACGCCAGAATCAACTTGTGTCCGTCAGAAAATTCTATATCGACCTTTACCGAATTTGTGCAATTACTTTGTGTGCGAGTATCATTTCGCAACAAAACTTGTGCCATCGGATTCGCAGCATTACGCTGGTCCTATGACCCAAGTTTGGTTTAATTCTGAGAACGTTGACCAAAATATTGTTTTGCGGGCCCTACAGTCTCACTTGACGGGCGATTTGGTGATCGGCTTACAGAAATTCAATTTTGGATATTTTATTAGGTTTGTATCATCGTTCTAGACTCGTATACACTTAATTTGTCGAATTTGAAGAACTTTATCTCAGGCATGTTTGTCGGTGCAAAGTGGGCCACATTCGGATACCGTTTTGATCCAAAATTGCTATTTTTGTCCTTGTGTCCAAATTGGACTTATGGGTAGTCAATTCTAGATTTTTTTCATATTTTAGAAATAGTGGTGATATTATTTTTAGCATCCGAAGATGTTCGTGCTGATTCCACCTCTTCGGGAGCGGTTAACGTATCAAGCTCGCTACCTGGACTTCGACATACCATCATCCAGGATCCAGGCAAGTTTACATTGCCATGTTGTTTACAGTCTCCTTAGATTTATACTCTATATTACTATTGTACCATTCTCGTGTACAGTTTGTTACCCTAGGACTATGATCGTTACTTTGCGTCCGAGACAGACTCGAGTGCAGACGTCCGTATGCGGAGTCGTGCATTCATACTAGAGTGGTCATTGCGTACCCACAGACGTGCTTGTACTTTGCATGACGGACCTAGGACACATTGACACGATATTTCATTTGGCAGAATCCTTTCTTGACATATTCTTGGTAACTGAATTCTGTATTAGGTGTTAGGACTCGTTACATATGATACAACTATATATATATATATATTACTCGATGTACTAGTTAGAGGTTGATCTCGCGTGTTATAGACATGAGATGTGAGGTTACATGGGAGGGGGGAGCGTACTCAGAGCGTTGGGCTATGACTTTTTATCGTGTTACCGTTGACTCTTAGCTGAGTTTCGGATCTTATTAGTTACTGCAGGTTTCCTAACGGGACCTGGAGATTTACCTGGTTACTGAAGTATTTATTGAGATCTTCAGATTTACACAATGGTGGTCTAGCTTACGAGTGATGTTCTCATGTGCATTCACTTAGATGGTTACTGTAGTTGTACTCCTGAGCACCCTTGTGCTATTATACTGTTTACTTTGGCATGTTTATTTGTACTTTATTACGTCCCTTTGAGGACCTGGTTTCTTGCCAATTTTTGCAATATAGACTGTCGTAGAGCATTTCAGGAGCTGTTGAAGCATGTCACCTTGCCATGTAGGCATTAGAACTAGGTATTTATATATGTAGAAGCATAAAAAATCTCAAAGCCTTCTATGCGCCCTAATCTTCATGCGTCAAGGAGGCAAAACGATATCAAGTGACGCATAACGTCTTTGACGCATGGTCACTTCAGTCAAGTCAGAGCATTTATGACTTTGACGCCATAATGCTCTAATCGCCTCAATTATGACGCTGACAGTTGGCATATGTACTCATGTCATCGTCATAATTACTTTTGTCTATATACAGCCATACAACGTCACGTGTATGTAAGACAAAGTGCTTCATGTGCCTCTGGCCCTATGCATTTCAGACTCCATGTGCTCTATACGTCTTGGGCCCTATGCTTTCTAGACTCCATGTGTTCCATACATCTTTGGCCCTATGTGTTCCAGACTCCATGAGCTCCATGCATCTCAGACCCTATGCATCCAATATGGCGGTGCTCTTCGAGCCAAAATCTTTCTGTTGCAACTGAGGAGATTATTTACAACTAAATGTAGGCCACGTGTCAAGCCGACCGAGTCACACACACCAAGGATGAGAATTGACCAGATTTTTAGCAATAACAGATCCCAACAAAGACTCCACGTGGTAACTAGGCCATGACATGCGTCCATGGCTGAAATCGCATCCTGTTAAGGATGGACACGTGGTAGCTCCAGCATCCATGCGTGCATAGCACATGCACGTATAGGCCCGTCAGCATAATGATAGTGGGATTGCATACCCACAACTGGAATGTACATACAGAGCTACACGCACATGCACAAGAGAGAGAATAACAGAAAGTATTCTCATTCCCTCATCGGACCGTCAACGGACTAAAGGAGTGGTTGCAGTACTCAATCTCCATCGTCACTCTCTCCAGAATCAAAAAATATTATACTTAGATCTTCTATCTAGGATTTCTTTTTACTCTTTTGTTTATTGTTAAACAAAGTTCTTCTCAACTTTACTCCAATAGCAAACAAGATGGCGACTCTGATGGGGACATCATTCTCCTCTTATGAGAAGGCAGTGACATAATTCGATGAGGCAAAGCTGGGTTCGACCCAGAGGATGCTGGTCGTACGCTTCGACCTGCAAGCTTTCGAGGAAATTCTTTCTGAGGGCAGCGTGAGCCCTTTGCCAAGGCTAGCAAAGAATAAAAAGATCCGCAAGACGTGGGTAGCAAAGGCCATTGTGTCTCACCCAAATGCAGAGCATGTTCTCCCTATCTCTCTCCCTGTTGCTGATGACGCACATCAGGCGTCTACCCAGGCCATCCTCGTTCATGCGACAACATCGTCTTAGAAGAAAAGTTTTCAGCACCCAAACTCTGGCAGAGGAATACACTATGATGCCAAAAGTTCGGGGGTTGATGCACGGTCCATACGCCCACAACGAAGGCCGCATAAGAAGAACCATGCGGCACCAGACTCCAGCCACAGATAGATACCCGCATGCGCCACAGACGGTAACAGAAACTCCGTCTTCGACAGAATCTCATGCGGCGCCGACTCTATGCGCCACCCTGACAAAGGGACAAACTTGGACTCCTTGTACTATGCGCTAGTGCATGCTAGGTCGAGGAAGTCTAGGGCAGTGCGAGCTCTCCAAGCTCAAGCAACTACTCATTTGGCTGACCGTTAGCACGCACCGCTAACTTTAATGCATGCCCCTGATGGAAAGCTGTACAGGACCGACCCATGCTTCCAGCCCGCAGTAGCACATGGACAGTGTCAGTCTCAAAAGTCTTCCACTAGTAACTTAGAAAAAGTTCTTGTACGAACTCCAGGTCAGGGAGAAAAAATATCACCTACACACCCATGTGCTCGGTCTACCCATACTCATAAAGAAGGTGTAAAGGTGAATCATCCCTCGCTTGACTTGCGCAACCTGATCAATCACAAGCGCAAAGCGAGAGAAACAACTTCGGCATGCGAGGTATCCCCACTGGGGCATCATTGTGCCAACATCGTCATCAACTGCTGTTGTTCTAGAGTAGCGTTACCAACAAACAGGCAGTCGGCATTTTATTAACTGCAACCAAGTGCACCCATCCGATAGCATCCCAAAAAATAGGCGCAAGTACTAGAGGAGGAGGAGCTGCCCTTCACCTAATATTGTTCTTCTTGGAAATCTCCCTCCACAAGGGGAGGTCGGAAGTCCAGCACCTCCAATCCTCCACTCTCGGCCAGCGTGTCAAGAAGGAGGAGGCAAGCATCTTTACCTATGGAAGGATTTTTCCTGGGCACCCGCTCGAAGGCAAAACTATCAACAACTGGGGGGTAGTACTTCCTCGAAAACCAAGATGACTCTGCAAGCTGGGGTTAGCAATCCTCCAAAACTCTACAACAGCCCGTCATTCCAAGGAGATAGTGATTCTCAAGGAACATACGCTGAGGTTCCTGGGGGTAGCTACCTCCATGAAGTGAAGTGCCTTCCAACACTGGGGGTAGTGTTCCCTCCGAGTTGGACGAAGACACAGAGCTGCCAACTTTCCCCGAGGACTATTCTTCCGAGGCAAAAAGTGCGAGGTCCACTGTCCTATCCATCTTTCCCGTATAAGGATTGTGTACATGGTAAGGGATGACCACAAGGGCGCCAACGATCGACAATGCCTCAAAATCCTCTAGGCCATGATGCAGACCATGAGCGCGTCGATGAAAGCTTTGACCCAGACAATGCTGGAGATCAAGGCAAATATGGCCTCCTAACCACCGAGAGCTTAGGGTCAAGCAGGCTAGGATCCTGGGACCAATGGAGACTTGAACGCAACTGCTCTGCCCACCGATGGCAATCACATCTGGCCAGGATCATCTGCTCCTTTCGCAGTAAATGAGGCCCGGGAAGCAATACAGGAAGTACGAGAACAGCGAGCCCGCTTGGACTTACTTGGCAATCGGGACACACTGTACGAGCTTGGGATACAATAACCATATCCCCTTGAGTGGAAAGATATTGTCACCCTCACATTTTCATCCAAGGGTAGTTTGGTAATTGTCAATGGGTATTAATTATTTTAGAATTATTTATAATTAATATTTGTGCATTTCATAATTTATTTATTTATTGTATTATTATTTGTTGCTAGTTGTAGATTTATTTTGGACTTTTGTAGTGGACCTAACCCATTTATTTAGAATGCATGAACCAACTTTTAGTTGAGTCTAATTTGAGCCTATGAATTAGGCCCATGGATTAGGCGGCTTGAATAGTTAGTGAAACCATTAGACTATAACCTTTCCTCCCTAATTAATTTCTTTATGAGAGGCCCCAAGGGGTATTTGTGACTCTGTACATTTCTTGGGGAGGGGTTACATGGCAGGCCCTTACTAGGAGGAGAGATAGTGCTCTCATTTCACCAATTTCCCAAATTCTAGATCTACAACTGTCACGCCCCAGTCCCAAAATACATAGGACTAGGAATACGTAACACGCCAGCCGTATGTATACGAACTCCAATATATGGAAACCATATACACACGTACGCTGTACATGAATATCCAATCCACAGTGGTAATATATGTCACAACAAGTCACATGCAGTTCTATATCTCATCCACAGCAAAAATAATAGAATAATGGAAATCAATAACTGAATATCAAAGAAGCAGTCTCAAATAGTAATCTCAAGTGTGATAGTCGGATGGAAACAAATCCACTGCAAATCGACTATAATAAACTACTAAAGAGAGAAGAGAATAAACTCTAATATAAGAATAAATGTCTCAAAAAAGAATAGCAACTAGAATTTCTAAACAGCTGCAATGAATCACATATAATCCGAAGGTGAGACCTCCTCAGACTGATAGGTAGCGTCAGGTCCAGGTCCATACTCCTGCGGGTACTCCTGCTCATCTATATCTGGAAAGGGACCAGGTCCTCAGAGGGACGTAACAAGATATAAAAAGCACATGCCAATAAAGTACTGAAAATAAACATCCATTGGGTCGCCTAACCGTCTAAGTGAATGCAGTTAAGAACAACTTTCCCCACAAGTGAGCTATCTGGCTGAAAACTGGGATTTGGCATGGTTCTCTTTTGGAGATCCAGGGGCCCAAAGGCACGTCGTCTTTTGAACGGCGGAGGACCGCCAATGTACATAATATATATAAATGGGTCATCACCGCCCGTATCTCCAGTGGAGAATCCGGGTGCATAGGAGAAAAAGTGCAAAGGAGCTCAAATACGGTACTTGTTGTTCTCCCCACCCAATGCTCTAAGCATGTCATGTCCATGACACGATAACCTCTAATAACTGCCAGGTCTACTAGCATGCAAAGATTCTATTAGCAGTTATCCCTACCCGTCGCACGACCTATACGTACTAGTGGCCAGCCGAGTACGCAAGTCCGTGTCCTACATGTGACTCACACTTGTGTAAGAATAGTGTCATGGCCAATGAAACATAAATGCCTCATGAAGATGGGGTAGTCTCAGAAAATAGGTCCAATGCATATACATAAATAAAAACATAGTACGACGACACCGTCGTTGCACCCAAGTTTCCTTGGACGCGCAGTTTATATAGCAGTTAAAATAAATAAACTAAATAAGTAGAAAATAAATATGCATGCCTCATATGGAATGTAAATACAGTACAATGGCAAGGTATACTTGCCTGGCAAGAAATCTGTAAAGTGTACGCGCCCAAATGTCAAGGACACGAAACCTGGAACTAAGGACTCTGAACAAACATCTCCGAATGCTGAAATAAACATCACCAACATTTCCGGAATGAGCAAAATTGCTAAAAAGCACATCCCTTTCGTCCAATTTGGACACAGGGGCAAAACGGTAATTTTGGGCAAAAGTGGGGTCCACGTGTGGCCCACTTTGCACCGAAAAGTGTGCCGAGGGTAACAGTCTCTAAATGGGACAAACTATAGGTCAAACAACTCTAAATGTCGATACGAACCCAATGGTATGTCCAAATATAGATTCCGATGAGCCGAACACAATTTTGTCCAAAAAGTCAACTGTGGGGCCCGCCAATTGGCGATTTGGTCAACCATCTCAGAATTGCGTAAAAATTGGGTCACAGGACCAGCGCGTTACCATGAGTCCAGTGGCGCAAGTTTTGTCGCAATCTGACAAGCGTGCACAAAATACGTATGAGTTCCACAAAAGTTGCGACATGGGGTGTGTCCGCGGATACGGCCAGATTCCAGCGCGCACACGCGTCCGAATCAGTCTCCACGTATTTTTACGTGTCCGGTTACGCTGCGTGCACCATTCGGTACACTTGGTATACGGCGGGGAGGTCCGGTTTGGTGGGGAGCGCTCCATTTTCCAACTTTTAGAAATCTGGAAAAAGTGGGTTCGCGTAGTTTTGTGACGAATTTAATTCTGTCCACAGCAGCTAATAATATAGGGTTATTTAACAAAAAATAAACTAGGTCAAGTATTCTACACGTATCAAAAAGAATCACCGAATTCGGATCTCTGTGGTGGGAGATACGAACTCGGCAATATGGGTGGTCACCGCAGTTTCCTGCGATCCCAGAATTGGTCTGCTCGTGCCAACTTGGACGCTATTTTTCGCCTAGGGGTACACATTTTTCGAGGTTGGCTATTATACAAATATGGGAGAGGGTTAAAGGGTTAGCATACCGGTAAAGACGGAACGGCGTTTGGTTGAGAGAGTCGACGGAAAACAACTCCGGAGCGAAGGTGCCTCGTGTGGGAATCTGCAGTGCGCGAGGTCGGAGTCGGCGGGATGGTTTGGACGGCCTGACGGGGTTCTCTGGCTGCGGTGGCGGCTCTAGATGAGAAGAGGGAGGTCTGGAGATTTTAGGTTAGGGTTTTATGAAATAATATATATATATATATATTTATATATATATATATGATTGGAAGAAAGAAGGTGTGGAGGCGGGCCGCGTGCAAGGGGGAGAGGAATAGGCTTGCTGAAGTTGGCTGCTAGTGCTAAATGCAAATGGGGCGGGTCCCTGGGAGTTAGCAATTACTAAAGGGGGCGGGTCCTTGGGAGTTAGCAAGTTGCTAAAGTTGCTGAAGGATGGTAGAGTATATTATTGTTATTATTATTATTATTATTATTATTAGTTAATCTTATTTAATAATTCTTTTTATTTTTTTTTATTTTAAATATATATATATACATATATATATTTGTGTATACCTATATATTATATATATACTCATAAAAAAATTCATGGATTAGAATAATGCACACCATTAGGCTAGCAACTGCTTAAGGGGTCTCCTACATGGAATAAATTCCGAAAAATTTCTGATGGTCGCATAAATCCTCTAAGTGCCCGAACACCTAAAATAAAAATTATTAAAAATCTATTTCTTCTATTTAGCCCCTAATTACAATAATTTAATTAATAATTAATAAATAAAGGGTATATACGATTTTCTAGGAAGGGGTTTTACATTCTACCCAACTTGTAAAAATTTCGTCCTCGAAATTAAAATTAAGCCACGATAGAATGCAAGGATGGTATAAGATATAAATTAACAATATAAATTCATACCTTGGTCTGCGAATAGGTTCGAAAAATGCTTGCGCATGTCGTCCTCGCGCTCCCAAGTTGATTCTCCTGGCGCGCTATGCCTCCATGCTACGCGAACCAAGGGAATAGACTGGTTCCTCAACACTTTCTCTCGACGATCAAGGATTCCCACGGGTTGCTCTTGGTAAGACAAGCTCGGCCCAATGGTGATCTCCGAATGGTCGAGAACATGACTGCTGTCTGCCACATATCGCCTGAGCTGTGACACATGGAATACGTCATGTACTCCCTCCAGTGAAGGTGGTAGCGCAAGTCGATATGCCACCTCTCCAACTCTCTCGAGCACATCAAATGGTCCAATATACCTTGGACTCAACTTGCCGTGCCCTCCGAATCGGATGGTGCCTCTGGTCGGTGATATCCTCAAGAAGACGTGATCGCCCTCTTTGAACTCCAAGGGACGACGATGAAGGTCTGCCCACTGCTTCTGCCTGTCTTGCGCTGCTCGCAAGTGTCCCTGAATCTTCTTGACTGTCTCTACGGTGTTGACCACCAACTCGGGTCCCAAAATCTGACGTTCTCCCACGTCACTCCAACACACAGGAGACCTACATTTTCTTCCATACAATACTTCAAACGGAGCCATCTGAATACTCGCTTGATAGCTATTATTGTAAGAAAACTCTACAAGATGTAGGTGGTCCTCCCATGATCCTCCGAAGTCTAACATGCAAGCCCTCAACATATCCTCCAAGGTCTGAATAGTACGCTCCGACTGCCCATCTGTCTGCGGGTGGTAAGATGTACTGAACTTCAGACGAGTACCAAGACTCTCTTGCATGCTCCTCCAAAAGTGCGATGTGAAGCGCGAATCTCTGTCCGATACAATGCTGACTGGTATGCCATACAATCTCACGATTTGCCTCATATATAAGTCATCTAAAGCTTCTGTAGACTGACCCACTCTAAAAGGTATAAAATGGGCTAACTTGGTGAGTCGGTCCACTATTACCCACACTGCATCTCTCCCACTTGGACTTTTGGGAAAACCCGTGATGAAGTCCATAGTGATGTGCTCCCACTTCCACTCTGGAATCGAAAGTGGTTACAATAATCCTGCTGTCCTCTGGGACTCCGCCTTCACTTGTTGACATACCAGACATTTAGCTACAAAGCGAGCTATCTCTCTCTTCATTCTATGCCACCAAAAGTGCTGTCGTAAGTCGCGATACATCTTGGTGCATCCAGGATGAATAGAATAAATCAAATTATGAGCCTCTGCCATCAGCTCCTGTCGAATCTCTCCATTTGGAACATAAAGACGATCACCACATCGTAATGTCCCATCCTCATGAATGCGCAATCCGGTCTGCTCTCTGGCCTCTGTCCTTTCCTTTATTCTCCTGAATCTGGCATCTGTAGGCAAAACTGCCTTAATCCTCTCTACCAATGATGATTGAACATGCAAGTTGGCTAGTGTCCCATCTGCTCTGGGTAATATCACTTCAATGCCAAGCTCTTGCAAGTCCTCCAATAGTTCCCTCTATGCTGTCAAGAAGTAAGCTGCTGGCTTCCGGCTTAACACGTATGCTACCACGTTAGCCTTGCCTGGATGATAATGTAGCTCTATCTCGAAATCTTTCATCAACTCGAGCCATCTACGTTGCCTCATATTTAACTCCTTCTACGTGAAGACGTACTTGAGGCTTTTGTGGTCTGTATAGATCTCCACTCGTTCCCCATATAAGTAATGTCTCCATAGCTTCAGAGCAAATACAACGGCTGCCAGTTCCAAGTCATAAGTCGGATAATTCTTCTCATGCACTCGTAACTGCCTAGATGCATATGCAATCACCTTGCCATGCTGCATCAATACGCATCCCAAGCCTTTTCCTGATGCGTCACTGTAGGTCACATATCCTCCTGATCCTGACGGAATCGTCAATACTGGTGCTATAGTCAGTCATTTCTTCAACTCTTCAAAGGCTGCTTGACACTCGTCAGTCCATATAAATTCTTGGTCCTTACAAGTCAAATGAGTCATAGGTGCCGCTATTCTTGAGAAGTTTTCCATGATCCGTCAGAAATATCCTGCAAGTCCAAGGAAACTACTCACCTCTGCTGCTGATTTAGGAACAGGCCATGTCTCAACTGCTGAGATCTTCTCTGGATCAACAGAAATACCATCTCCTGTAACAACATGTCCAAGAAATGAAACTCTGTCCAAGAAGAACTCATATTTGCTGAGTTTAGCATATAACTGCTCTCTCCTCAAAGTCTCTAGAATAATCCGCAGGTGCTCCTCGTGGCTCTTCGAATAGACAAGTATATCATCTATGAAGACGACCACAAATTGGTCCAAGTACTGGTGGAAGACTCGAATCATCAAGTCCATGAAGATCGCTAGAGCATTGGTCAATCCAAATGGCATGACCAAAAACTCGTAGTGCCCGTATCTTGTTCTGAATGCGGTCTTCGGAATGTCCTGCTTTCGTACCTTCACTTGGTGATATCCCGATCTCAAATCTATCTTCGAGAATACCTTAGCTCCACTGAGTTGATCAAACAGGTCATCAATACGTGGCAATGGATATTTGTTCTTCACTGTCACTGCATTCAAGGCCCTGTAGTCAATGTACATACGCACTGACCCATCCTTCTTGGGTACAAACAGCACTGGTGCTCCCTAGGGTGATGCACTCGGTCGGATGAAACCTTTCTCCTCTAGCTCTTTTAACTGTGCCTTCAGCTCGTCCATCTCCTTCTTCGCCAGTCTGTAAACATGCGATGCTATAGGTGCTGCTCTGGGTGCTAGTTTAATTGAAAACTCTACGTCTCTGTGTGGGGGTAGTCCTGGCAAATCCTCTGGAAAGACGTCTTGAAACTCTAAAATAATAGGGTGATAGACAACATCGTCCATTGCGAGCTGCATACCATCAAGGATTTCTGTGGATCCTCGGACAAACTCAAGTTCAGGCTGGCCTGGTACCTTAAAAAGAATGCTTCCTCCAAAGCAATCAAAGAAAGCATGGTACTTGCTTAGCCAGTCCATTCCAAGCACAATATCAAAAGACGGCATAGGAAGGACTAAGAGTTGGGCATTCATCTCTCTGCCATGTATCACTATAGGGCCCGATCTACAAACTCGACTAACTGGTACAACTCCTCATCCGGTAAGAATTCTAACACAATTAGATAATGGTGTAGAAGCAATGTTGTGTTTGGCAATAAAACTAGATGATATGAATGAGTGGGTGGCTCCCGTATCAAATAATGTCACAGGAGGAAAAGTAAAAGCAAGGGTAATACCTTCTATGACATCCACCTCATGATCCATGTCATCTACCTCCAATGCAAAAGCTCGCCCGTTCCTCTGCGGCTGTCCATGTCCGGT
The DNA here is from genome assembly GCA_036927795.1 of Iris macrosiphon. Taxonomy (NCBI): domain Eukaryota; kingdom Viridiplantae; phylum Streptophyta; class Magnoliopsida; order Asparagales; family Iridaceae; genus Iris; species Iris macrosiphon. The sequence continues at coordinate 116,448,652 of JAYESA010000015.1, read as the reverse complement.
CCTCATATACTGCTCCTTCTGAGTGGGTAGCGGTGGTCCTCTCTGAAATCCTCCTGCTGCTGGGGGTCGAGGTGCTCCCGGTCCAATCATCTGCTGAGCTGGCTTTGGTGCTAGAAGCGCTAATCTCTGAACTGACGATGGAAGTGTCTGCTGCATGTGGCAGTCTTTCGTCATGTGCTGTCCCGAGCCACATCTCCTACACTGACCCAAGCGGGTCCGACAATCTCTCAAAACATGTCCGATCCTCCCACAATAATTATATTGGGGTTTCTCCGAAATCTGGTACGGTCTGGCTCTGTGTTGCTGATGCTGCTGTGCCAAGGGACGTCTGATAGGTCCTCCCTGTTGTGTCCTAACTGGTCCCTGCTGTATCCTTGCCGATCCTTGTTGTGTCCTCAGCTGACCTCCCTTTCCTCTGCTAATAGTTTCTTGCAATCTAGCCTCTGTCAGTAGTTCAGCATAAGAGACTCAGGACTACGAGCTTGTATAATGTTGTAGCTCTTGGGTCAGTCCTCGATGAAACCTCTTAGCCTTAGCCAAGTCATTTGGTATCAAAGCAGCGCCATATTTGCTGAGTCGACTAAACTCGGCATCATACTCGTCCACTGTTCAGTTCCCTTGCTCTAAGTGAAGAAACTGATCATACAAGGTATCCCTGATAGTGTCCGGGAAGTACTTTCCCTCAAAGCATTCCAAGAACTGCTCCCAAGTCTGGTAAGTACCCAACTGGCGCTCCATGGATTCCCACCTGTGATGAGCATTACCATCTAGAAGCGTCCGTACACCCGTCATCCATAGGTCCGTAGGTAACTGCGATGCCTCCAGTAGCTTCTGCGTGTGAGTGATCCAGTTGGTAGTCTCCTCCGGGCTCTCAGTGCCCTTGTACTGCCTTGGACTCTGAATAAAATCCTTTACTGATCCAACCCTAGCTCGAGGTACTGGAGCTAGTGCTTGGGCTGGTATAGTAGCCTGTGCAGCCATCCTCTCCAGTGCTACCAAAAATTCTTGCCTCTGCTCGGCTGCCTGCTGCCGCTGTTCCTGTATCATCATCTGAAAGAATTGGAACATCTGCGCTTGGCCATCTTGCGGTACTGGGAAAGCTGGAAGGTTCCCAATAGGTGAAGCGGGAAGATCAGATGGAACTGGAGTGTGAGTCTGTCCATCTGGCCCCTGAAGCCTAGGAATCATTGGGGTCCCTCCTTGAGTGTGACCATTGACTCCAGAAGTTGTGTCGCCATCGGCGATAGTACATCCATTTTGCAAATCCATCTCTCTGCAGGTGATGTACAAAACGATTAGAAAAAGTACAGGAATCAAACAGGATGCAAGTATTAAATAGGAAGGATGAATTTCAATCAAGCGTGGATGAGATCCTTATACTCTATTCCTATACGCAGGCTTGTTCGGTACAGTTACGTAACCGAGACAATATATTCTGACCTGCAAGGGCCACCATAAAAATATGTCATGCCCCAGTCCCAAAATACGTAGGACTAGGAATACGTAACACGCCAGCCGTATGTATACGAACTCCAATATATGGAAACCATATATACACGTACGCTGTACATAAATATCCAATCCACAGTGGTAATATATGTCACAACAAGTCACACGCAGTTCTATATCTTATCCACAGCATAAATAATAGAATAATGGAAATCAATAACTGAATATCAAAGAAGCAGTCTCAAATAGTAATCTCAAGTATGATAGTCGGATGGAAACAAATCCACTGCAAATCGACTATAATAAACTACTAAAGAGAGAAGAGAATAAATTCTAATATAAGAATAAATGTCTCGAAAAAGAATAGCAACTAGAATCTCTAAACAACTGCAATGAATCACATATAATCCGAAGGTGAGACCTCCTCAGACTAATAGGTAGCGTCAGGTCCAGGTCCATACTCCTGCGGGTACTCCTGCTCATCTATATCTGGAAAGGGACCAGGTCCTCAGAGGGAACAAGATACAAAAAGCACATGCCAATAAAGTACTAAAAATAAACATCCATTGGGTCGCCTAACCGTCTAAGTGAATGCAGTTAAGAACAACTATCCCCACAAGTGAGCTATCTGGCTTAAAACTGGGATTTGGCATGGTTCTCTTTTGGAGATCCAGGGGCCCAAAGGCACGTCGTCTTTTGAACGGCGGAGGCCCGCCAATGTACATAATATATATATATGGGTCATCACCGCCCGTATCTCCAGTGGAGAATCTGGGTGCACAGGAGAAAAAGAACAAAGGAGCTCAAATGCGGTACTTGTTGTTCTCCCCACCCAATGCTCTAAGCATGTCATGTCCATGACACGATAACCTCTAATAACTGCCAGGTCTACTAGTATGCAAAGTTTCTATTAGTAGTTATCCCTACCCGTCGCACGACCTATACGTACAAGTGGCTAGCCGATTACGCAAGTCCGTGTCCTACATGTGACTCACACTCGTGTAAGAATAGTGTCATGACCAATGAAACATAAATGCCTCATGAAGATGGGGTAGTCTCAGAAAATAGGTCCAATGCATATACATAAATAAAAACATAGTACGACGACACCGTCGTTGCACCCAAGTTTCCTTGGATACGCAGTTTATATAGCAGTTAAAATAAATGAACTAAATAAGCAAAAAATAAACATGCATGCCTCATATGGAATGTAAATACAGTACAATAGCAAGGTATACTTGCCTGGCAAGAAATCTGTAAAGTGTACGCGCCCAAATATCAAGGACACGGAACCTGGAACTAAGGACTCCGAACAAACGTCTCCGGATGCTGAAATAAACATCACTAAATATTTTTGAAATGAGCAAAATAGCTAAAAAGCACATCCCTTTCGTCCAATTTGGACACAGGGGCAAAACGGTAATTTCGGGCAAAAGTGGGGTCCACGTGTAGCCCACTTTGCACCAAAAAGTGTACCGAGGATAACAGTCTCTAAATGGGACAAACTATAGGTCAAACAACTCTAAATATCGATACGAACCCAACGGTATGTCCAAATGTGGATTCCGATGAGCCGAACACAATTTTGTCCAAAAAGTCAACTGTGGGGCCCGCCAATTGGCGATTTAGTCAACCGTCTCAGAATTGCGTGAAAATTGGATCACAGGACCAGCACGTTACCACGAGTCCAGTGGCATAAGTTTTGTCACAATCTGACAAGCGTGCACAAAATATACGCGAGTTTCACAAAAGTTGCGACACGGGGTGTGTCCGCGGATACGGTCTGATTTCGGCGCGCACACGCGTCCGAATCAGTCCCCACAAATTTTTACATGTCCGGTTACGCTGCGTGCACCATTCGGTATACTTGGTACACGGCGGGGCGGTCCCGTTTGGTGGGGCGCACTCCATTTTCTAACTTTTTGAAATCTGGAAAAAGTGGGTTCGCGTAGTTTTGTGACGAATTTAATTCTGTCCACAGCAGCTAATAATATAAGGTTATTTAACAGAAAATAAACTAGGTCAAGTGTTCTACACGTATCAAAAAGAATCATCGAATTCGGATCTCTGTGGTGGGAGATACAAACTCGGCAACATGGGTGGTCACCGCAGTTTTCTGCGATCCCAGAATTGGTCTGCTCGCGCCAACTTGGACACTATTTTTTGCCTAGGGGTACACATTTTTCGAGGTTGGCTATTATACAAATATGCAAGATGGTTAAGGGGTGAGCATACCGGTGAAGACGGAACAGCGTTTGGTTGAGCGAGTCGACGGAAAACAACTCCGGAGAGAAGGTGCCTCGTGTGGGAATCTGCAGTGCACGAGGTCAGAGTCGGCGGGATGGTTTGGACGGCCTGACGGGGTTCTCTGGCTGCGGTGGCGGCTCTAGATGAGAAGAGGGAGGTCTGGAGATTTTAGGTTAGAGTTTTATGAAATAATATATATATATATTTATATATATATATGATTGGAAGAAAGAAGGTGTGGAGGCGAGCCGCGTGCATGGGGGAGAGGAATAGGCTTGCTGAAGTTGGCTGCTAGTGCTAAATGCAAATGGGGCGGGTCCCTGGGAGTTAGCAATTACTAAAGGGGGTGGGTCCTTGGGAGTTAGCAAGTTGCTAAAGTTGCTGAAGGATGGTAGAGTATAGTATTGTTATTATTATTATTATTAGTTAATCTTATTTAATAATTCTTTTTCTTTCTTTTTTTTATTTTAAATATATATATATATATATATATATATATATATATATATATATATTTGTGTATACCTATATATTATATATATACTCATAAGAAAATTTATGGATTAGAATAATGCACACCATTAGGCTAGCAACTGCTTAAGGTGTCTCCTACATGGAATAAATTCTGAAAAATTCCTGATGGTCCCATAAATTCTCTAAGTGCCCGAACACCTAAAATAAAAATTATTAAAAATCTATTTCTCCTATTTAGCCCCTAATTAGTACAATTTAATTAATAATTAATAAATAAATGGTATATACGATTTTCTAGGAAGGGGGTTTTACAACAACTTTTCCTCTTTCAAATTTTCTCCATTCCCTTATCAATTCTCTACCAATTCTTTACCAATCTCTTTCCTAATTCATCATTGAGGTTGCTACACCAAGGATCTACAAGAAAGAAGCAAGGAGCAAGGAGGAGGAGGCAAAAATCAACAAGGAGAGGAGCTACTTGGTAATTGGAGACTTTTCATTGAGAATCCATCTTTTAAGAGGTACAATTCAGTTTTTTCCCTTCTAATAGACTATAGATATGAGATTTAACCATGAGAAACCAACCCACATGCATAGGCTACACATAGCAATTAGTTTTATGTTCATCGGAGACCTACGGTGGAAGTTATGACCAATTTGGTGCCAATTTTGGGAGAATTTCGAGATTGGCATATGTAGTACTTGTCAATTAATCTATTTGATCTAATTGACACTTGATTTCTTGTTTGTGACTAGTGTCGTATCCACAATTGGATACGTGTAGGCCGTATCTCGTCATTTTAACGAAACGGGTTGATTTTGGGGGTTTTCCTCCGACACGGGGCCTTGTGCATATCACATTGTGACACAGACACGTAGACACGCTAATTACTATACATATTGTTCATAATTTATGTATTAGACTTGTTCGTATCCTCCGGGATGCGTTTGGTTGTGTGTTGGAGCCGTATCACAAGCGTATCATAGAGAAAGTGTGATATGGGTGCGATGCACTCCATGTGTTGTTGTTTGGCTCATTTTCCTATACGTGCAAGTATAATTATATATATAGATGATATTTAAGTGATATACATATGTATATAATAGTATATTTGGGTTATGTATATGTGTGTACATATATTAGAGTATATATAGATCTATATATATGTCTATATGTATATATATATATATGTTTGTATGTACATAAGTGTACTTGTATATATGTATATGTATATCTCTATAGGTATATTAGAGGTGATTATATATATATATATATATATATATATATATATATATATATATATATATATATATATATATATATATGTAATAAAGTATGTATATATATGTGTTTAGGTAGATATGTATATATATACTTAGGTGTGTAAGTGTTGTTTTAGTGTTGTGTGTGGAGTGCCTGTGAGTGTTCGTGAATGGTGTTGTGTCTGTGTATAAGTGTATTGTGTGGTTATGTGTGTGTGTTTGATGATTTGTGTGCAAGAGGGCAGTGACTGTGGTGAGAAGAATTTCAGTGTTTAACAACAAAGGGGAGAAAGTATAGGTATCTTACTGTGCATTAAAAATGCACAATATTAGTTGGGATCAGCAATTGTGTAGAGGAGCTGCACAGTTTAGCAGCTCGGGCTGCACTGAAGGCCAAGATAGAGCTACATAGTGGCAGTTGATAGCACTGAGAAATGTATGCAGATTTCGGCCTACTATACAGTTCAAAGTAGTTAGCAGCAGATCATCACAGGGTGTACAAGGAGCTCGGGTCACTGTAGTGCATTCTCAGACATCAACAGCTATGCAATGCACCACAGCTACTCGAAGAAATGCGTGCTGCTTGTGCACTAGTGCACTGAACGTCGGTGCACTAACTGCACAGCCTGTACAACAAGACCTCAACTGAGCCAAGTGCAGTATCGGCTCAGTGCAAAACCAACAGTGACAGCAACACCAGTCTCTGTATCAGTAGGTATCAGTTCAATGCAAGTAAGGTTTGTGGGTTTAAGTGTAGTTTTAGGTTTAGTTGTATTAGTTGAGATTTTGATATGGAAGTCAGAGTATCAATTATCAGTTTCAATTAAGGTATTGCTAGTGAGTAGTATCTACATCTAGTTAATTGATTATGTTTTGGGTATAGTTAATTAATTATATATATACTTGATTATATAATTAGTTAGTTATGCATTAGTGTGTAGTGTCAGTTAGTTTAGTTTTCTGTTAATAGCTAGTTATATATAAATACTTGTATTAGTTGTTAGTAGAAGTTAGCCAATATATGTATCTTATAGTATAGTTTGTATTGTTAGTGTACTTTGAGTATGTTATTAGTTATAGTACTTAATATCTAGGAGTAGCATGTGGTTTAATTAGGGGTTAGACATATTTTAGCTATATGTAATAGGTTTTGGTTTACCTTGGGATACCAAGGTATCTCCAAGGTATTGGGCCGATACCCAAGGTATTGAGCTTGGGTATCAAGTTAGGTGCGATACGCATTGGTTCAAGGCAAAGGTATCCTATTTCAATTGGTTTTATCTAGTATTATAATATTTGACTTGAGTACATATATAAACACTATTTTCATATTCAAAACTTGCATATCTTAGGATACGGCTCTTTGAATGCATTGTTGTGTGTTAGCTTAGCTAGCATAGCATAGTTTCATAGTATATCGACGTAGTGGCTTAGCATTAGACTCTTGCAACCTAGAATTTATTGGTTTGACTTAGAAATGGCGTATCGACCTAAAATTGTATCAACTTCACTTATTTTCATTATTAAAACTTGTATTGATGCAACATACCGTATATAGGTTGTGAGACACCAGCTTGGGCATTGAGAGACATACCTTGCTCAGGACTTTAGGCGAGTACATTTCTCTATTAGTTTTTAATTCATGATAGTGTATATATCACTTGTTCTAGAACTACATACTTGATTCTGACACTTGGTTACACGGACTGGTACTATATGGATCCCGTCAAGAGGTGTTATCCCCTACCGTATTCAGCGGGTACTCAGTCACATGTATTTCATCGTGTGCATAGGGTATGGATTTTCATGTGCTTCTTGTGTATCCACTATTTTGTGTGCTAGTGTGACTATATCGTATTCATGTACATAACATGTCATGATTGGATCCATGAGTATTGGTTGGGGAGGGGGAGTAGAAGTTGGTTATGTAATCAAAGTCCTATTGATCTCATGTGTATGTCGATTATACACCTCACGTATAATGGAGTTACCTTTATACCTCATGTGCAACCTAAGACGATCACATAACGAACTTGCACTCTAAACCACATAGCTAGTATTATTGTTTTCTACTTGCAGTTTATTTTCCATATTTACTTTCCAGTTCTTATTTTGATTATTGCATGTTCTTCCTGTATTGTACATTCATACTACTTGTGCATCTTGTATCCTTTTTTATTGCTCGTTATATAAGTTCGATTATGTATTTGAAACTGATTTCAGAGGTATGTACTTCGCTCCAATCCTGACTGGATATATTTTTTAGATCATTGGCTATAGGAGCTGTGTCCCACGTATTACGGCCCTCAGGAGGGTGAGACTTTAGAGGATACTCCCCTAGAGCAAGAGGATATAGTACCAGTGACCGATGAGGTTTAGTTTATGTTTGGTGATTTTGTATTAGACTGTTCTTTTGTTAAGATCCATAGTTGTATTATTCTTTCAGATTGTGGATTGTATCTTGTACCTTTCTTTCGTTATTCCATTCGTGCATTATTCTTTCTTAGTTTGTTCTGGGATTGAGATTAGTTATACTTGTGAGATACCATATTGTTGCTCCGTTTGGAGTTGAGATGATTGACAGGTACCATATTATATTGTTGAGATATTAGATAGTTAAAAATGACCCAGACAGCGTTCTATCGCCGATTTTGCGACGTAGGCTGGGCGTAACCACATACTCGTGCCCGAATATCCGGGTGTGGGTCGTGACACATTTTTAGTGGTAGCCCATACAGGTCTAGATAGATATTGTAGTGGTGCTCATCTAGAGTACTGCTATGAGCCTGCTTGAGGAAATATGATTTAGGCTGAGAGTTGCTCAATCACAACTAGAAAAATTCCAATATCTGTTTTACAAATCCTTATCTATTGAATATTGTCTTTTATTTTGAATAAAGTTCTGTCCTTCTTTGATGATATCGTATTATATTCAATATTGATTTCATATTTCAATATGTATTCAGGATGCCTCCGAAGATCAGATTCTATCGCTCGGGAGCAGCGACAGCTTCCTCAGATACTTCCCGGCCTGCTGCGGAGAGGGTAACAGCTACTACTGCTTCTTCTCCAGTTGAGAGGGTCGCCTCACCGGTTCAGGTGGGAGTCTCAACAGCCGTCTTTGGGGGTGCTCCTCCCCCAGTTTGGAGGGTAGCTCGAGTTATTTACGAGGGACTTCCACCAACACTGCCAGTACCAGCTGATGCTACACAGTTGTTCATACTTTTCTAGCAAATGATGGAGGCCCATAGGGACCAAGCAACTGAGGTGATGAGTCAGGGTATTGAGAATGCTCACCAGGTGGCCATTACCGTTATAGAGAGGACAATGCCACCACATCCACGAGAGGCACAGCCCAGGCCCAGTACCATACAGGACTTTAAGAAGTTGGATCCCCGGCCTTTCAAGGGGACAAAGGGCATTATATATGGAGATGACTGGTTGGAGAGTATAGAGCACGTCATGCGCTTATCCTGCCTTGCAGAGGACCTGAAGGTGGAGACAGCGGGACTACAGATGATGGACATTGCCAGTACTTGGTTCCGGAATGAGCCATAGATTGCCGATCCAGGATTGACATAGGGTGAGTTCAAGGACTTGTTCAAAAGAAATTTCTTCCCTCCCACCGAGAGATTTGATTTGGAGCGACAGTTCCAGAACCTTCACCAGAGGAACATGTCGGTAGAGGAGTATACAGCCGAGTTTGGCAGGTTGAGAAAATATGCAGACCACATGGTGAGGGATCATCCTGAGAACCGGGCGAGTAGATTCAAAGAAGGCCTGAATTGGGAGGTGAAGGCTCTTATTTCTTCGAGCCATGAGACGTACACAGATATCTTAAGGGAGGCCCGCAAGGTTGAGAGAGTCCTGAGTTTGAGGCCCAAGAGGGACCGAGATATTTTTGGTGGCAGGAGCAACGCGGGTATAGCCAAAAGGCCCTATTTCCAGCCACAGAGGCAGCAGTTCCATGCGCCTATCAGAGCACCAGTACAACAGACGTACCAGATGCATAGGCCAGCCCAGCCAGCTCGTGTTTGCCCCTTTTGTAAGAAGGCAGGGCATGGATGGGATATTTTCAGGAAGCGGCTTGGTCAGTATTTGTTTTCTGGTTCATCAGACCAAAAGCTGAGGGATTGTCCCAAGACATTAGCTCGTACAGATCAGGATATAGCCCCGATTCAGAGGACACCCGCGAGACACCCGGCGGGACAGCAGAGAGGACCTCCTTTGTAGCCCCAGCAGCAGAGGTTCGTGCAACACCAACACCAGCAGAGAGGTGCACATCAGGGGAAAGCTTTTGCCCTGACCGTGGAGGAGGCAGAGCTAGTCGGAGACGTTATAGCAGGTTCAGTCTTACTTGATTCTTTTATAGCTCATACTTTATTTGATTCTGGTGCTTCTCATAGCTTTATATCTGTATCTTTTGCTTTGAGGCATCATCTTGAGTCTGAACCATTGGCACGGACTTGCAAGATCATAACCGGGGGTAGCATCATCCTGGTCAGTGATGTTTGCAAGAACTAGAGAGTTTATTTGGGAGGCCGTGAGCTGAGCGTATGCTTACTTGTAATGCCACTTCCGAGTTACGATATAGTACCCGGAATGGATTTGTTTAGTAGACATCACGCTAGTATCAATTATCGTGGAGGCAGAGTTTTATTTCAGATACCAGGAGAGCCAGAGTTTGAGTTCGTCCGAGGAGTAGAGCAGAACGAGGGCAATTTCTGTGGGGCTTTGGTAAAAGAGAAGGAGCTGCCACATCCGTTGATTGCAGAGTTTTTGGATGTATTTCTAGAGGAATTATTGGGGTTACCGCCGGACAGAGATGTAGAATTCTTCATAGATTTAGTGCCAGGCGCAGAGCCGATCTCTCAGTACGTCTATAGAGTAAACAACAACGAAATGGTAGAGTTAAAGAAGCAGGTGGATGAGTTGCAAGACAAAGGCTTTATACGTTCCAGTTCATCACCATGGGGTGCTCTGGTACTGTTTGTACCCAAGAAGAATGGGTCGGTACGTATGTGTATCGACTACAAGGCACTTAATAACCTCACTATCAAGAACAAATACCCGTTGTCGCAGATTGATGACTTGTTTAACCAGTTGAGCGGAGCAAAGGTATTCTCCAAGATAGACTTGAGGTCAGGGTACCACCAGGTGAAAGTGAAGAGAAAAGAAATCCCGAAGATAGCTTTCAGGACTCGTTATGGGCAGTTCAAGTTCTTGGTGATGCCGTTTGAGTTGACCAATGTCCCGACAGTGTTCATGAACCTGATGAACAAGGTGTTTCATCAGTACCTGGACCAGTTTGTTGTAGTCTTCAAAGATGATATTCTGATATATTCGAAGACCCTAGAGGAGCATGAGCAGCACTTGAGGATTATTCTGGAGACCCCAGGAAGAAGAAGCTGTATGGCAAATTATCGAAGTATGAATTCTTCCTTGATAAGTTGAATTCGTTGGGCATATCATTACAAGAGATAGAATATCGGTAGACCCGAAGAAGATCTCAGTAGTTGAATCGTGGTCTACCCCGAGTTCAGTAGCAGAGATCAGGAGCTTCCTTGGATTAACAGGCTACTACCGGAGGTTTGTTCAGGAATTTTTTAGACTTGCATAGCCAATGACTAGACTGACCAGAAAAGACATAGAATTTGTTTGGACTGAAGATTGTCAGTCAGCATTTGAGGAACTGAAGAGGAGATTGACTACAACTCCCATCTTGATACTACCATCAGGAGCAGGAGATTTTTCATTTACAGTGATGCATCAGGAAAGGGTTTGGATTGTGTGTTACAGCAGCACGGGAAGGTGATTGCCTATGCTTCCAGGCAATTAAGCCCGCATGAGAAGAACTACCCTACCCATGATTTTGAGTTGACAGCGGTTACCTTTGCTCTCAAATTATGGAAACACTATCTATATGGAGAGAGAGTAGAGATCTTTACAGACCATAAGAGCTTAAAGTATGTGTTTACATAGAAGGAGCTCAACATGAGGCAGCGGCGATGGTTGGAGCTGATAAAAGACTTCGACATATCTTTGCAGTACCATCCAGAAAAGGCCAACGTAGTAACGGATGCTTTAAGCAGGTATCCCATGGCTATGTGCTTGACTAGAGACAGACATTTATTGGCCAATCTTGACAGTTTGGGCTTTGAGGTATTGATTCCTGGAGTCGCAACACAGATGTGGGGACTTCAGGTATAGTCGGAGCTGATGGACCGAGTCAGAGACGGACAATATGAGGATGAGTCTCTGAGGAGCATCAAAGCACAGGTTCAAGTTGGGCTGGCAGAGGACTTTATTGTCGCAGATGATGGATTATTGCGATACGGTACCAGGTTATGCGTACCGAGAGGAGCTTTGCACGAGAAGATTATGCAGGAGGTGCATCGTTCCCACTACTCTATGCATCCCGGTGCAAATAAGATGTATAGAGACATTAGGAAGCATGTATAGTGGTATGGCATAAAGTGGGAGGTAGCTAGCTTCGTGTCCAGATATTTAGTTTGCCAGCAGGTCAAGGCGGAGAGACAGAGACCAGGAGGATTTTTTAAGCCTTTGCCCATTCCGGAGTGGAAATAGGAACATGTTACTATGAATTTTGTATCGGGGCTTCCGCGTTCTCTAGGAGGCAAGGATGCGATTTGGGTCATCATGGACAGGTTGACCAAATCAGCCCACTTTCTGCCATTTAAAGTGGATATATCTACGAAGAGACTTGCGGAGATGTATGTGTGCCAGATTATCAGATTGCACGATGTTCCAATGAGCATTGTCTCAGATCGGGATAGTCGCTTCACATCTCATTTCTGGAGGAGTTTGCAGGCTAGCTTGGGCACTCAGCTCAAGTTCAGTACCGCTTATCACCCTCAGACGGACGGATAGTCGGAGAGGACTATTCAGACTCTAGAGGACATGCTACGCACCTATGTTTTGGATCTTGGAGGTTCTTGGGAAGATCACCTTCATTTGGTAGAGTTTTTATGCAACAACAGCTACCAAGCTAGCATTGAGATGTTACCATTCGAGGCATTTTATGGATGGAGGTGCCGCACTCTGTTGTCCTGGGATGATGTTGGTGATAGAGCTTTATTGGAACCAGAGATGGTAGTGGATTGTCACGACCCGCACCCCAAAAATAGGGCATGAGTCATGGGTACGTCCAGCCTACGCCACAGAATCGGTGGTAGAATACTGTCTAGGTCCGTTCTAGGTCACAACAATCTATAACTCACAAAACCTGTCAAGATAACCTCTCCAAAAGGAGGACAACCACGCAATATATATAAATATCAATCACAATAACTAGGGGAAGAGTAAAAGCCTGATAAGATATCAACAAGGAAACAAAGAACCAAAGAGAGCAGTACAATATCTAATATACAGTCCAAGTCTAAAGTCTACAACATCTCACGGAAGCAAATAATAATACAGTCATCCAAAATACCAACTGGGAACAACCCTGAGAAACCCACCTAGCTAAACTAAGGTACTTGCGGCGTCTCCTCTGCTGGGACGGGCTCCTCCTTAAAATTTGGGTCACAACACTCCTCGACACCTGGCCCGTAGAAGGTCGGGCAAAAATCCTCAGGATCCTCTAGAAAAAATATGCCCAATCAGGACTGGAGCGAATTACATAACTCTGAAAGCAACTCTAAATGCATGGTAAGGTGTATATGACTAGCAATAGAAAAGTATACAAGATGCATAGGTAAATAAATACATGGTGGAACAGATAAAGTAACTGCAAGGTAAAACTGGAGAACAATACAAGTAGTAGAGAAGTAACGGCATGTGAGAAAATAGGAATACTAGCTAAGTGCCTTGAGCACAAGTTCGTTATGTGATCGGCTTAGGTTGCACATGAATAATCTATGATAACTCCGTTATACGTGAGTTGCATAACCGACATACACATGAATACTGTTTGGCTTTGATCACATAACCAACTCCTACTCCCCTCCCCCACTAATACTCTTGGATCCAACCACGACATGCTACATACATGATAAATAACTCGTGCACATGAAAGCGAGAGCACACGAAGCACATGATAGCACAAGAGAATCAATACCCGAAGCACATGATGAAATACACGTGATAGAGTACCTACTGAACATGGTAAGGGGGATAACATCTCATGACGGGATCCAACTAGTACCAGCTCATGAAATAATATGTCAGAATCAAGTATTACAGTTCTAGAACAGGTGATATATACACTATCATGAAATGAAAATAATCAGAGGTAGGTACTCGCCTGACGTCCTGAGCAACTAGTGAGGATCGAGATCCGGACTGGCGTCGCAAGAACCTATTGTAAAAAGTAAGGTTAAACGGGGTTCTAAAGAGTTAAACTGATATAAAATAACTAAAAATAGGCTTCTAGGGTTATTCTAGGTCGAACGGGTCAAACCGATGAAATTTGGGTCAAAAGTCAACCAATGGTCCAAAAAGTCAACTCTAGGTCAAAACAAGGTCAAACATTGACTTTCGTGGTCAACGGGGACAATTATGGTCAACGCTAGGTCAAACTAGGGTGCCCCTAATTCTAGGTCAAAACTAGTTCATTAAGCTAGTAAACCTTCAAACTTGCCTCTTTGAGATACCGGGATACCCTCGGTATCCGATACCTCGACCTAAGCTACACACCCCGCCTATATCCACTAACACCTATTCTAATACGTGTAAATATATACACCAATACATATAAAAGTAACTCTAATCTTATTCCTAGGTAAATCCTCAAAAACCTTACCCCGATACTCAATACCTTGGGTATCTCAAGGTATTGAGATACCTTGATATCTCAAGGTATTGAGATAACCACTACCCCTTTCTAATACTACCCATCTAGCTAACTATCTATGTATATGCATATATACCTAGCTATATATCTAGGCTACTATATATATATATACAAACACATAGGCATATATCTACATAATATATATATAACCACACACATACACAATACATATATCCATACCATCTCACACATATATATATATATATATATATATATATATATATATATATATATATATATATATATATATATACACTCATATACGTATACAAACACACATATATATATACACGCACACACACACACACACATACACACACACACATATATATATATATATATATATATAGAGACTCATATACATATATATAAACACACACTTAAACACAACACACACAACACACAATACAACACACACAACCACACACAACACCCCACCAACACACGCACAACCACCCAAACACCTATAAATATATATAAATATATAAAATATAACTCAAAAACTCTAGCACACACTCCCCGAAGCTAAACCAACGCGCGTACAAGCCCAAAACCTAAAAACCAAGTCAAAATGGCTATTCGGTCATTTCGACGAACACGTGGAGTGCGGTTCACGAAACCTCATAAAACGTACACCAAACCTACTCGGAATCGGGCCAAAATTTACCCACGAGTTCTAATCGAGGTCTAGAACCTAAAAAAAATGCTAACTCTTCGATTCTAGGTTCATGGCAAAAATGCGCATGCAAGTGGAACCTTTGGCGACGAAAAACTCCCAAATAGCCCAAAATGCCCAAATCTCCGCGACACGACCTCACGTGTCCGAACGGGGACACGTACTTACCCTCAAGACACCCAAGCACGTCTACCTAAGTCCGTCTAACATAGGGCATCACCCAAAATTGGGCCAATCTCGGATTTTATCCAAAATTGACACAAAACCTAATGTCAAAGTCTCCAAACACAACCAAACAAGTTCTAACTTTCTTCCACGGGTAGCCTTAAGGTCTTGGAAGGTTCTAACTACTAATTATACTATATAAAAGCAATCACTAAGGGGAAAGTTAGGGTTTACCTCTTGGGAGTTGGAATCCCAAGGCCAAAGTCTCCAAAACCCTTGAAATCACCACCCTCAAGCCTCCAAGCCTCCAAACCAAGCCTCTACACTAAGTCTAGGCTCTACACACCTAGGTTAGGAAAAAATATAGGGTTAGGGTTCACATAAATGGAAGAATAGAAGAAGAAAGAGAAGAAATGGAGAAATACTTACTTGAAATGAGAGATTGGTAGAAGGAAGAAGAAGAAAAGAGTGGAGAATGGAGTGTGGAGAAGAAGAAGAAATGATGGAAAGGGGGTTCGGTCATGAAGTGGGAATTAGGCTTACGGGGCCGGCCAAGTATATAGAAGTAGGTTTCCTTATAGCATAATGACTAAGTTGCCCTCTAAAATAGTCATCCAACAAAGGGTTTAGGTTTAGGGTTCACTAAACACACTCTAACTAATCCAAAAATAACCCAACTAACTAAATAAAAATATAATGACTATTCTAAACCCAAAAATAAGTCTGACAAGGGTGTTGGTTGGGTCTGACATGGGTCCACTAGGGTCTGACATGGGTCCAGACTAGCCAAAATCCTAAAACAACCAATAAAAAAATAATACAATCAAGAATTAAATATAAATACAATTATTTATGATCAATACACAATTTACCAAAATAAAATAAAATAAATTATATTTTCTAGAATTGGGTAGTAACAAGCCTACCCTCCTTAAAATAATTTCGTCCTCAAAATTTAAAGACGAAATTAGGACAGGAATACAAGGAAAAAAAAAAGAACCATACCTCAGGGCTCGAAAAGATAGGGGCACCTCTCGCGCATTTCATCCTCCCTCTCCCAGGTCGACTCACCTGGAGAGTGATGCCTCCACGCGACGCGAACCAAGGGAATAGTCTGGTTCCTCAACACCTTCTCCCGCCGATCCAGAATCTCCACCGACTGCTTTGGATAGCTAAGAGTAGGGCCCACCACGATCTCTGAGTGATCCAATACGTGATTGGGATCCGCCATGTACCATCTTAACTGCGATACGTGGAACACATCATGAACTTCCTCTAGCGTAGGCGGCAAATCTAGCATATACGCCACAGCGCCGACCCTCTCAAGGATGCTGAAGGGTCCGACAAAACGTGGGCTAGCTTCCCGCCTCCACCGAAGCGAATAGTGCCCCGCGTCGGAGAAATCCTCAGAAACACCAGATCTCCAACCTAGCACAAACAAGGTCTCAGCACTTAATCTAAAATAAGCAATCACAAGCAAACACAAGAACAAAATCTAGATTCTAAGCTATACCTCAAACACCAAAGGTCTCCGATGGCTATCGGCCCAATGCCGCTGCCTGTCCTGCACCACCAGAAGTCTATCTCTAATGAGCTTGACCTTCTTTGTTGCATCCACCACCATCTCCGGTCCAAGCAAAGCTCTCTCACCTACATCATCCCATGATAACGGAGTGCGACACCTCCGTCCATACAACGCCTCGAATGGTGACATCTCGATACTGGCTTGGTAGCTGTTGTTGTAAGCAAACTCTACCAAGTGCAAGTGATCCTCCCAAGAGCCTCTAAAATCTAGAACACAAGTACGAAGCATGTCCTCAAAGGTCTGAATGGTCCTCTCTGACTGACCGTCTGTCTGTGGGTGATATGCAGTACTAAACTTGAGCTGGGTACCCAAGCTAGCCTGTAGACTCCTCCAAAAATATGAAGTAAAGCGACTATCCCGGTCTGATACTATGCTCACAGGAACTCCATGCAGTCTGACTATCTGGCGCACATACATCTCTGCTAGTCTCTCCGTAGATGTACCCACTTTGAATGGTAGAAAGTGGGCCGATTTGGTCAACCTGTCTACGATGACCCAAATCGCATCCTTCACTCCTAGAGAACGGGGAAGTCCAGAAACAAAATCCATGGTCACATGCTCCCATTTCTACTCCAGAATAGGTAACGGCTGGAGCAACCCTCCTGGCCTCTGTCTCTCCGCCTTCACCTGCTGGCACACTAAGCATCGGGATACGAAGCGTGCTACCTCCCGCTTTATCCCGTACCACCATACATGGTCTCTCAGATCTCTATACATCTTGTTGGCACCTGGATGCATAGAGTATTGGGATCGATGCACCTCCTGAAGAACCTTCTCGAGCAACGACCCACTCGGTACATACAACCTGGTACCGTGCCACAATGAACCATCATCAGCAATGGTGAAGTCATCTGATAATCCAATCTGAACCTGCGCCCTGATGCTCCTCAGGGACTCATCCTCAAACTGTGTAGCCCTGATCCGGTCTACTAACTCTGACTGAATCTGCAGTCCCCACATCTGCATCTCAACTCCATGCACTATCACCTCAATGCCCAAGCTCTATAGATCTGTCAGAAGATAACGATCTGTAGTCAGGCACATAGCTACCGGATACCTGCTTAGCGCATCCGCAACTACGTTCGCCTTCCCTGGATGGTACTGTAACAATATGTCGAAGTCTTTCATCAACTCGAACCATCTCCTCTGCCTCATGTTCAGCTCTTTTTGGGTAAACACATACTTCAAGCTCTTGTGGTCTGTGAAGATCTTCACACGCTCTCCATATAATTAGTGTTTCCACAACTTCAGAGTAAAGATGATCGCTGCCAACTCCAAATCGTGGGTAGGGTAGTATTGAACCTGTCTAGGAATCTTCAAGCGGTAGTGAACGACCAAAAAAAAAGAATTAAAGATAGGGATAAGCAGGTGGACAACTTTTTTGAGTGGATTGATGAGCTGGAAAGAAAGATTGAAAGACTACAACAACTATGATTGTGTAGAAAGTTATTATTAACCGTATAAAGGGGTTCCAGCATCCCGTGATTAGTTTTACTAAAGTTATTATTAACAGGAATATTATAGGTATGTGTGCAGCATGCAATGGACGATGTTATTTATCACCCCATTATTTCAGAGTTTCAAGACGTCTTACCAAAGTTATTGCCTGGATCAAAAGTTATTGGAATACAATGGGAGCATATGATGGCTCTCAATGTTACTCCTACCTTTAAATCCATTACACCCAAAGAATTCGTTAGACTATTTGAAGCCTATTTACCAGGTTGGATTTAGCACCACCTATGATGCTGTTTAAAGGATTATTTATAATTCTTTCGTCCATACAGACTAAAAGAATGGGAGTATCAATACCCGATCTGAATAGACCCATAATCTTAAGTTGAATTAATCCTATATGATTAACAGGAATATTATAGGTACAAATTTTATTTAACGGGTAATTAATGCCCAAGCTCTATAGATCTGTCAGAAGATAACGATCTGTAGTCAGGCACATAGCTACCGGATACCTGCTTAGCGCATCCGCAACTACGTTCGCCTTCCCTGGATGGTACTGCAATAATATATCGAAGTCTTTCATCAACTCGAACCATCTCCTCTGCCTCATGTTCAGCTCTTTTTGGGTAAACACATACTTCAAGCTCTTGTGGTCTGTGAAGATCTTCACACGCTCTCCATATAATTAGTGTTTCCACAACTTCAGAGTAAAGATGATCGCTGCCAACTCCAAATCGTGGGTAGGGTAGTTCTTCTCATGAGGACGTAATTGCCTGGAAGCATAGGCAATCACCCTCCCATTCTGCTACAACACACAATCCAGTCCCTTCCCCAATGCATCACTATAGATAGTGAATCCTCCCGACCCTGATGGCAACATCAACACTGGAGCTGTCGTCAACCTCCTCTTCAGCTCATCAAAGGCGATCTGGCACTCCTCTGACCAAAAAAACTCCATGTACTTTCGAGTCAGCCTAGACAACGGCTCTGCAATCCAGGAAAAATCCTGAATAAATCTCCTGTAGTAACCTGCCAGCCACAGAAAACTTCTGACCTCTGCTACTGAACTCGGAGCACTCCATGCCTCAACTGCCATGATCTTCCTCGGATCCACCGAGATCCCTTCTCCTGTCACTACATGACCAAGGAATTCAACCTTGTCTAGGAAGAACTCGCACTTCGAAAGCTTTCCATAAAGCTTCTCCTTCCTGAGAGTCTCCAGCACTATCCTCCTCATGCTCCTCTGGGGTCTTCGAATACACCAGGATATCATCTATAAACACTACCACAAACATGTCCAGATGCTGATGGAACACCTTGTTCATCAGATTCATGAATACTACCGGGGCATTAGTCAACCCAAATGGCATCACCATGAACTCATACTGTCCATACCTGGTCTGAAAAGCTGTCTTCGAAATATCCTCCCGCCCGACCTTCACCTGGTGGTATCCTCAGATCAATCCTGGAAAACACCCTCGCTCCGCTCAACTGGTCAAAGAGATCTTCAATACGCGACAGCGGATACTTGTTCTTGATTGTGAGGTTATTCAGAGCCCTGTAGTCGATACACATCAGTATCGACCCATCATTCTTCAGCACAAAAAGTACCGAAGCACCCCACGGAGAAGAACTAGATCTGATAAACACCTTATCCTGAAGCTCATTTACCTGCTTCTTCAACTTTACCAGCTCACTATTGCTGACTCTATAGACGTGCTGGGATATCGGCTCCGCGCCTGGCACCCAGTCTATAGAGAACTCCACATCTCTGTCCGGAAGTAACCCTGGCAACTCCTCCGGAAAGACATCCATGAACTCCGCTATCAGTGGATGTGGCAACCTCGCCTCTACCACCAGGGCTCCGCAGAAGACTCCATCGCTCTGCTCCGCTGCTCCTCTGGCAAACTCAAACTCTGGCTCTCCCGGCGGACTAAACAACACTCTGCCTCTACGACTATGTATACTAGCACGGTGCATACTCAACCAATCCATCCCGAGTACAATGTCGTAGCTCAGAAGTGGCATTACGAGTAGGCATACACTCAACTCCCGGCCTCCCATGGTAATTCTCTGATCTCTGCAAACATCACTGACTAGGATGATGCCACCCCCGGTCGTGATCTTGCAGAGTCTAGCTAAAGGTTCAACAATAAGATGGTGTCTAACAATAAAAGATACAAACACAAAACTATGGGAAGCACCAGAATCAAATAAAGCAAGTGCTGGAATGGAATTAAGAAGAACAGAACCTGAGATCACATCACCAACGGTGCCAGATACGATATCATCAAGGAAGAACAGTAATATTACAAAGGAAAACAATTTCAGAAAAATTAAAGATAGTAAAAATCAGGAAGGGTCCTAGTTGTGATTGAGCACACTCTCTCTCAGCCTATATCCTATATCCTATCGCAGATAGACCTAGAAACTCGACCTGCGTGGGCCGCCACCAAAAACGTGTCACGACCCGCACCCAAAAAGTTGGGCATAAGTCGTGGGTACGTCCAGCCTATGCCGCAGAATCGACGGTAGAATGCTGTCTAGGTCCGTTCTAGGTCACGACAATCTATAACTCACAAAACCTGTCAAGATAACCTCTCCAAAAGGAGGGCAACCACACAA
This sequence comes from Iris macrosiphon, assembly GCA_036927795.1. Taxonomy (NCBI): domain Eukaryota; kingdom Viridiplantae; phylum Streptophyta; class Magnoliopsida; order Asparagales; family Iridaceae; genus Iris; species Iris macrosiphon. The sequence goes on along the minus strand of JAYESA010000015.1, from coordinate 116,427,895 downwards.
TATATATAAATCTCAATCACAATAACTAGAGGAAGAGTAAAAGCACGATAAGATATTAACAAGGAAACAAAGAACCAAAGAGAGCAGTACAATATCCAATATACAGTCCAAGTCTAAAGTCTACAATATCTCACAGAAAATAATAATAATACAGTCATCCAAAACACCAACTGGGAACAACCCAGAGAAACCCACCTAGCTAAATTAAGGCGCTAGCGGTATCTCCTCTGCTGGGACGGGCTCCTCCTCAAAATTTGGGTCACAACACTCCTCGACACCTGGTCCGTAGAAGGTCGGGCAAAAATTCTTAGGATCCTCTGGAAAAAATATGCCCAGTCAGGACTGGAGCAAAGTACATAACTCTGAAAGCAACTCCAAATGCATGGTAAGGTGTATATGACTAGCAATAGAAAAGTATATAAGATGCACAGGTAAATAAATACATGGTGGAACAGATAAAGTAACTGCAAGGTAAAACTGGGGAATAATACAATTAGTAGAGAAGTAACTGCATGTGAGAAAATAGGAATACTAGCTAAATGCCTTGAGCACAAGTTCGTTATGTGATCGACTTAGGTTGCACATGAATAATCTATGATAACTCCGTTATACGTGAGTTGCATAACCGACATACACATGAATACTGTTTGGCTTTGATCATATAACCAACTCCTACTCTCCTCCCCTACTAATACTCTTGGATCCAACCACGACACGCTACGTACATGATAAATAACTCACGTGCATGAAGGCGAGAGCACACGAAGCACATGATAGCACATGAGAATCAATACCCGAAGCACATGATGAAATACACGTAATAGAGTACCCGCTGAACACGGTAAGGGGGATAACATCTCATAACGGAATCCAACTAGTACCAGCTCATGAAATAATGTGTCAGAATCAAGTATTACAGTTCTAGAACAGGTGATATATACACTATCATGAAATAAAAATAATCAGAGGTAGGTACTCGCCTGACATCCTGAACAACTGGTGAGGATCGAGATCCGGACTGGCGTCGCAAGAACCTATTACGAAAAGCAAGGTTAAACAGGTTTCAAAAGAGTTAAACTGATATAAAATAACTAAAAATATGCTTCTAGGGTTATTCTAGGTCGAACGGGTCAAACCGATAAAATTTGGGTCAAAAAGTCAACTAGGGGTCCAAAAAGTCAACTTTAGATCAAAACTAGGTCAAACGTTGACTTTTGCGGTCAGGGGACAATTATGGTCAACGCTAGGTCAAACTAGGGTGTCCCTAAAATTCTAGGTCAAAACTAGCTTATTAAGCTAGTAAACCCTCAAACTCGTCTCTTTGAGATACCGGGATACCCTCGGTATCCGATACCTCGACCTAAGCTACACACCCCACCTATACCCACTAACACCTACGCTAACACGCGTAAATATATACACCAATACATATAAAAGTAACTCTAATCTTATTCCTAGGCAAATACTCAAAAACCTTACCTCGATTCTCAATACCTTGGGTATCTCAAGGTATTGAGATACCTTGATATCTCAAGGTATTGAGATAACCACTACCCCTCTCTAACACTACCCATCTAGCTAACTATCTATGTATATACATATATACCTAGCCATATATCTAGGCTACTATATATATATATACAAACACATAGGCATATATCTACATAACTATATATACAACCACACACATACACAATACATATATCCATAACATCTCACATATATATATATATATATATATATATATATATATATATATATATATATATATATATATACACAAACACACTCATATATATATATATATATATATATATATATATATATATATATATATATATAAACACCTAAACAAATATATATATATATACACTCATATATACGTATACAAACACATATATATATACACACACACACACACACATACATATATATATATATATATATATATAGACTCATATACATACATATAAATGCACACTTAAACACAACACACACAACCACACACAACCACACACAACACCCCACCAACACACGCACAACCACCCAAACACCTATAAATATATATAAATATATAAAATATAACTCAAAAACTCTAGCACACACTCCCCGAAGCTAAACCAATACGCGCACAAGCCCGAAACCTAGAAACCAAGTCGAAATGGCCATTCGGTCATTTCGACGAACACGTGGAGTGTGGTTCGCGAAACCTCGTGAAACGCATACCAAACCTACTCGGAATCGGCCCAAAATTTATCCACAAGTTCTAATCGAGGTCTAAAACCTAGAAAAAATGCTAACTCTCTAATTCTAGGTCCGTGGCAAAAATACGTACGCAAGTGGAACCTATGGCGACGAAAAACCCCTAAATTACCCGAAACGCCCAAATCTCCGCAACACGACCTCACATGTCCGAACGGGGATGCGTACTTACCCTTAAGACACCCAAGCAAGTCTACCTAGGTCCATCTAACCTAGGGCATCACCCAAAATTGGGCCAATCTTGGATTTTACCCAAAATTGACACAAAACATAATGTCAAAGTCTCCAAACACAACCAAACAAGTTCTAACTTCCTTCCACGGGTAGCCTGAAGGTCTAGGAAGGTTCTAAACTAATAATTATACTATATAAGAGCAATCACTAAGGAGAAAGTTAGGGTTTACCTCTTGGGAGTTGGAATCCCAAGGCCAAAGTCTCCAAAACCCTTGAAATCACCACCCTCAAGCCTCCAAGCCTCCAAACCAAGCCTCTACACTAAGTCTAGGCTCTACACACCTAGGTTAGAAAAACATATAGGTTTAGGGTTCACATAAATGGAAGAATAGAAGAAGAAAGAGAAGAAATGGAGAAATACTTACTTGAAATGAGAGATTGGAAGAAGGAAGAAGAAGAAAAGAGTGGAGAATGGAGTGTGGAGAAGAAGAAGAAATGAAGGGAAGGCGGTTCGGTCATGAAGTGGGAATTAGGGTTAGGGGGCCGGCCAAGTATATAGAAGTAGGTTTCCTTATAGCATAATGACTAAGTTGCCCTCCAAAATAGTCATCCAACAAAGGGTTTAGGTTTAGGGTTCACTAAACACACTCTAACTAATCCAAAAACAACCCAACTAACTAAATAAAAATATAATAACTATTCTAAACCAAAAAATGAGTCTGACAAGGGTGTTGGTTGGGTCTGACATGGGTCCACTAGGGTCTGACATGGGTCCAGACTAGCCAAAACCCTAAAACAACGAATAAAAAATAATATAATCAACAATTAAATATAAATACAATTATTTATGATCAATACACAATTTACCAAAATAAAATAAAAAATTATATTTTCTAGAATTGGGTAGTAACATGGATGCAGCGGAGAAGGTAAAGCTTATTAGGGACAGACTTCGAGTGGCGCAGGACAGACAGCGATATTAGGACGATAGCCACCGGAGACCTTTGGAGTTTGAGGTATAGCTTTAGTTTTGTCTTGCTTGTGTTTGATTATTGTTTTTTCGATGCTAAGGTTGTGTTTCATGCTAGGTTGGCGGTCTGATTTTTATGAGGATTTCTTCGACACGTGGCACAATTTATTTTGGTAGGGACGGCAAGCTTAGTCCACGATTCATCGGTCCTTTCAGTATTCTTGAGAGGGTCGGTGCAGTCGCTTACAGACTAGACTTACCACCTGCACTGGAGGGAGTGCACAACGTGTTTCATGTGTCATAGTTGAGACGATACGTGGTAGATCTCAGTCATGTGTTGGATCACTCGGAGATAGAGGTGGGCCCTACTCTCAGCTATCCAGAGCAGCCAGTGGAGATTCTGGATCGGAGAGAGAAGGTGCTGAGGAACCAGACGATACCTTTGGTGCGCGTCGCATGGAGGCATTACTCGCCAGAAGAGAGTACATGGGAGCGAGAGTCCGAGATGCGCGAGCGATATCCATATATGTTCGAGCCGTGAGGTATAATTCTTTCTTGCATTGTATTGTTTGTTTTAGTAGATAGTTTCTTCCTTAATTTTAAGAAATTTTTTTTCTAAGGTGGGTAGGTTTCTCACCCTCACATTTTCATCCAAGGGTAGTTTGGTAATTGTTAATGGGTATTAATTATTTTAGGAATATTTATAATTAATATTTGTGCATTGCATTGCATGATTTATTTATTTATTGTATTATTATTTGTTGTTAGTTGAAGATTTATTTTGGAATTGTATAGTGGACCTAACCCATTTATTTAGAATGCATGAACCAACTTTTAGTTGAGGCTAATTTGAGCCCATGAATTAGGCCCATGGATTAGGAGGCTTGATTAATTAGTAAAACTATTAGACTATAACCTTCCCTTCCTAATTAATTTCTTCATGAGAGACCCCAAGAGGTATTTGTGACTTTGTAAATTTCTTGGGGAGGGGGTTACATGGCCGGCCCTCACTAGGACGAGAGAGAGTGCTCTTATTTCACCAATTTCCCAAATTCTAGATCTACAACTTTTCCTCTTCCAAATTCCCTCCATTCCCTCATTAATTCTTGACCAATTCTTCACCAATCTCTTTCCTAATTCATCATTGAGGTTGCTACACCAAGGATCTACAAGAAGGAAGCAAGGAGCAAGGAGGAGGAGAAGGAGGCAAAAATCTACAAGGAGAGGAGCTACTTGGTAATTGGGGACTTTTTATTGGGAATCCATCTCCCAATAGGTACAATTCAGTTTTCCCCCTTCTAATAGACTCTAGATCTGAGATTTAACCATGATAAACTAACCCAAATGCATAGGCTACCCATAGCAATTAGTTTTAGGTTCATCGGAGACCTACGGTTGAAGTTATGACCAATTTAGTGACAATTTTTGGGGAATTCCGAGATTGGCACATGTAGTGCTTGTCAAATAATCTAATATATCTAATTGACACTTGATTTCTTGTTTGTGACTAGTATTGTGTCCACAATTGGATACGTGTAGGCGTATCTCGTCAATTTGATGAAACAGATTGATTTTAGGGGTTTTCCTCCGACACGGGGCCTTGTGCATATCACATTATGATACGGACATGTAGACACTTTAATTACTATACTTATTGTTCATAATTTATGTATTAGACTTGTTCGTGTCCTCCGGGATGCGTTTGGTTGTGTGTTGGAGCTGTATCGCAAGCGTATCATAGAGAAAGTGTGATACGGGTACGATGCGCTCCATGTGTTGTTGTTTGGCTCATTTTCCTATACGTGCATGTGTAATTATATATATAGATAATATTTAAGTTATATACATATGTATATAATAGTATATTTGGTTTATATATATGTGTTTACATATATTAGAGTATATATAAATCTATATATATGTCTATATGTATATATATATACATATGTTTGTATGTACATAAGTGTACTTGTATATATGTATATGTATATCTCTATAGGTATGTTAGAGGTGATTATATATATATATATATATATATATATATATATATATATATATATATACTTAGGTGTGTAAGTGTTGTTTTAGTGTAGTGTGTGGAGTGTCTGTGAGTGTTCGTGAATGGTGTTGTGTCTGTGTATGAGTGTAGTATGTGGTTATGTGTGTTTGTGTTTGATGATTTATGTGCAAAAGGGGAGTGACTGTGGTGAGGAGAATTTCAATGTTCAACAGCAAAGGGAAGAAAGTATGGGTATCTCACTGTGCATTAAAAATGCACAGTATTAGTTGGGATCAGCAACTGTGCAGAGGAGCTGCACAGTTCAGCAGCTCGGGCTGCACTGAAGGCCAAGACAGAGCTACACAGTGGCAGTTGCTAGCACTGAGAAATGGGTGTAGCTTTCAACCTACTGTATGGTTCAAAGTAGTTAGCAGCAGATTAGCACAGGGTGTACAAGGAGCTCGGGTCACTGTAGTGCATTCTCAGACATCAACAACTATGCAATGCACAGCAGCTACTCGAAGAAATATGTGCAGCTTGTGCACTAGTGCACTGAACGTCGGTGCTCCAACTGCACAACAGGTATCAACACACTACCAGAAAGTTAGCAGCGAGCAAGAGGGAGTGCAGTAGAGCAGCCTGTAGAGCAAGACCTCAACTGAGCCAAGTGTAGTATCTGCACAGTGCAAAACCAACAGTGACAGCAACACCAGTCTCTGTATCAGTAGGTATCAGTTCATTGCAAGTAAGGTTTATGGGTTTAAGTGTAGTATTAGGTTTAGTTGTGTTAGTTGAGATTTTGATTTGAAGTCATAGTATCAATTATCAGTTTTAATTAAGGTATTTCTAGTAAGTAGTATCTACATCTAGTTAATTGGTTGTGCTTTGGGTATAGTTAATTAATTATATAATTAGTTAGTTATGCATTAGTGTGTAGTGTCAGTTAGTTTAGTTTTCTATTAAGATCTAGTTATATATAAATACTTGTATTAGTTGTTAGTAGCAGTTAGCCTATATATGTATCTTATAGTATAGTTTTATTGTTAGTGTACTTTGAGTATGTTAGTAGTTATAGTACTTAATAGCTAGGTGTAGTATGTGGTTTAATTGGGTGTTAGACATATTTTAGCTATATATAATAGGTTTTGGTTTAGCTTGGGATACAAAGGTATCCCCAAGGTATTGGGCCGATACCCAAGGTATTGAGCTTGGGTATCAAGTTAGGTGCGATACACATTGGTGCAAGGCCAAGGTATCCTATTTCAATTGGTTTTATCTAGTATTATAATATTTGACTAGAATACATATATAAAACACTATTTTTATATTCAAAACTTGCGTATCTTAGGATACGTCTCTTTGAATGCATTGTTGTGTGTTAGCTTAGCTAGCATAACATAGTTTCATAGTATATCGACTTAGTGACTTAGCATTAGACTCTTGCAACCTAAAATTTATTGGTTTGACTTAGAAATGGCGTATCGACCTAGAATTGCATCAAATTCACTTATTTTCATTATTGAACCTTGTATTGATGCAACATACCGTATATAGGTTATGAGATACCAGCTTGGGCATCGAGAGACACAGCTTGCTCAGGACTTCAGGCGAGTACATTTCTCTGTTAGTTTTTATTTTATGATAATGTATATATCACTTGTTCTAGAATTGCATACTTAATTCTGACACTTGGTTACACTGACTGAAACTATATGGATCCCGTTAGGAGGTATTATCCTCTACCGTGTTCAGCGGGTACTCAGTCACATGTATTTCATCATGTGCATCAGGTATTAATTTTCATGTGCTTCTTGTGCATCCACTATTTCGTGTGCTAGTGTGACTATATCGTGTTCATGTATGTAACATGTCATGATTAGATCCATGAGTATTGGTTGGGGAGGGGGAGTAGAAGTTGGTTATGTGATCAAAGCCCTATTGATCTCGTGTGTATGTCGATTATACACCTCACGTATAATGGAGTTACCTTTATACCTCATGTGCAACCTAAGCCGATCACATAACGAACTTGCACTCTAAACCACATAGCTAGTATTCTTGTTTTCTACTTGCAGTTTATTTCCCGTATTTACTTTTCAGTTCTTATTGTGCTTATTGCCTGTTCTCCCTGTATTGTACATTCATACTATTTGTGCATCTTGTATCATTTTTTATTGCTCGTTATATATGCTCGATTATGTATTTGAAACTGCTTTCAGAGGTATGTACTTCGCTCTAATCCTGACTGGATATATTTTTCCGATGATTGACTAGAGGAGCTGTGTCCCACGTATTACGGCCCTCAGGAGGGTGAGACTTTAAAGGATACTCCCCTAGAGCAAGAGGACATAGTACCAGTGACCGAGGAGGTTTAGTTTATGTTTGGTGATTTGTATTAGACTCTTCTTTTGTTAAGATTCCCAGTTGTATTATTCTTTCAGATTGTGGATTATATCTTGTACATTTCTTTCGCTATTCCATTCATGCATTATTCTTTCTTAGTTTGTTCTGTGATTGAGATTAGTTATACTTTTGAGATACCATATTTTTCCTCTGTTTGGAGTTGAGATGATTGACAGGTACCATATTATATTGTTGAGATGTTAGATAGTTAGAAATGACCCAGACATTGTTCTACCGTTGATTTTGCGGCGTAGACTGGACGTAACTATATACTCATGCCCGAATATCTGGGTGCGGGTCGTGACAGATATGACATACCCGCCTAAGTATAAGCCCTTATCCATGACTCTATTTGACGGGAAGACATCTCCTCGCCAATATATGAGTTATTTTAAGAAGATGATGGGGCATTTGCCTTGCAACAGCACTCTCCTCATCAAGCTCTTCATCGGGGCATTGACCGGAGTAGCCTTCGACTGGTTTTGCAGTCTCTAGTATAACTGTATCTCGTCATTTGACGATCTCAAAAGTCTCTTCCTGGCTCGATTCTACGACGAAGAAAATGACATGACGATGTCCTCTCTGATGGACATCACACAAAGAGAAAATGAGCCTATACAGGAATACATAGAACGGTACAGACAAGATGCAATGAAGTTACTTCCCGATAATCTTGAGTCTATATTGATTGACACATGTTGAAGAAATCTACTTCCAGCAATCAGGCTCTAGATGGGCGCCACTTAGTTCAAAGATTGTGCATGGCATTCATCATAAGTTATGTTGCTGTTGAGTAGAATATGAAGGACGTCCAACTGTTAAGAATATAGATTCTCGTCGCTGATGATAGGGGAAAGCATCCTTATAACAACAACAATGGTAATAACGGTCGTGACGACAAAGAAAAGCAAGCCCTTGCCATCAATCTAGCCAAAAAGCCTGAACAGAAGCCAACAGAGGCTCCAAAATCGAAAGAGACTTACTCTTTCGACAATGATGATATCATGGCAATTTTTGATGTACTGATGAAAGGAAACAAGCTATAACTCCCCGACGTCAAACTCCCTGATGAGGCAGACAAGGTCAATGACCCCAAGTACTACCACTACCACAAGTATATCCACCATTCGATGCAGGATTGCTACACGTTGAAGTGATACATCCAGTGTCTGCTCGATTCCAAGGCCCTTACCTTGGACTTCGAGGACAAAATAGTTGCCGCCAATATGGTATCTCTCCAGTTTGGTAACTTTCTGGTAACGTAGGCCCAAGACTGAGTGGTCCCGATCCCAAGGGAAATAATGGAGGTTGTCAATCTTCTACAAGCTCGGGACTAAACAGCCGGGCTGGTACCCCTCAGCATACCACAGGAAGAGATCATGTGGGTCCATCCAGACCTTGCTCCGCACTTGATGCAGCAAGCAGTGCCTTCCGCCACCAAGTCCGAGAGAAAGAAGACCAAAACCTGCTATACTGTTTCTCCCCCTATTTAAGATGCTATAGCAGGAACAACGAGGTCAGGTCTCGCTTACCAGCATGACTATAATGCTCCCGATGATGATAGTCAGCCTACTGCACCTGCCGTGTCTGATCTGGGTCCTTCTCAGCCCCCCACAACAGACAAACAGAAGCAGAAAGAGAATCTCTTCGACGAACCTTTGCGAAAGGATACGGCTCATGGGCTGGAGAATACCTACAACTTTGACATCTTGGCACAGCTTGCCAATGCTCCGACAAAGTTGTCACTTTTCGAGGTTTTACGACTTTCCAAAGACACTTGGGATTCTCTGAGTGAAGCATTGCAGAATGTCGACACCTACCTTTCTCAGGTCAAGCCGCCAGCTGAGAATCCTGTTGGATGCCCCCATTGCAATAATGTGATGGAAGTAATACCCAACATCATATTTTCATAGCAAGACATGTTGCTAAAAAATAATAGGCATGATTGCCCTCGGTATTATACAGGGTACATCAGTGCCATCAAGGTGGACTGGATGCACATCAATCCCGGTTTGTCCATCAACATTATCCTACAGAGTCTGCTTCAGACCTTGGGCATCCTAATGTATCGGTTGGCAGCAACTAATACTGCCATCAGTGGCTTCAATGCGGGAAAGACCTATCCTCTGGATAAGATTTACCTGAAATGTCAGATCGACGACTTGCGGATAGAGGTCACTTGCTACGTCATCGACATAGATGTATCTTACAACGTCTTATTGGGGCGTCCATAGATACATGAGTACATGATCGTGCCTTCAACTCTGCACCAATACTTAAAGTACGTTGACGATCATGGCATTGTTAGGACAGAGTTTGCCAATGTTTATCCATTCAAAGGGGTCAAAGTGCATTACTCTGACTTAATCCTATACAAGAAAGTTCACCAAGACGAAGGTGGGAATGACGCTGATGATAAAGCATAAGCTGGCACAACATCAAACAAGCCCTTAAGGGTCCGTCTCAAAGGGCATGCCCCTGACACAGCTCCTCCTCTCGTGTTGAAACTAAATAAAAAGGCACCCGAAACTCTGGTCGTTTGCTTGCAGAGATTGAGTCGACCGCTTAAGGAAGATCCAACACCTATTACTGCTCCCGAACTCCTGGTGGTAAAACTTTGCAAGAGATCTCCGAAGTCGTGGCTTACATCAGGGACAGATCACGGAAAAGACGAACTAGGAGAGTACGTGGCATCTCCTGCCAACGTCCCTTTCCTAAATAATGTAATCCTTGTGGAAAAGATTCCTTACTTCATGAATAAAGGGTTCTCTGATGTCGCACATTTAAGCATATTGTATTTCTTAGAGCACGGTCTAGTCTTGCAACTGCATACACAGGTGACTACCACCTATGCAGCGAACCAAATTTATCCTAGTCAAAACTCCTACTTCATAGTTCCAGCCAGGAGGAGAGGGGACAAATCCATCATCTTCGGCAGAGTAGAATGTCCCTAGTCCTTCATCTCGGAGGAACATGAGTCAGAACTCGATACCGAAAAATATAACTTTATCGGTACAAAATGCTCAAGCCAAGTACCTTATCCAGAAGATAGGCTATGACCTGAAAGCCACTAAGGGCTTAAATTATGGCAAAGGTCGACGACATCCTCTGCGCCTCCACACTCCTGCGGGAAAATCTGAGGCTTACTATAGAAAATCCGGCATGGTCTGGGGTACGTTACACCTCCATAGACTCCCGAAGGTTCATAAGAAGAAGACAAGTTGCACTCTCACTCTTCAGAATCCTCCGCTTGGGACTCCAATACCAGTATCGAGAATATGCTCAAACAGATGTTGTCTATCAACATGGTGTCAACTGACTCAGGGGAAGACGACGAACACCCAGTTGAGCTCTTTAAAGTAGAACCATGGGCTCAACTGTAAACCCCCTAATTTAAATTTTTGGTTCTCAATTGGCTAATTAGAAATAAAAGTCTTAATTAATTAGCTTTTTAAAATATTTTATTATTATTTTACTTATTGTAGTAGTTACAAATATTTCACAATCATATATTTTGGGTGCCAATTTATTTAATAAAGTATTATAAAAAAATCTCTAATTTATTTCATGTACAAATCTATTTATTTCACATTTTTTTACCATATATATATATATATATATATATATATATATATATATATAGTTAAGAGAAAAGATAAAGGAAAAAAAGAAAAGAAAAGAAAGATCGAAAGAAAAAAATCAAAAGAAAAAAATCCTAATACAATCTCGAATCAAAACCTTAACCTTAAATTAATCATATCCCTAATCTACCCCAGCCTTCCCCTACAGCCTGCGACACCCGAACCCGTGGCGACCCCAATCCCAATCTCTCCCTAATATATGCATCTTACACAAACCTAAACCCTAACCCTAACCAATTACTCCCCAGACCTGTGCGCCGCTACCCCACCGCTTGACCACCAACGGACCACCGTACTCCGGCCGAACCGACCCCCACGCGACAGCAACCATACCCCGATGACCTCTACTTTCATGTGATGTATCTCCGTCCACTCTTGATCATTTTTTGAACCGATTCTTCGTACACGTCGACAACATGAAAGACTAGGAATTCCTTCAAATAGAATGATTTTAGGTACCCTAGATTGATCGAAAAGTCGATCCAAAGTTGGACAAAAAAACTGTTCAAAAAAGTTCAGAATAACAGTCCAAGTACCCATGTTCGTGTCTAGTTTTCTTCCAAACTGTTTCATTTTTAAAAAAAATATTTTAAGGGACTTTTAGATAACAAATAGGACAATAAAACTTTTTTTTTAGTTTCTATTAACTTATTGTATTTGTGAAGTTATTTCTGTTCAAAATTGACCAAAAACTATGTTTTCCAAAACTAAAATCTTGCGATACGAGGTGTGTTCCACCAAACGAGGCCACCTCATCATGTCCTAGTTGCACCGAAAGGCGCGTATGGTATATCCTGATGTGTGAACTTTCACAGAAGTTAATTCGGACGTGTGTGCATGCCGGAATCAACCCATATCAGTCGTAAATCCCTAATATCGATATTTTGCAAACTTCCCCATTAATCGGTGTACACTCGTCAAAATACGATGAAGCTTGCGCCATCGGATCCGTAGCATTACGATGGTCCTGTGACCCAAGTTTTTCTCGATTCGAAGAACGTGACCATAACACCGTTTCGTGGGCCCCATTGTCCGACTTAATGGACGATTTTGTGATCAGCTCTCCGGAATCCAAAACTGGACATACTGTTGAGTTTGTATCAACTTTTAGAATTTGTTTAACCTATAATCTATCCTATTTAAAGATATTTACCCTTGGCATATTTTTTGGTGCGAAGTGGCCACATGTGGATTCCGCTTTGATCCGAAAATGATATTTTTGTCCCTGTATCCAAATTAGACGAATGAGTAGTATTTTCTGACTATCTTGCTTATTCCTTGAATGATGGTGATGTTTATTTTAGCATCTACAGACGTTCGTACACCTTCCTCTCTTTGTGCTACTATTGACTTGACGTGTTCATTTCCAGGACATTGTCTAAACTCTTCTCGGACACCAGGCAAGTATACCTTGCCAAATTGGTTACAGTACTTTACATGCTTATTATATTTTTTTATATTTACTATATATGATTTTCTTTCAGTTATGGTTATATATTATATCTATTGACACATACTTGACACTTAGTTTCATCGGAGAGGAGGACAGTCAGTAGGCGTATGGGCTACCCACTTTGGTAAACCGTTGTAAATTGACGCACTACGGTATTTGTGTCGTGATGGTCGCTACCCTCGAAGTATGTCGATTTGGTGTTACGATGGTCGCTACCCTCGAGGTATGTCGATTAATAGTACATGTACATTTTTGTATTCATGAGTTATAAGAGAGTGTGTATTAGAGTAGCCTACACCTGCCCATACGTCGAAAAGTTGTCCTCATTATGCATTTTTTATATAGATTCTCTAGTACATCGTACTTGTATGTTTTTTTGTCTATTCTTTATGCATGTTTTACTATATTCAATTGGCATACTGTTTTCTGTATCTTGTTACGTCCCTCTGAGGACTTAGATCCGAATTATGTCCCCAGGTATAGACGTTCATGACTATTCACAGGAGCACGAACCATGACTTGCTACTTCATTCTCTTTTGAGGAGCTTTTACCTTCGAGATTATTTGGTTTGTTGTTGATAGACTTATTAGGTTGCTACTCTTTCTTTCGTCTATTATTTTAATTAATCAGATTCTATTTCTATTTTAGTTTAGTAGTGGATTTGTCTCTACCCAACTAATTATTCTTATCAAGTAATTTGTATTTGATTCAGTTATATAGTTGATTAGTTACTCATTTCTACTTGATTTTGTGGATGAGATTTAGTATGAGTGTGACTTATGATATTTAGATATATACCACTTGTGAATTGTTATTCATAATACATCGTACATACGTCTTATGGTTTCCTTATATTGGAGTTTCCATATACATATGGCTGACATGCTTACGTATTCCTAGTCCTACGTATTTTGGGACTGGGGAGTGACATATTTTTGTGGCGGCCCATACAAGTCAAGAATATATTGCTTCGGTTACGTTACTGTACCGAAGAAGCCTGCGTATATGATTAGAGTATAGGATCTCATACACATATTGGATCACCATCCTTAACTTTATTTTTGAACTCTCGTTGATTGCTTGATTTGCATCTAGCTTGATCATTTCCTAACGTATATCTTATTTTTTGTGCTTGAGAGAGGTTAGAAAGATGACTACTACTAAGTATATATGCCCATAGGTCAATTACACTATTAGTTAAACTTTTGTAAGTTGGGTAGCATGTCTTATAACATAAAATTTTATAGTCGTTAAGATACACTAATTAGACATGATTGAATGACACTGAATATATACTAGTATAAGAAGATAGTGTTTACCTAGACTGTAGAGTTTTAGAGGTCCATACCCTATTTGGTCGACCGGAGACTTAGAAAATAAGTTAGTAGGGCAACTGTAGAGGCACCAACATCGGACGAGTCTTAGATTCTTGATGAATTTGAACTATTTGTACTTTCATTCATGATAATCTAACGTACTTATATTTTGGACTATCTTGACTTAAGCTACTATTATAGTCTAGTTTTGCAAGCTTATTCTTTTGTCGAGCTTGTTCATGACATATGTGTTATTGGGGGCCCACACTAATATATTTGTCTAATTAGAATCGATATATTATGGTCTAATCAACCATAATGCACTTGGTTCGTTCTTCGTATGACTATTTTATATGGAATGAGATATAGTTGACATAACTTATTAGACAAATATACTTGCCCTCTAGACAGATTCGAGCATATCATATCGGTTACAAAACTGTATTGATACGAGCTTGCGAATCGAAATCTGCCAAAATAGGATCTCATCCGTAAGTGCCTTAATAACTCCCTTTTGAATTATTCAATCGCTTTTGAACCCCGTATTTGTATTCGATCACATCTTCCTTGAACTCTTTATAAGTGTTATTCGTTTTCCCCTATTTTGGAAAGATGAATACTCGTGCTTGATAGAAGCTTGACATGTGGATAGTACTAGATATATACCCCATTATGACACAAAATTTTAGGAGTGTAGATAGATGTAGAATTGTTTGTATATATATGGTGACTTAGCAGCTATAAGGATAGGTTGATATTTTAACTAGATGGCGTACCCACAAAATAAATAGATGATACGAGTAGTAGTAGTAGTATTTTCTTTCCTATCAATACCTCGTCCCCTTGGGTTACTTATCTCCTCTACCGTAACCTTTGTATCCTCGATTCCATGTACGACTTCTTCTTGGACTAAAACTTATTCGTGTCATATTACCTTACTTAAAAGAGATCAGACTGACCATTAGAATTTAATTCATGCTTTATATTTTCTCCCTTCCAAATTTGAGGTATGATAATTCGTACTTGACCCATATCTACCATATTGCTTTTCTTATTCACCGATCGTACATTATTTTTAATTTCGAGGAGAAAATTCTTATAAGTTGGGTAGAATGTAAACTTCCATAATTTAAATTTTTCAATTTAATCATTTTTATTGTATTTATTTAATTATTTGAATTTTTGTTTCTCACTTAGCTAATTAGGAATAAAAGTCTTAATTAACTAGATTTTCAAAATATTTTATTATTATTTTACTTATTGTAGTAGTTACAAATATTTCACAATCATATATTTTGGGTGCCAATTTATTTAATAAAGTATTATAAATTTTTTTATAATTTATTTCATGTACAAATCTATTTATTTCAAATTTTTTTAACATATATATATTTTAACTATTTAATATATATATAATAATTAACGAATAAAAAGGAAAAAAAGAAAAGAAATGAAATGAAAAGAAAAGAAAAGAAAAGAATCCTAATACAATGTCTAATAAAAAACATAACCTTAAACTAATCATATCCCTAATCTACCCCAGCCTTCCCCACAGGCCGCGACACCCGAATCCGCAGACGACCCCAATCCCGATCTCTCCCTATATATATGTATCTCACACAAAGCTAAACCCTAACCCTAACTACTTACTCCCCAGACCTATGCGTCGCTACCCTGCCGCCTGACCACCACCGGACCATCGCACTCCGGCAGATCCTACCCCCACACGACAGCAGCCACACCCTAACGACCCCTATATCCAGGTGATGTATCTCCCTCCACTCTTGATATTTTCTTGAACCGATTCTTCGTACGCGTAGACAACCTGACCAACTAGGAATCCCTTCAAATAGAACGATTTTAGGTGCCCTAGATTGATCGAAAAGTAGATCCAAAGTTGGACGAAAAAACTGTTCGAAATAGTTCAGAAAAATAGTCCAAGTACTCATGTTTATGTCCAAATTTCTTCCAAACCATTTAATGTTTTAAAAATCTATTTAAAGGTACTTTTTGATAAAATATAGGAAAATAATAAACCTTTCTTTTAGTTTTTATTAACTTTTTGTATTTGTTAAGTTATTTCTGTTCGAACCTGACCAAAAATTATTTTTTCCAAAACTAAAATCTTACTATATAAGGTGCATCCTGCCAAACTAGACCACCCTATCGCGTACTAGTTGTACAGAAAGGTGCGTATGGTATATTCTAACTTGTAGGATTTTACAGAAGTTAATTAAGACCTGTGTGCACGCCGAAATCAACCCGTATCAGTCGAAAGTGCCCATATCGGTTTTTGTACCCATTAGTCGGTGCACGCTCGTCGAAACACAATAAAACTTATGCCATCAGATCCGTAGAATAACACTTTCCCTGTGACCCGAGTTTCGCTCGATTCCGAGAACATGACCAGAACGCCGTTTCGCAGGTCCCACTATCCGACTTAACGGACAATTTTTGATCGGCTTACCGGAATCCAAAACTGGACTTACCGTTGAGTTTGTATCAACGTTTAGAATTTTTTTGACCTCTAATTTGTCTTATTTAGAGACCTTTATCTCTGGCATATTTTTTGGTGCCAAGTGGCCCACATGTGGACCCCACTTTGATTCAAAAATAACCTTTTTGTCCATGAGTCCAAATTGGACGAATGAGTAGTATTTTTTAACTATCTTATTTATTCCGTGAATGATGGTGATATTTATTTCAACTTCTGAAGACGTTCGTACGCCTTCCTTTCTTTGTGTTATTATTGACTTGACATGTTTATTTTCAGGACATTGTCTAAACTCTTCTCGAACACCAGGCAAGTATACCATGCCAAATTGCTTACAGTACTTTACATGCTTATTATATTTTTTTATATATTCACTATATATGATTTTCTTTCAGTTATGGTTACATATTATATCTATTGACACATACTTGACACTTAGTTTCCTGGGAGGGGAGGACAATCAGAAGGCGTATGAGCTACCCACTTTGGTAAGCCATAGTAACTGGACGCATTATGGTATTTTTGTCACGATGGTCGTTACCCTCGAGGTATGTCGATTTGGTATTACGATGGTCGCTACCCTCGAGGTATGTCGATTAATTGTACATGTACGTTTGTGTATTCATGAGTTATGAGAGTGTGTATATTAGAGCAGCCTACACCAGCCCATACGTTGAAAAGTTGTCCTCATTATGCATTTTTTATATAGATTGTCTAGTACAGCGTACTTGTATATTTCCTGTCGATTCTTTATGCATGATTTAATGTACTCAATTGGCATGCTATTTTTTGTATCTTGTTACGTCACTCTGAGGACCTGGATCCGAATTATGTCCTCAGGTATAGACGATCATGACTATTCACAAGAGCGCGAACCAGGACTTGCTACTTCATTCTCTTTCGAGGAGCTTTCCCCTTCGAAATTATTTGGTTTGTAGTTGATAGACTTATTAGGTTGCTACTCTTTCTTTCGTCTTTTATTTTAAATAATCAGATTTTATTTCTATTCTAGTTTTGTAGTGGATTTGTCTCCACCCTACTAATTATTCTTATCAAGTATTTTGTATTTGATTCAGTTATATAGTTGATTGGTTACTCATTTCTACTTGATTCTGTGGATGTCATTTAGTATTAGTGTGACTTATAATATTTAGATATATATCACTTGTGAATTATTATTCATAATACAACGTACATATGCGTTATAGTTTTCTTATATTAGAGTTGTCAGATACATACGGCTGACATGCTTACGTGTTTCTAGTCCTACGTATTTTGGTACTAGGGCGTGACATCAACGCTTAGACTCATAATAGGAGTTATGGTTCAAACAATGAGAACCTCCCACTGAGGACGAAGTCGTACAAGTCAATATGGGCGATGAATCCGCCCCTAAACCTATCTACATCAGCAAAAGTCTGTCCAGTGAAGATCATGAAACCATGCTACAACTCGAAAGGGAATATATCGATGTATTCGCTTGGAGCTATGAAGACATGCCAGGATTGGACCCCCAGATCATGGCCATAGACTCAACATCTTGCCAAATGCTAAGCCAGTAAAACAGCAGCAAAGGTAATTTCGTCCGGATATCATGAACGCCATCAAAGCTGAAGTAAACAAATTGATAGCCCATGGCTTTATCCGCGAGAAACAACATCCGGATTGGGTAGCCAACATCGTGTCCGTCATTAAAAAGAACCGAAAGATCCGAATCTGCATTGACTTTCGTGATCTAAATGTAGCATGCCTGAAGGATGAGTTTTCCCTCCCGATCACGGACATAATATCGATAATACTTATGGCTTCGAGCGTATGTCCTTTATGGATGGATTCTCAGGCTACAACCAAATGAAGATGTTTCCAGACGACAAGAAACATACGTCATTTCAAACGCTGATAGGGGTATATTGCTACATAGTCATGCCCTTTGGTCTGAAGAATGCGGTTGCTACATACCAGCGAGCTATGAGTACCATCTTCCATGAACATCTACGCAAGAAAGTTGAGTGTTATGTTGATGACATCGTTATCAAAAGTAGCTTCCAAGATGACCATCTCCATGATCTGAAGACAGTCTTCGACCTGATGCTTGCACACCAGCTCAAGATGAACCCAACCAAATCATTCCTTGGAATCTCCAGCGGCAAGTTCCTAGGTATTGTCATAACTTCAAAGGGTATCCATATAGACCCTGATAAGACTAAAGAAATTATTGAAATTCACCTGCCAAAGAACCTCAGAGAACTTTGCGGCCTTCAAGGAAGATTGGCAAATATTAGGAGGTTCATATCAAACCTCTATGGATGTTGCCAGCAATTCACTCAGCTCATGAAGAAGGGAGTATCCTTCGTATAGACATAAGAATGCCAGCAAGCATTCGACGACATCAATAAGTATCTTTTGAACCTCCCTACACCCCCGGTGTTGGTGCCCCAGTCGTGGGGAAACCCTTTCTGCTTTATGTACGTGTAATGGATCACTCTCTCGGTACTCTACTAGCCCAAAAGAGTGATACAGGACATTAACAGGCCATCTATTATCTCAGCAGAATAATGATCGGCGCAGAGCAGAGGCACAACCCCATTGAGAATGAGTGCCTTGCTCTGGTCTTTGCTACTAGAAAACCCGACATTACGTGGCTAGACAAATGATCCATGTGATCTCGCGGGTTAACCCTCTCAGGGTTCTTATGACCAAACCTGGGGCACTCAATTACTGCTTGGCTACATGGGCGATACTACTGTCACCTTATGACATGGTATTTGTTCTCCAGAAGGTAGTCAAGGGCCAAGCATTAGACGATTTCCTAGATGCCCATATGTCAAACTCTACGATAAGATCCCTAACGAAGTGGTGGACTCCAACGTGACAAGCGCAGAGGCCGTATGGCGAATGTTCTTTCGTGGTGCTTCAAGAACAGGGCCCAAAGGCAATATTGTCGCCATAGTCGGAATAGTGTTGATTTCCCCAGATGATCTGGTCATTCACTACGCTTACTCTCTCACAAAGCCATGCTCCAATAATCTGGCAGAGTACAACTCCCTTATTATTGGACTCCCACTCGCTAAACAAGTAGGAGTTAACTACTTAGAGGCCTACAATAACTCCAAGCTGATAGTCAGTCAGGTCCGGGGCGAGTACGAAGTCCGGCACGAGAACTTGATGTAACGACCCGCTCCGCATAAATGCGAAAAGCTGATTCAAACAGTTCAAGTGCGATGACCCGACACATTTTGCTTAGTGAGAAGACTCGTTCGGGGCAAAGAATTCCAGACTTGGCCCTTCAGGAGTTCAGACTTAGACTTTCAAAGGCTCGCTCAGAGTATCGCTCGATCGAGACGAATCATCGCTAAGGTGGGTGGCTACGATGAACCTGTCTTTGCTTAACCTGCACAATTAAAAATATGGTTGATACATGCTAGTCTCTAGATGAATCACCCCTTACATGCTAATAAAGAATACAACACACATAGCTAAGGGAATAATCCTATCTTATATCTCTTTG
Source organism: Iris macrosiphon (assembly GCA_036927795.1). Lineage (NCBI taxonomy): Eukaryota > Viridiplantae > Streptophyta > Magnoliopsida > Asparagales > Iridaceae > Iris > Iris macrosiphon. The sequence goes on along the minus strand of JAYESA010000015.1, from coordinate 116,407,674 downwards.
CATAGAACATGGAAGTAGATCGGTTGAACGAAATAGTATGCTCGCTTTATAGTTCTTATAACCTCACCCTCGTAGCATTACTTTTGCTCCATATATGTTCCTTCAAGTATATTGCTTCATATATCTTGAAATGCTCGTTACATAGATATTGCCTCGATATAGAAGCAACACAGATCATGATTCACTTACCTGTGGCGGGAAGATTATCAAAATAGTCGTTTAGGCCAAATAATAGAAATATGGAAAGTCTTCGGGACTGTTGAGTCGCCAAGGAAACTCCCAAAAAGGGAGCTGCAATAAGTAGTAAGACATCAACATAAACAATGCATTGAATGGAACATACCCGATCATGAGAGTTTTGAACGAGTATATGCATTTGCACTGTGTCAAGTAGTTATGTTCATTCAAGGCCTTAAAATGTTGCATATAATAAAACCTCAGTATTGATCGTCAATGGTCATGGACAACCTGTGCACAGGTTTATGGTTCCTGCGGACGGTACTCAGATCGCACCGGGGCCGATCCGAACCGGTCAGGAACATTCATATAGTCGTTTTCTTCGGACGGGAAGGTATGTAGCGGGGCTCGCTATCTCCGTTGCATCTCATTCCCGTGTCAAGACTATAACTTGTCCATGGCAGCTCGTTAGGTTATAAGACCAATTATGTATCATTAAGTATATTGCATACATGGCGGCAACCTGCGTATGGGCTCGTATAAATTTGTGGCAAGTAACGGATGTACGGCGCACCCTGCGTATAGATCGTTAATTGAACCAAGTAGTCTGATGCTTTGAACACATTTGAATAGTCTGAGTATAACATGCCCGTGTAAAATGAGTATAAGACATCTGAGTAATCTGTACGGCCTGATTATAACGTATTGCACAACCTGAGTCGTAAAGTAATATGAGTATCATAATTTGTGTATATCATGCACCTGATTTAGAACCATGCTCATAGCATACATGTGTTCGTTATGCGATCATAGGATTTATATATATATATATTCGTGCTTGGTTTAATTTAGTTTTATACTTGGACAGTGTCACGCCCAGTCCCAAAATACGTACGACCAGGACACGTAAGCATGCCAGCCGTATGAATATGGTACTCCAATATATGTAAACCATAACACACGTACGCTGTAATATGAATAACAATTCACAAGTGGTAAACATATATGTCACAGGGCATAACTAAATCTCATCCACAGAAATAATATATAAATGAATAACCAACTATCTATAACTAGATCTCAATATAAAGTATCTAATAATGGTAGTCGGGTGGAAACAAATCCAATACCGGACTAGAATATAGATAAACACAATAAAGGCAATATAAGAATACCAACTAACAATCACGGCTCGAAGAGAAGTCCTCATCGCAATATACATAGCAAGTCCGGATCTGCGCTCCTGCGAATACTCATGAACAATACACCTGGAAAGGGCCAGGTCCTCAGAGGGACATAACAAGATACATAAAAGCATGCCATAAAGTAAATATTGTGAAAACTCAAGGGTGACCTAACCAGCTAAGTGAAATACACTTTGAAGACAACCTTGGTATGTATGGGTAGGTGAAAAGTATAAAGCGTAGCGTCAAGCCAGAGGCTAAATATCTGGCATTTGCTGTAAACTGGATGCCAGATGTATATGCTGACTACATCACCGATCATGATAGCGCGCAGCTAGTAACATCTGCCGGATGTATCGGCAAGCATATACTCCCATAACCGGGCAACACTGATCCTATAACCGGGTAACACTGGCCCATAACCGGGTAACACTGATCCCATAACCGGGTAACACTGGCCCATAACCGGGTAATACTGAGGCTCACAGCCCCGTAGTTTACTCTGAAACTACGGCAACCAAATTGTCTGTCCCATACGCCTACTAATTGTCTTCCCCGTCCAATGATCTATGCATGTTGTATCCACAACATGCAGTAGCTACTATACCGAGACAGAGTGCAAGTATCGGTGTTGTAACTCTGGCTCATAGTCTATCGTTAGAACGATAGTCCAACCTCACAACCAAACAAGGACAAGGATTGGACCTTCGTACTACAATAGTCTATGCTCCGACCACTAATAACTGCTAAGTCTCTAACATGCAACAATATTAGCAGTTATACCCTAACCGTCGCATGACTTACACGTACAGGTAGCCAACCGCATACGCGAGTCTGTGCCCTACATGAGACTCATAACTCGTGTAAGAAATATGTCAAGGCCTGGGGAGTCATACCAATAACTCCACGACTTTAGGTGGGTCTACTAGACACTAGGTCAGACACCAGTCCTAACGTCAACGCCTCCGTTGACTATACCCGAGTCTCTCACGGACGCGCACAATTAAATAAATAAATATGCAGCTAAATAATATATAATTTAAATAGTACAACAAGGCAAGGTATACTTGCCTGGCAAGAAGGCTGCGTAGTCCCAATATTATGCTCCTGAAGTCGCGCAGATAAATCCAATAGATCTTCGGGGTCAGCGTGCACAGGTACGGGAATCGGGGGCAAGGGTGACGGGTCCATGATGAACACAAGGATGAGGGTGATTATGTCAATGATGATGATCGTGAAGGGATTGATGATGATTACCATGGTGATAATTATGATATTGGTGGTGATATGGATGATGACTGGGACGATGGCGATGACGAAGACGATAATTGGGCTGATGGTGATGACTAGGATGAGATGTTGATAATAGTAATGGTGTTTAATGATAGTATTAATGGTGATGAGGTGTTAATGAGATGATGATGGTGATGGGGTGTTGATGATGATACGACAATGATTAAAGTGAGACGATGATGATAACGATGATGATAATGACGACGATGGCTACGATGATGGTGGTGATGACTACGACGACGATGACGATGGTGATGGTGAAGGTGATAATGACGACAACGATGACGATGGTGATGGTGACGGTGATGGTGGTGGTAATGGTGGTGATAATGAGGGGGGATGATGATGATGACGACTAGGTGCTGCCGGAGTCCGGCCATTGGGGGGGATATCCGGCCAGGGGAGGTCGAACAGGGAGGAGGTCAGGGACACAGAGAGGAGGACACATGGACACAGGGAGTAGAACATGGACACAGGGAGTGGGAAGGAGAGGACAGGAAGTACAGGAAAGAGGAGGAGTGGTCTGAGAAGGGAGGAAGAAGAAGAGGTGGTGGAGGCCGGTGGCGTCGTTCCTGCCGGTGGTGAGCAGCAGCGGAGGAGGGGTGATGCAGGAAGGAAGAGGTCGGGAAGAGGGAAGGAGAGGTCGTCATGATGCGGGTGGTATGGTGGTGTTGGCCGGGATAAAGTCAGGGAGGAGGTCGGGAACAACAGCGGGTCGGGGTTCACCGGTGGGAGGTGGCAGCGTTCAAGCGGGGGAATGGTGCACGGTCAGATCAGGCGGAGGGGTCGAGCCAGGGTCATCGGCTGTGATGCTCGGGTTTTGCGGCTCGGCAGACTGGAAGAGGTGGTGGTCGGGATAGGCGACTGCGGCGGGTGTCCTCAGGCGGAGGGAAGAGGAAGGCTGGGCGGTCGAGATGTTGGGCTCTCAGGCGGAGGATTCGAGCCAGGTTCGTCGTTCAGGCGACGACTATCGTAGAGGTGAAGTTACTCGACGCTGCGGGAGTTCAGCAGCTGGTCGAGGCTCCGGTCAGGGAGGACCGGCGAGGTTGAGTCGAGAAGGAAGAAAGGAGAAGGAGTTCGACGAGGGAGAGGGGGCTCGGTGTGGCGAGGTGCAGCGGGATCTTTGGCGGTCGGTCGAGGAGGAAGGCAGGCGTAGGGGAGGGGAGGTCGGCTCGCCGAACTCCGGCAAAGCTGTCCGGGCTCCAGCGCAGGAAAGGGGACGATGAACAGTACATGGGGGTGTCGGCTGGTATAGGGTTAGGGATGGGTTTGGGATTTGGAAGAAATAATAAAGAAAAGAAAGAAAAGGGGTTGTATTTATATACATGTGGGATTTTTAGGTTTGGTGGGTTGACCTAGGATTAGGGCTTGGTCAACACTCCTTGGGATTGGGCCTTGGGCTCACATGGGGATGTTTAAAGGGCCATAATTGCATTTGTTTAAATGCAAGGATAGGTTTAATATACAGGAGCGATGTTGCGCGCGGTACATCCCGAAATTATGGAAAAATTCCTATGAAGGGGAAAGTTGGATTTCTTTATGAAAGTTGGATTTCTTCATGTATTGTCCATTGGTGGGGACTCCTCAATATGTTTTGCATAAAAGCGCCCAACAATTGAGAAAATTGCACAAAGATAGAAATTAGGTTTTAATTAATTAAAATATCGTGCACGGTGTTCTGGAATTAATTAGAAGTACATGAGAATAAATTAGGTGGGACACAAGTGTCAGGGACGTAGAGGGTACAGTGTAGAATATTAATAAAATTTGGGTGGTATAAAATGGTCAAGATTGTGTCTCCAATTTCGATTGGAACGCACAAGGGTACAATATCATATTTTATTTAGAATTAAATAATAACGTCTGCGACGAAAGTTGTGCGACTAAAATGAAGTACAAGAAAGCATAATTATAAGTTACACCAAGGTCAGAATAGAAGGCGGGCACGTCTAGGACAAGGTTGTAAAATTTGTAGATAGGCAATGGCTAGTGTAGTGCTCCAATTATCGAAGCAACGGTAGGGTGCGTTAAGCGATATAAAATATTGTATAATTAAATAAAATGCCGTATTCTAATTCTAATTGGGTTTAAACTAGAACTAGTTTCACTATCTAAGCCAAGTAGGCCTAATTTTGGGTGTGGGGGTTTACAGACAGGGAAGGACAAAATGGTAAGTTGGTAAGTATCACCGTATTTTCCGTATATCGTATGGAGCACTGCCACACTAGTTAGGCTTTGTATGTTATGCCATAAAATTGATCCTAAGGCAAGACTAGAAAGATAACTTAATAATTGGTGCACAAAACTAAAATAACGTGTTGGATTTGTCGAGTGGGCGAGAAGCCTCCCCACCAGTGCATTCATGTAATGATAACCCTCCAGATTGCTTGCAGGGTACGGGAGAACCTCGTTTGGTGCAGAATGTCCCCTCGTGCGTGCTAAGGCATAGAGTTCACTGTAGAGACTTGGAGTGTTGCATTTGGAGATGGAGCACATATACAAGACATAATGTTGGAACATCGCCTATGTATCATCCTAAGTTGTAAGCCGCTTGGCATGCCTTTATTGTTTGAGAAAGAGAGAGAGAGAGAGAGAGAGCTTGAGCGACTTGTAATCTAGGTCTAGTGCCACTTGTAACCTTATTCATTATTCAATAAAGAGCTTGTTTATGTATCATACTTGTGTTTATTCTTTGCTTCCACTACATTGACTTGGTGAACTAGTTATCAACAGCCGTTTCGATATTTGACTTGCACGGGCGCAACTCCAGGCTCACGCGGTATCACGTCCCAATGGAAACGATCGACCTGCGGGAGCGTTGGCGCGGTGAATCGCACCTAGCGGGGACGACCGATTCCTGTGGGAGATCGAGACGTGACATATTAGTATCAGAGCATGGCTTTACGTCCTTGGACTTCTTATCAATTCTCTCAGTTTCAAAAGCTCATTCGTGGGTTATGTTACAAACGCTCTCTCTCAATGTTCCAACAAGATGTTTCATACAATGAGTCTAGATAATTTCAAAAGTGCATATAAATGATATGATTGCTTGTACGAAATTATGAAGCAAAGGCCTTTGTGCCAACCTGTGTCAGACTTCGTGGAAGTAGACTCGTGTTAAAATCTGCAAGTTATATGTGAACCCGAATACCTATACGTGAACACCAAGCAGGTTAGTATGCGAGATAGAATATCGTTGGGACAATTAGCTATGCACACAGCCTTTCAGCTAAGTTACATTAAGTATCGCACGATAAGACCCTTGGGAGCGAGCAAGTTTGTGAATGAGATTGGGATATCGTTCAGGTAAGGATAAGTCAGATTTAGAATGGCTATCGATAGAAATGTTATCAGACTATCTCTAAGGAGAATCTTGGGACTCGTGCCTGGGTTTTGATATATAGTTCGGACAGTTATTCGTATCGATAAGTTATGACTCAAGTATAGTTTGTATGGAGGACTATCAATAGAGGGGTATAAGATATTAAGATTATTAAGGCAATGCATAGGGATTGCACATGAGTTCTAAGGAACAAGCTAGAAAGATTGATGCAAACACGATTGTGAATTTACTTGAGTGACTCAATTACTGAGTGGTATATAATAAGCGATTAAAACTGGACGATTTGGCTAGACGAATTATAATCATGGCATGAACAGGTATTAGATGAAGATGACTTATGAGATTAGTATACAACTTGGATGAAACAAAGTATAATGATGAGGTATCTGTTCGTTAGATAATAACTACAATATTTGACGTTCTTGTCTTTACGAGTGCAACTCCATGCTCGTACATGCGTCATGCCCGGATTAGGACGGTTATCCCGTGAGAGCGTTGGCGTAGTGATTTTACGTCCAATGGGGATGATTAAACTTGTGGGAGACCGGAGTGTGGTAATTAAAGGATCGTCTTGACTTGTGGTTTGACACGATAAGACGAGTTTCAGGATACAAATGAATCAAAGTATTTTGAGGAGGAGTTAGTCTAGAATGTGAAGTAAGATATACTTGATGATTTCATGAACGAATATGTAGATCTTGTCGAACGACTTAGAGTTTATGATTTATATCGAAGATTTAGAATGTGATCATGACTTGGTGGTCTACACTTAGAAAAGAATGGATAGGTGAACTCTATCAAAAATAATAGAGAAGATAGACTATGCAAATTAATTGGTTTGATCTACGACATGGATATATCATGGATTTGATTGAACGAACGTGTCTTAGGAACAATTTTCCTAAACGGATTGAGATCCCGTACAAACGAACATGTTGATGTGGATAGAATGATGTGTTCTCGATGTTTAGAAATTTGAGTAAAACGAGCTTGGGTAGAATGCCCCATACGAAAGAACAATGGTTTGACCTTAGGAATTGGGACGAGCATCGTACGATAAATTTGCACGATGAATCGTGTACTTGAAACTTGTACCTATGATCTTGTGAGCTGACCTAGTGAATAGGAAGACGATCCTGTGCCGAGTGAAAGAACATGTTTAACAGACTTTAGATTATTGCTTAAGCAAGCCATAGAACTATGGTAGAAAGACTTAGAGTTCAGGATTCCGGGTGTGGCATTCTGCAGAATCCATCTAAGATATGTATGTAAGACAAGACAATGAATTGACAGTTACAATCGCTAGCGCAAGACAAGCTACAACAGTTATTATAATGACAATCAAATACAATAGTTATGGGGGACAATCTCAATCTCTAGAGTGACAATTAATACATGTAGTGAAATTTGTATCTAGGGTGACAATCAATATCTAGAGTGATAATACGCAATAGGTGACAGTCTGTGAGTGACAGTGAGTGACAATACGAGACAATAAGGTCATGGTCAAGAGTAACAATGAGGGACAATAGGTTCATATAGTAACAATAGGTAACATGTACTGGGCGGGTATATAAAGGGTAGGAGTCCCAAACTATACTAAACATCAGGTCTGAACAGTAAGGCATAAAGAAGCATGTAAGACAGTGTAGAGACATTGTGTCAATTAAAAAATATGTGCTCATATCAATATATATGATGTACAACTATTCTCTAACTACAAAAGGTCATATAATCATTTTAAGAAACTATTTTGAGTCAAGAAACATCTCAGAAAGGACAAAAACGGTCAAAAATAGTCAATTTCAGCAAAAATAGCCTAATTCGGATTACCGACGGATTGCCTCAGATTACCGATGGGTTATCTGATATGAAACAATAGATTTTTGGGCCAAAATTCGGATCTTCCGTTGGTGATCCTCGGATTACCTTCGGATAATACGAAACTGCATAGCAGCCCGGACTTAGAATTTCTCAAAACTTGTTTCGGCTATAAAATTTTTGTTTTAACTCGAAATTCCGACTTTCAATAGTCAAAATTAAATAAAATTAAATTTTACATCACATGAAAGCATTATATTTCACAAATTTTGAGATTTGATAGATCAATTCTTTAAAACACTACAAAAATAGCTTGTTGGGAAACCGAAACGTGTTTCGATTCTCACCAAACTCCAAACCAAACATATACAAGGCTAGGGGAGGGTATCACATAACATATATACTAAGTCTCATGGCAATCACTTCGGTAATCATTTTTGACACCGAGTTTCCTAAGCAATAAATATCATGATTTCTACCAAAAGTCAAAAACAAGCTTAAACCAAATTTCGAAAGATGCATAAGTTTGGAAATTATGAGAGAAACATTTCGAACAAAGCAAGTACCATAAAATTCTATGCATATAAAATCAAGAAAATCAAAAACTGCAATAAATAAAGTCGTTCCTAGTTTTCGTTAAGATGTACTTGCCTAAGGTCGAGCTCCCAGCCTAACTTTTCAACTCCATCACCAAAAGGGGTTCAGAAACCACACTCTTAGGCCTCAAGGCCAAGCTCCAAGATTTCACAAAAAATTTGGAGTGGAAAATGAAGAAGGAAGAATGAATGGAAAGAGTGAGGAGAGAGAAATCAAGTTGTATATATAAAGGGTGAAAATTAATCGTGACCGTTGGATCTGCCATGTCAGCGATCCACGTAACGTTTTAAATCAATCTCGACCGTTCAAAACAAAACAAAGAAACCATTGGGTAATAGGGTGAGTCAATACTATTCACGGAAATATCTAAACACTATTCACCAAAATATCTCGAAAATATCTCAAAAGCAAAAGTAATATCTGACAATCGGATTTTCCATCGGTGTGCCGCGACATACCGGCGGTAGTCCGGTTAGGGAGAAATTTTTCAAAATGCCAAGTTTTAAAATCCCACGAAAATCCAAAAAATAAAATATGTAGTATAAAATATGTATCCATATACCAATATAGATGCTGTGAGACAGAGTCTCACAAAAGGGTGTATCCCTTTCAAATGGTGTGTCTCCTTGCATTTTGTGTCTTTCCTCTCCTTATATAAGCATAGTCATATTAGTGTTTGAAAAAATGGATCCAAACAACTCATTCACTCATTAATGCATCAAGCATTCAACCCAAGAGAGAGAGAGAGAGAGAGAGAGAAAGAGAGAGAGAGAGAGAGAGAGACTACCATTGCTTCATCAGTTCCAGCGGTGTAAAGTGTCACGACCTACACCCAAAAAATTAGGCATGAGTTGTGGGTACGTCCAGCCTACGCCGCAGCATCGGCGGTAGAACGATGTCTAGGTCTACTATCTAGATAACAATCTCACATAACAATATAAGTACCTGCGAAGATCTCAAATCTAAACGGAGGAACAATATGATAAAGATAATACAGATACTCAATCACGATCTAAGCACGATAAGATAACAAGGAAGTCTAACAACTACAAAGTCTATACAACAACTACTACTAAGACAGCAACAATAATAATAATAACAACAATATCCTGAATCAAATACAATACAAAGTCTCAAACCAAAAGTCAGGGACAAATTCGGTACCAAAAGCTAATAAATACAACTGAGGTCCTAGTGATCCCGGCTACCAACCTGGAAATCACTCCTGAACTAGGGGGTCCCTGTCTGCACCATCGACAGGCTGAGGTCCATAAACCTTCGGACACAAATCTTCTGGATCCTCTGAAAAATATATACAATCAGGATTGGAGCAAGTACACCTCTAACAACAGTTCCAATTAAATGATAAAAACAATAAAGCAGTTGTAGCAAGTAGCACAAGGTGAAGAAAATTGAAGTATGAACAAGAATATATATATATATATATATATATATATATATATATATATATATATATATATATGTCAGCTGGTGCATAAAGGTAAAGATGCATGAAAATCAGAAGCAAGATAATAATGACTGCAGGATACAAGAAATCTAAACTAAGAGCAAGTATGTGCACAATAACGTAAAGTGAGTCCAACAAGAGTAAATATAATGAGTCCAGTCCATAAAGTATAAGTGAGACCAGACTAGAAAGAATGAACTAGTGTCTCTGAAATACCTGTTTCGACATGTAAACGGCTAGGGATAAGTACGGCTCACCGCACACTGGGTATGCGGCTGCTATCATTCCAGATTAGACCAGAGGGAGTGATTCCAGATTTGAGAATGTTTACATGTCTACTCGATTATTTCCCCGCCTTGACTAGTACAAGTGAATCCAAGACCCGACACGTAAAATAAATATGAGTCCAGCCAGAAACATGAGTGATGCCTGTAGTGAGTCCTGATGTGATGCCAGTAGGTGATTCCAGAAAAAGAGGCCAGAAACATGAAATATACGTGTCGCAAGTAAATGAATCTAGAAATACTAGTCAGTGTCATGCCAGAAAATTAGATAATACTATACTAGAAGCTGAATCATAATAATTATCAGATAATGAAAACTATCAGAGAATGTACTCGCCTGACGTCCTGA
>JAYESA010000015.1:115621102-115794558 GCA_036927795.1 Iris macrosiphon | reverse complement strand
GATATATTAAAATCTTTCATCAGTTCCAGCTACCGATGTTGCCTCATGTTCAACTCCTTCTGAGTAAAAATGTACTTCAAGCTCTTGTGGTTTGTGAAGATCTCCACACGCTCTCTATACAAATAGTATTTTCACAACTTCAAGACAAAGATGACTGTTGCCAACTCTAAATCATGGGTAGGATAGTTCTTCTCATGAGGACGCAATTGCCTGGATGCATAGGCAATCACTTTCTTATTTTGCTGAAGAATACAACCCAACCTTTTTTCTGATGCATCACTATAAATAGTGAAATCTTCAGACCCTGATAGCAACATCAAAATAGGAGAAGACGTCAGCCTTATCTTTAATTCCTCAAAAGCAACCTGGCACTCCTCTGTCCAAACAAACTCTGCATCCTTCTTGGTGAGTCTAGTCATCAGCTCGATAATCCTTGAAAAATCTTGCACAAACTTCCTGTAGTAGCCCTGCTAGACCCAAGAAACTGTTGATCTCTGCCACTGACCTCGGGGTCTTCCAAGTACTCCACTTCTACGATCTTCTTCGGATCCACTAAAATTCCATCACTAGTCACAACATGTCCCAAGAACTCTACCTTGTCTAGAAAGAACTCAAACTTGGACATTTTTCCATATAGCTTCTTCTTCCTTAGCTCATCCAACATAATCCACAAATGCTCCTTGTCCTCCTCCGGTGTCTTCGAGTATATGAGTATGTCATCGATGAATACTACGACAAACTTGTCAAGGTACTGGTGGAACACCTTGTTCATCAAATTTATAAATATCGTCGGGGTATTAGTCAACCCAAACGGCATCACCATAAACTCATACTGGCCATACCGAGTTCTAAAAGTAGTCCTCGGAATGTCCTTCGGCTTCACTTTCACCTGGTGGTAGCCTGATCTCAAGTCTATCTTAGAAAATACCTTGGCGCCACTCAACTGATCGAACATGTCATCAATCCGTGGCAACGAATATTTATTCTTGATAGTGAGATTATTCAATGCCCTATAATTGATGCACATGAACACCGATCCATCCTTCTTCGGTACAAACAATGATGGGGCTCCCCACAGTGAAGAACTGGATCTGATAAACCACTTATCAAAATTTATCAACTTGCTTCTTCAGCTGGACCAGCTCGTTGTTGTTCACTCTATAGACTTGCTATAAAATTGGTTCTGCACCTGACACCAAGTCTATAGAGAATTTAATATCTCGATATGGCGGTAATCCTGGCAATTCCTCAGGAATCACATCAAAGAACTCTACTATCAACAGATGCGGCAACTCCTTATCTTCTCCCATAGCTCCACAGATAATTCCTTCTCTCTGCTCTGTAGCTCCTCTAGCAAACTCAAACTCCAGCTCTCCTGGCATGCTAAACAAAACTCTACCTCCTCTACAATATATATTAGCATGGTGCCTACTCAACCAATTCATCTCGAGTACAATATTGTAGCTCATAAGTGGCATTACAAGTAGACACACACTCAGCTCCCAGTCTCCCAGAGTAACTATTTGATCCTTGCAAATATCACTAACCAGGATAATGTCTCCCCAGGTCATGATCTTGCAAGTCCTAAACAAAGACTCGGCTACCAAACGATGCTTCAGAGAAAAAGAAACAGATACAAAACTATGAAAAGCACCACTATCAAATAAAGCTAAAGCTAGAATAGAATTAATATAGAACATGATGTAATGTATTCAAAGATCAAATATAAATATCAAGGAAGAACAATTGAACTGAATTAAAAGAATTTTTTCTTGATGTGCTTGAGTATTCTCAGCCTATAGCCTATATCCTATATCCAGAAACAGGTTTGTAATAGAACTCAAATAAGAGCACCACTATGAATCGCACTACTTGCGACCTCGAAGACCTGTATGGGCCACCACTAAAAATGTGTCATGATCTGGACCCAGTGTAGGGGCATGAGTAGTAAATAACGCCCAACTTACGCCGCAGCATCAACGGTAAAATATTGTTTGAATAAACTATCTATCTAGCAATCAAGATATAATAATGCCACCAAAGAAAATATGAATACTCAATCACAGATCTATAAGATAGAATAATCGCATGAATAAGATAAAAGAACTGAAGAGTCATAATATAGCTCACAAGACAAATAATATCCAATCAAACAAAGAAATACTAATAATAATATGCTGGATAAAAATCCAGTACAAAAGAGTCTAACTACTGTGCTACAAGTCCTGGGTCATCTGTCTCAGTCGGGATGAGACCCTCCTGAGCCAAGATCTCTGGCTCTAAGCCAACAACATCCTGAGGCCCGTAGTGAGTGGGGTACCACTCCTCAGTGTCATCTGGAAAAAATATATCTAGTCAGAAAAGGAGCAAAGTATATCTCTAACAGCAGTTCTAATAAATGATATAAACTATATAATAGTAAATAGAACGAATATACAAGATATAATATAAAGGTACAAGAGATATGCAATAAAGGAATACTGAAAATAATACAAGAATGAGCATCATAGGAATGAACAAGAAATACTACTACGAAGTGAGTGAGTACCAGCTTTAACATATGATCGGCTTAGGAACTTGCACAAGGATTATGGCCTAGTTAATCATACGTACGGTGCATGATTAACACTATTCAAGGAACAAGACATGCACAAGGAGGGTATGATCACATATCTATACTACATACTCTCCACCCCCGACTGGTATAGTGGATCCAACCCTGGTACGTTATGATACGGGATTCACTGGGTAGGTAGATAGTCTCTCCAAGAATCAATGTATGTACATATACAAGAAGAACAAGAAATAAGACTTGCACAAGATACGCCATAAATATCAAGGAATAACATCTTATGACGAGATTCAGATATACCAATCTGTGTAACCATTATGTTAAGAAATCAAGGATATCTACAATAAATACAAGAGACATAAAGAATATCATAAATGAGAAACTATCAGAGAATGTACTTGCCTAAAATTTGATAAACAGTATCAAAGAGGTCCGGTCCGGTGCCTCAAAGACCTAAATAGGGAATATTATATCAATACCAGATTTTGGAATAAAAATAAGTTAATCTAGTCAATTTCTAGATCATAAAGTCATTTCTAAGTCAAAATAGTCAAACTAGGTCAACTCTAGGTCAAACTAGTCAAACTTGGTCAAACTAGCTATTTCTAGGCTGTATGAGTCCATCTCTATGATATTGGGTCCATACACTATGTAAATAGGCCATACTAGCTATACTAGGATACTAGGAATCAACAAGATACCGTATCATAAGATACACAATTTATTAGATAAAAAATATTGTAATATGTATACAAACAATAATATACAAAACTCCTAACTAAACTAATGCTTAGTGGATACCTTGGCTTTGAACCAAAAGCGGTATCATACCACCTATAATCCCATCTTGATGCTCAAATCCAATACCTTGAGTAAAATCCAATACCTTGACATTACCTTGGTATCACAAGGTAATTCAATATCTAACATATTATTAATACCTATACTCCTCAGTATACACTAATACGTATTTAAACTTATAACAATACTATACTAAACTATATACTAACATACCCCTTCGGATATTCAATACCCGTACCCAAGATATCTCCACTCTCATTACCTTGGTGTACCTCAAGGTAATCTAGAAATAATACTAACTAATATTAACTAGTACTTATGTACATATAAATCTCATATATATATATATATATATATATATAAGATTAATTAGTTTATATTAATAAGCTACTAGCTTATTAATATATATATATACTAAATTATTTATAATATATACATAAACTACTAGCTTATTAATATAAACTAATTAATCTTATATATATATATATATATATATATATATATATATATATATATATATATATATATATATATATATATATATATATATATAACTTACCAACTTACCATATATATATATATATATATATATATATATATATATATATATATATATATATATATATATATATATATATATATATATATATGTGTGTGTGTGTGTGTGTGTGTGTGTAACTTACCAACTTACCAACATATCAGTAAGCTGCTGCTTACTGCCGCTGTCGCTGCTGCTTTCTGCTTCTGCTTCTACAACTGCTTCTACTTCTGCTACTTCTGCTTTTGCTGCTTCTGCTACTGCTTCTTGGCTTTTGCTGCTTTTCAGCTGCTTCTTCTCAGCTTCTCACTGCTTTTCTCTCACTGCTTTCCATTGCTTTTTCTCGCTGTTTTTATTATTTTATTCACTGTTTTTCATGGTTTCTTCTTCCCTCAAGCTCACACACACACACACACACACACACACACATATATATATATATATGGTTTATATATATATTTGTATATGGTTTATATATATATAAACCATATATACATATATATATATATATATATATATATATATATATATATATATATATATATATATATATCATAATGCATATATATACATATTATTATACTAGAGATGCACATGAACTCCTACTCTCCCATGATCACCAACACATCAACAAGAATTATAGATCATACATATAAATATACATATACATATACATATATCTTACATAATAATTATAATTACAATATCTATTATCAACGGAATTAAATTAAATTGTAAAGAATAAACACGTGAAGTGCATCGCACCCGTATCATACTAGATCTATAATACGCTTGCGACACGTCTCCACCACACAACCAAACATATTCCAACGGACACGAGTAAGTCTAAAATCATAATTATAAATAATATGAAGAGCTAACTACTCATCTACGTATCCATGTCAAAATGTGACATGCTCAAACCCCCGTGTCGGAGGAAAAACCCCAAAATCAATTTGTATCTCCAAATTGTCGGGATATGGCCTACACGTATCCAATTGTGGACATGACACTAGCCACACACAACCAAACACATATCAATTTGGTCTAATTGACCTATTGACAAACATAAGATGTGTTAATTTCAGAATTCTCCCAAAATTGACACAAAATACCACATAACTTTCTCCATAGGCCTCCTATGAACCTAATTCCAATTTCTATTGGTAGCCTTAGCATATGGGATAGTTTCTAATGATTAAAATACATATTTAGAGTCTATTTATAGGGGGAAATTTAATTATATCTATTGGAAGATGAATTTCCAATGAAATCTCCAAATTGAGTGAAAAGAGCCATCAACTTGTAGATCCTTGCTCATCCTTGTAGATCCTTGCTTCCTCCTTGTAGATCCTTGCTTCCTCCTTGTTCTAATGACCTCTAATGGTGATTTTGGAAGGAATTAGAAAAAAATTTGGGTAGAATTTGATGTGGGAATAAAAAAATTTGGAAGAGAAAATTCTAGATCTAGATTTGAAATAAAAAATGGAGAGAAAATTTTCCCTCTATTTAATCTATGGCCAGCCTCTTTTCCCCTTCCCTAAGTTATTATGAAATATCTAAAATACCCTTTGGGACTTCTCATGAAGGAATATTTTAAGGAGGAAAGGTTCTAGTCTAATTGGTTTAACTTAATTAATCCTCCTCCTAATGATTGGGTTTATTATTGGGCTCAATTCTAACTAGAATTAAATATTGGTTCATGGATCTAATCTAAACTAGTTAGGTCCACTAACACAAGTCCAAAATAATAAACTAACATCTAATAATAGATAAATAATATAATAAATAAATATTCAACATGCACAATATTTAATCAATTATGAAATGACCAAAATATTCTTTCTTAAAAAATATGGCAGTGACAATTAGGAATATACGCATGCATTAGGGCTACTGATAGGATAAAGTTTTGACTTCTAACAATTCCTATTGTGACTTTTACATTGAGTTTTGTGCTCAACTTAGGGAAAATCCGAGGTTGGTGCACCAAGTGTGTGTCATTGAGTGAAATAGGTTTAGTTAGACCTAAATTGGTATTGTGGGAGTGGTTGCGTGTCCACAATTAGATATGAGTAGAACGTATCATGATACGTTAGGATACATCATGATACGGATTTGTAATTTGGAAGTTTTATGCTTGTTAGTGTATTTTCTCACTAATGTTCACTATAACTAATCACATTAGCTATATATAGTTATAATTGATATGTATTTATAGTATTGGTTGAATATTAGGGAATTTGGCATGTTGGTTGATAGGGTATCATGACACTTGAGAGAGTATCTTGACTTGTGCACTCTAGGTGTTTGATTGACTACTATAGTGTGTACCTATCTAGAATGATTATATTCATTGTTTGTGTGTGTGTGTGTGTGTGTGTGTGTGTGTGTGTGTGTGTGTACATAAACAAGTGTGGGGGGGGGTATGCACATGTGACAGTTTTATAGATGTTTGTGGTAAGTGTGTGTATGAGCTTGAGAGTAGGGGTAGATGTGTTCAGTTGGAACTTGAGGGTGCACACTTGTGCAGACTGTACTGCAGTATGGATACTGCAATGATGTTGCAGTACAATATTGGTACAAGGATGAGGGGATCGGGTGTGAGCAGTAGGAGGGACTGTGCACCTGTGGGATATAGTGTTTGTGCTTATAATGCTAAGTAGGTATTTATATATGTACAAGATGCTCCATTGGAGTGCAGTAGGCAGTGTACACTGGTGCACAAGTATTGGAGTGTCAGTTGCATACTAGTGAGTGTTTGTATATGAGTGAAGAGTGTATCCAGGTAAGCTCAATGATATGGGTGCTCGTGCGTTGAGCAATGTGTGATAGGATCAGGTTAGCAGCAGTAGTGGTTCCAAGCTATGGCAGTTGCATTAAGCAATAGGTAAAGGAAGTGATGGTGTTCAGATAGTGGATAAGGTAAGTATAAATATTATAGTGTTTGGGGTACAGACTAGGAGCACGATTTAGTGTGTGTGTGATTTAGTGTATGTAGTTTAGTGTGTGTGTTTAGTGTGCGTGAGGGTGTCTGGGGCAGTTGCCTACAACAACTGATGGATGTAGTCCAGGTATTGGACTGTTGGAGTTGTGCATTGTGTGTGTAGTAATATGTGTTAACATTGGATGCCTTTATTGAAGGAGTGATCGTGTAGGGAGTATTGTGCCAGTGACCAATATATTGGGAGCAAGTATCAGTTATACCTGGAGTTGAGGGGTCTGGTGAGTTAATATTATGACTGACAGTGAACACTTAGGTAGTATGAGTGTCTTGAGGGTGTGGTGCACTAGTGTAAGTATTAGACTAGTGTTGAGTTCTTAGTATAGATACCTAGTAGAGGGTTAGTATAGTGTCAAGTTTGTGTACTGTGTTTGAGAGAGTGAGGTATGTGAGTGTGATACTAAGGAATTAGTTGACACCAAGGTAAGTTCAAGGTATTGTAGGAATACCAGATACTAGGTACCAAGGTAATTGTCACGCCCCAGTCCCAAAATACCGAGGAACTAGACACGTGGCAATGGCCAGCAACACACACCGATGGGCAAACCCAATTTAATGGACCAATCAGGGTATACTTAAGCTGTAAAATAACAGTAAGGGTCTATGATACTAATCTCATCCACAGAAATGAATACAATCAATATAAAATATAAATCAACATCAAGTCTCAATAAAACATATCTCGGGGAACAACCCGATAATAAGTCTGATACAACAGTCAAAAGACAAGAAATAAAGAGTATAACAACAGCAAATATTGAGTATAGATAAAGCAGATACTCAGGAGAAGTCCTCGACGATTACCTCGTCTTCGGGTTCTGGTACTTCTCCAATGTCTGCTCCTGTCCCGTACACTTCGGGGTAGATCTCCTCTGCTAAACCTGGGGACATAATCCGGATTCCAGGTCCTCAGGGGACATAGCAAGGTACAAGAATAACTCAAGCTAAAATAAATGTAGTACAATAATGAATGAATTAATAGGGTAAACTATGTAACCAACTAAGTGATATGCAAGTTGATAGCATCACTAGAACTCAGGCTGAAACCGCTACAAGCTCTGTGTCGGCGAACCGATAGCAGTGATATCACATAATAGGCCAAGCTCGGGTGTAGAGTCTTGAGCACCACAATAATAAGGATTATATATATATAATCAACCTATAGCCTGTGTGTCTCTCCCCACCTAATGTAATCACACGTCTCATGTCTATGACACGCAAGATCACATCTAATGCAACAAGTTATAATGATATCTATGCATATATATAAAGTATATATCACAAATCCTGTGTCCTATACAGAATCACCATGAATATCTCAGAAAGATTCTGTCTCATGAACAGTGTCAAGTGTCCTATGGTATGACGTACTTGATAATGCAAACACGAAAATATATAGGGTCATGATATCAATCTCTAGTGACGTTACACGACTCTGCGTACGGCGTCGACACCCAAATATTATTCGGACGCTAAACAATGTCACACGGTCCTAGGTTGAACCGATATATCATGTAATTAAATTAAGGGAATAACATGTAGCAAATACTGCAAGATTGGCAAGGTACACTTGCCTGGGGTTTGATTTCCAACTGCTGCTCTGGTATCAGCGGGATCTGCAAGTACTCCTCCGGTTGCTGAAATAAACGTTACCATCATGTTCAGAAGATATCAAATAGCTAGAATTGCCTGTCCATAAGTCCAATTTGGACACAGGGGCAAAAGTGACAGTTTCTGGTCAAAGCGGCGTCCACATATGGCCCGCTTCGCACCAAAAAATGTGCCAGAGATAATGTTCTCCAAATTCATCAAACTTAATTTTTATAAGTCCAGAACGACGATACGAACCCAAAGGAATTTCCAGAACTGGATTCTGATGTGTCGATCACAAAATTGCCCGTCAAGTGGAGTCGTGGGGCCCACGATACGAGATTTTGTCAACGTTCTCAGAATTAAACCAAACTTGGGTCACAGGACCAACGTATTGCTACGAGTCCGATGGCACAAGTTTTATTTCTAAATGACGTGCACACACAAAGTTACATCGAGTTTCAGAACAAGGCCGATACGGGACGTTGTCGACGGATACACGTTGATTCCGGTGTGCACGCACATCCAAATCAACTTCCGCAAAATCCCACACGTCCGTATTAACGGCACGCACCTTTCGGTAAAGTTCTAACACGACCAAGTAGCCTCGTTTAGTGGAACGCACCCAGTTTTAGAAAAATCAGGATTTTAAATAACCAATATTTTGGTCATTTTCACCTTCAAATTAAATACAATCTACAGCAGCATAAATTAAACTAAAAATAGGGTTTTAATCTCGGTTATACGGTCTAAATAACTGTTCAAACATAATTCAAAAATAATACACAGGTTGGGAGAAAATAGAAGTGAACTAGTGAGTTCGGGACAAATTCTGAATTTTCAGAAATAGGGTTTATTTCCTAATTTTGCGTCGCAGTTTGCGATCGACACAGGACACGATACCTCAAACAAATTGCACGGGGTTCAAGAGGGTCATGCAGGAAATGCATCACAACAGACGGTTCAAAAAATAAGACGGAGAGGAAAAAGAAATTTCTACCTAAACAGGGTGTCAGAGACGACTGAAAATGCGTTTACGCGGTGGCGCGACGTGGCTACAGCGGTGCTCGGCCGGCGACGTGGGTGCTGTTCAGGGAGGATGTCGGCGGTAGTCGTCTTCGTCTTCAGGGTGGTCGTCGGAACTCGCCGGAGGTCACCACGGGGAGCTCGGGGTCGTTGGGTCTTTGCCGGAGTCGGGTGGAGAGGCGGTGGCGGTGGTGAAGTGGTGGTGGCAGAGGCTGCGGGGGGTGGGGGGTTTATAGGGTTTCGGGGACCGGAGGGGTCGGCGGTTGGAGGCAGCTGGGAGGTGAAGGGGTAGGGGCGCGGCCGGTGGGTCGGGAGACGAGCGGGCGGCGGGTTGCTACGGAGTCAGCGGGAGAAACGGCCGGGCGATCGGGGTTCCTTCATTTACTGTAGCAAAAAAAAATGGGTCGGTTCGGGTCGGGTTTTGGATCCGACCCGACCCGCTAGGGTTTTGGTCCGGTTCAGGATTTGGGTTGGTTTATTGTAGGGTTCGGTTTATTTAAAATCTTAGTTTTTAGGTCTTTAAAAATAGTTCTGGGGTTCAATAAATTCCAGAAAAATTACAGAATATCTAATATTTTATTTTACCCCAAAAATATTATTTTCATAATATTTTAATGTTTAATAAAATTATAAAATTAATTTAATACCAAAAATCATTTATTTTAATTAGTTAAAAATTATAAAAAATTCTCAAAAATTTATTTTTTAATTATGAAAAATTTGGGGGTTTACAATCTACCCCCCTTAAGAGGATTGCGTTCTCGCAATCAAGAAAGCATAGCCAGTCAGAAGAGATGACACAGTTGCAAGAAATGTTCGAAGCACGACACAATCAAAGAATCATGATCAAGGAGAATTCGAAGGATGAGGGTTAAACAAAACACATAGGGAAGGAATAAAGTATTTCCCTAGATAATAAAAGTTAGGTAATTCAAGAGTGAAGGAAATCTGGTTAGATCAAAGAAAACTATAGCTTAGAAAAACTAGGTTATCAATTATTAACAAGTTCAAAACACTAGGCTTAAGGCTAAGGTCATGAACTAACAGGCACGTGCTAAAGCAATGCTAGGAATAACTTAAATCTTACATGTATTTGCTACTCCACGAGTCTGCGCGTCCTCCATGGCCATTGCAAAAGCTTGTACGCGTCCTTGCGGTGGTGCCCTCTGCTGTTGCTGGGCCTGCTAGAAGAGTGTTGCTTGTGGTGCCAAGGGTGGCCTCGGCTGATATCCTTCCGGTGCTGGTAAGGCTTCTCGGTTAATCATCGGTGTTTCTCCTTGATGCGTTGTGCAATATCTGGCTAAATATTGGCTGGATCCGCAAATCAAGCACATTTCCAACTTGCGTCTGCACTCCCTCTCAATATGGCCTACCTTGCCACAGTAGTGAGAAGTAGGAAGGGATGGGGCTCTTGGTGCTGCTTTCTGCGGTAGATTCTTCTGAGGTCGCTTTGCAGACTCCCCGTATAATGCTCTGGTTGGTGCTGATATGAAAGGCCGCTTCAGGCTGGTCTCTCTCCTTATGATGCGCTCTATGCGCCGGTCTACAGCAAGGATATCCGAGTACGAAGTAGGTACAACCGAGCCAATCTGTCTATGTATCTCAAAGATTAGTCCGTCGAAGAACTTCTCAGCCTTCTCTTCTTCTGTCGGGATCAAGGTAGAGGCGAAGCGACTCAGACGAATGAACTCCGCATTATATTCTTCCACTGTCATATTATCTTGAGTGAGGCGATTGAACTTGTCCCAAAGTTTTAATCGAGCAATAGATGGAATGTACATCTCCTGAAAGAGTCTAGAGAACTCTTCCCAAGTGACTCGGTCTGGTCCGAGCCGTGTCTCCTCAGTTAACTACCAGTGATATGCATTGCCCGTCAACTGCATCCGGAAGGCAGTCATCCAATGCTCTCTTAGAAGCTCAACTGCTTCTAATTAATGTTGAGTATTTGTGAGCCACTCATGAACTTCAGTGGGCTCCTCCTTGCCTGAAAAGGTATGGGGCTTCAGTTGGCAAAAATCGGTGATAGAGCCCGTCGATGGTCGTCGTACTGGTAGATTCGCCTGCTCTAGTGCGATTACTAGGCTGTTCCTCAAGTTTTCCTCCTCGTGACGCAGAGCCTCTTGTTGAACCTGCTATTGGGCTTGAATTATTGCATAAAATATTTGAAATATCTGTTGCCCGTCCATAGCTTGCCCTTGTGGGAATACGGGCATTGGTAGAGTAAATTGTGGCAGAATGTCATCTTGCTGGATTCTCGAGGTATGCTAATTTGCTTGACTACTTTGGTGAGTGGAGGGATCTCCACTTAATGGCATAACTCTATCTCCTTTGTAGGTAGCTACAGCATCTTGTGGTGATCCTGCGGGAGTCTCGTTGCTTGCTGGTGGATCTATTACTCTGCATCCAAAATAAACTATAAGAGGCACACAAAGGAATCAAGGCAGGATGCATGTCTAGAATTTAATTTGAATCCGATATAGAGATCAAGAACGATTCAATCAAGTGGATGAGATCCTATAACTTATCCTATTCTTATTGCAGGCTTGCTCGGTCCCTTAGTTAAAACCAAAATAATTTAGTCGTATACCTGCATGGGCCACCATAAAAACTATGCCATGCCCCAGTCCCAGAATACCGAGGGACTAGACACGTGACAATGGCTAGCAGCACACACCGATGGGCAAACCCAATTTAATGGACCCATCAGGGTGTACTTAAGCTATAAAATAACAGTAAGGGTCTATGATACTAATCTCATCCACAGAAATAAATACAATCAATATGAAATATAAATCAATATCAAGTCTCAATAAAACATATCTCGGGGAACAACCCGATAATAAGTCTGATACATCAGTCAATAGACAAGAAATAAAGAGTATAACAACAGCAAATACTGAGTATAGATAAAGCAGATACTCAGAAGAAATCCTCGGCGATCACCTCGTCCTCGGGTTCTGGTACTGCTTCAATGTCTACTTCTGTCCTGTACACTTCGGGGTAAATCTCATCTGCTAAACCTGGGGACATAATCCGGATTCCAGGTCCTCAGGGGACATAGCAAGGTACAAGAATAACTCAAGCCAAAATAAATGCAGTACAATAATAAATGAATTAATAGGGTAAACTATGTAACCAGCTAAGTGATATGCAAGTTAAGAGCATCACTAGAACTCAGGCTGAAACCACTACAAGCTCTGTGTCGGGGAGCCGGTAGCAGTGATATCACGTATTGGGCCAAGCTCGGGTGTAGAGTCTTGAGCACCACAATAATAAGGATTATATATATATAATCAACCTGTAGCCTGTGTGTCTCTTTCCACCCAATGTAATCACACATCTCATGTCCATGACACGCAAGATCATATCTAATGCAGCAAGTCATAATGATATCTATGCATATGTATAAAGTATATGTCACGAATCATGTATCCAATACAGAATTACCATAAATATCTCAGGAAGATTCTGTCTTATGAACAGTGTCAAGTGTCCTATGGTATGACGTACTTGATAATGCAAGCACGAAAATGTATAGGGTCGTGATATCAATCTCTAGTGATGTTACACGACTCCGCGTACGACGTCGACACCCGAATATTATTCAGACACTAAGCAATGTCATATGGTCCTAGGTTGAACCGATACATCATGTAATTAAATCAAGGGAATAACATGTAGCAAATACTGCAAGATTGGCAAGGTACAAACTTGCCTGGGGTTTGATTCCCAACTGCTGCTCTGGTATCAGCAGAATCTGCAGGTACTCCTCCGGTTGATGAAATAAATGTTACCATCATGTTCAGAAGATATCAAATAGCTAGAATTTCCTGTCCATAAGTCCAATTTGGACACAGGGGCAAAAGTGACAGTTTTTTGTTAAAGCGGGGTCCACTTGTCTCCCGCTTCGCACCGAAAAATGTGCCAGAGACAATATTCTCCAAATTCATCAAACTTAGTGTCTACATGTCCAGAATGACGATACGAACCCAACGGAATGTCTAGAACTGGATTCCGATGTGCCGATCACAAAATCGCCCGTCAAGTGGATCCGTGGGCCCACGATACGGGATTTTGTCAACGTTCTCAGAATCGAACCAAACTTGGGTCACAGGACCAGCGTATTGCTACGAGTCCGATGGCGTAAGTTTTATTTTGAAATGATGAGCACACACAAAGTTACAACGAGTTTCAGAACATGGCCGTTACGGGACGTTGTCGACGGATACGCGTTGATTCCGTTGTGCACGCATATTCAAATCAACTTCCGTGAAATCCCACACGTCCGTATTGACTGTGCACACCTTTTATTAAAGTTTGTATACGACCAAGTCGCCTCGTTTAGCGGAGCACACCCAGTTCTGGGAAAATCAGGATTTTAAATAACCAATATTTTGGTTATTTTCATCCTCAAATTAAATACAATCTACAACAACATAAATTAAACTAAAAATAGGGTTTTAATCTCGGTTATATGGTCTAAATAACTGTTTATAAAGAATTCAAAAATAATACACAGGTTGGGAGAAAAATGGCAGTGAACTAGTGAGTTTGGGATAAATTCTGAATTTTTCAGAAATAGGGTTTATTTTTCTGATTTTAGGTCGCAGTTTGCGATCGACACAGGACACGATACCCCGAACAAATTATACGAGGTTCGAGAGGGTCACGCAGGGAACGCGTGTAACCTCCGATTTCCAATTTCCAAAATAATTAGATTTTAATTTTATTTTAAAATATCAAGTTTTATAAAATATTTCTCCTTGAAAATTTTTATTTGATTTTGAACGATGTCTGATTTTAGAAGGTAATTTAAAAATCTTTATAAAAATCATTTTTCCTAAATGACGATGTATTACAAAATAAATAAATAAATAATAACATATATTTCTAGTTTCAAATATTTATTGGCTTGAGTCATAAAATTATTGTTTTAACTAAATAGTTATTTAAAAGACTAGTTGATAAAATAAAATAGATTTTTATTTATTGGGGTAGTAAATAAATGAATTACATACTTTCTAATATTTTGAAAAATGAGTTTAATTAGTAGCTAATCGAAAGCCTCTTAAAAACATTTTTTCTTAAATTTCTTTTCTATTTAATTTACCGTTTTCCGTCTCCCATTCACGCCCTCATTCTTCCCACATGAAAAGCCCTTTATGTTTAATTCTGGGCCATTCATCATTGGGCCAACCCGCAACCCTTCATCCCACACCCTTCTCCCTATTTAAGTTCTCATTCTCACAATTCCCAAGAAACCCTAATTTTCATTTTTTTAGCTAGCCCCCACAAATCCCCACAAAGCCAACAAGCCGTCATCACCATTTTTGTGCTCGTGTCCGTGTGTCCAGCATCACCGTGTCAGCCGTGATGGCCTCGGGTCCGACCCCGGGTGTCCCACCATATCCATTTCTTTTCCTGTGTCCAGATTTACAGTTTACAACCAGCTTTTCCGTGTCCGACACACCCGGACACCACCTCCACATCAACCCCTGTACACAGCATCTCCGTGTCCGGCAAACCCGGACACGTCCACAGTAAAGCACCCATCGTGTCCTGCCCCGGACACGATCCACAGACCCAACCCCGGACACGATCCACAGACCCAACCCCGGACACGATCCACAGACCCAACCCCGGACACACGACAGAACCCTAACCCTGGATCTGTCGAAGATCCGCCGCCCTCGAGTCCGATTGCCGCCGGCGACTGGACCCCGGCGTCGAGCGCCTGTCGTCGAGCTCGCCGTGGCCGACCAGACGCAGCTGCCTCGGAGCCGCCGCCTCCTCGAAGCCGTCGCCCCCTCGAGCAGAGCGCCGCCTCGGGCCGAGCGACGCCGCCGCTGCAGATCCAGCCATCGCCTCGAGTCGACGCCGCCGGTAGCCGCCTCGAGTCGACGCCGCGTCGAGCTCAGAGATCCGTCGCCGCCGAGAAGGACCGCCGCCGCCCGAGACGATCGCTTCGGCCGCAGATCCGCCGACCCCGGCGAGCTTCTCCCCGCGCCAACGGAAACCCTAGGTGAGCCTCCCCTTTCTCTGTTTCCTTCGTTTCTCAGAGTGAAGGAGTTAGGTTAGTTTATACTTAACATATAGTTAGTTATAATTAACACATAGTTAGTTTATAATTAACATATAAATTAGTTATAATTAACATATAATTAGTTTATAAATTATTTATAATTAGATTAGTTAATTATTTAATCAGTGAGTAATTAATCAGTAAATTAAATTAATCAATTAGTAAATTATATTAGTAGAGTTAGTTAATCAGTAAAGATAATCAATAATTAATATGTTAGTTTAAGTTAATTAATTAATATAATTAGTAGTTAATTATAATTAATCAAGTAGTTTATTTATATTGGTTAATTATTATTTTTGTTAATTAAATTATATAATCAGTTTAGTATATATAATTAGTTATTTTATATAATTAGTTTAATTAATGTAATTAGTATATATATAATCTGGTTATTTTATATAATTTGGTTATATTAATATGTAATTAGCTAGTTTATGTAATTAGTTTATGTACTTTGGTTATATTAATATAATTAGTTATATTAATATGTAATTTGGTTATTTTATATAATTTGATTTTATTAATATGTATTGGTCTAGTAAATTTATGTAACTTGTTTATTAATTAAATATAATTAATTTAGTAATTTCCTATAATAAGTTGGTAATATATATATATATGCATATTAGTTTTATTGTTTATAATTTAGTTATGTATTATGTATAAGGAGTTTTGATTGATATATATATACAAATATGTATTTTGGTATAAAAAGTATATATGTATATACATCTATTAATGTATACACACAAATACGTATTTTGTAAATTACTAATAGACACTTATATATATTATATTATATACGTTTTATTGGTATACTAAGTATTAATGTATGTTTTAGTATTTAATATAAATAAATGTATATTGGTATATATGTATATATAACCGTATTTTAGAGTAAATATGTGTACCTATATATATATGTATTAAATTATTTATTGATAATATGATTAATAGTTAAATTACTAGGTGACCCTAGTTGACTAGTGCCATACTTGATAGAGCCCCTGAGTTCATATATTTGTAATGTGTTAGTGTAGCACCTGATGCAAATGTGGTTTTGCTTGTGATATGTTTTTAGGACTGTTGGTTCCTCCAGACGATACTCTGGAACAGGACATTGGTTTCACCAGCTAAGGACCCAAGGCGAGTACATTCTCTGATTAGTTTCTAATTTATGATATCTCCTATGTTCACTGTATCTAGTGTAAATATCCATGGTCTTGACACGATGGTTACACGGATTGGTATACACGGATCTCGTCATGAGATGTTATTCCTTATTCATGGTGTAGCTTGTACGAGACTTGTTTCCTTGATATCTTGTGCATGTACAGACACTAATTCCCGGGGAGATTTGCTACCTTCCTAGTGAATCCTGTGCCATAGCGTACCATGATTGGATCTACTATACCAGTCGGGGGTTTGGGGAGTACTTTAGTGTAGATATGTGATCATACCCAACTTTATATGCACCATAGCTCACCCCACATCTCACGTCGGGTGCGGCCTGACCACTTATATGAACCATAGCTGTTACGTGTGATTAGCCTGATCTCTACATGCACCATAGCTAACCAACGGTTAGCCTGACTTTATATGAACCATAGCTAACCAACGGTTAGCCTGACTTTATATGAACCATAGCTAATCACATGTAACCAGCCTGATCAAGTTCCCAAGCCGATCACATGTTAAAGCTAGTACTCACACACTTAGTCAGAGGTTTTTTGCTCATTGACATATTGTTCTTTTCCTGCATTTACTTACAGTATTTCCAGTATTTCTCTCATTGTACATTCTCGTACCTATACATGCATCTGGTATGTTTCCATCTAGAACTGCTACATAGTTTATGTCATTTATATAGAACTGCTATTTAGAGATGTACTTTGCTCCTTCCTGACTGGAAAATATTTTTCCAGACTGTGACCTTAGTAGACTGGTTCCGACACACTTGGGGATTGGAAGTTAATGATTGCAGGTATGATTATGTTGTCTTTAGACTAGTGTTGTATTCTTTTATTTCTTCAATTCCTATCGTGCTGTAGTTGTGATTGAGTATGTTGTTAACATTTTTATAGTTTTATCCGAGTCTCCTTATGGAGTTGGATACTAGCGTGAGATTGTTTAGATAGTACTCGACCTAGACAGCGTTCTACCGCCGATGCTGCGGCGTAGGCTGGACGTACCCACGCACTCGTGCCCCTAAACCGGGTGCGGGTCGTGACACGTTTTTAGTGGTGGCCCATGCAGGTCAGACTTCGCTAGTTGTGCGATGTCGTAGTAGTGCGACGTCATAGTTGTACTACTACGTACCTGCTATAGAATATAGGACATAGGATACTAGGATGAGAGAGGATACTCAATCACAAATTCTTGAGAGATTCCTGGGACGACCCCTTGAGAATCTTATTATAATTTCCAATATAAATCTTTTTCCTTGTTTCCGTCCGCTCTCGCTTGTTTTCACTGAACTTGATTCTTGTTGAGCAGTCATTAAATTAAATTCTTGGTATCATTGTTGAGTTTGATTCTTGTTGACCAGTTGTTAACTTTAATTCTTGGTATCGTTGTTGAGTTGATTTCAAATTGAGATGAATTTTTACGGACTAAAATTTACGGTATCATCTGATGACATATATTGATGAGGACAGTGAGAAAGGTAAAACGTCTACTTTGGTTATGGAACCTAGAGTATTTTGCAGCCATATCAGCTGTCGTGACGAGAACGTAGGAACCTAACTTGGATGTACATACTTTAGTTATGAGATTTAGAGTTTCTCGCAGCCATACCGGTTGGCGTGGCGAGTATTCTAGATGACATGATTATAGGGTTGTATACCTTAGTTACGGAACCTGTCGTTACCGCATCTATGCTTACTGGCGTGGCGAGGATTCTGAGTGTCATGATTTCGGATAGACGTGTATGATTATCAGGTTGTATCTTAAATTGGTTCTTAAAATATCATCTCAAGCCTTATCTATTTCTGTTATTCCAGGACTTTGTTCCATCGCTTCTTTCTTTACTAGCAGTAAAGATACCTTCCGTCCTTGATCCAGTTCCTTTTTGAGCTTATTTCCTTTGAGGATTCCTTGTTAGTATGATAATTAGTGACTTGTAATTTTGGTTGTGTCTTGTATTAGTGTTGGCTGTGTTGCTAGTGAGTTGTAAGTGTTTCTTAGTTGGACATGTGAGCTGTAGGCTTTAATCAAGAGTTAGCCCTTAGCATAGTACCTTGTACCAATGATTCTAGGAGTAGTGTCATTAGAGACTGAGAGTTAAGGAGAGTATAGAGTATCAGTGATAGTTCTCAGAGTTAGTATCAGAGCCAATTACCCGTCCTGGATAATCATGATTATGTAATTGAGTGATCTATGTAAACGATTAAGTATTCAAGAAAATTGTGTTAAGAATTAATGGAGCATGATGTTCAATTTGATGATTGATATCGGAAGTGTTAAAGGTAAAGAAATGTATATGTATAAAGGGTTTAATGAGATGTCATGAGTAGAGAAATATCAGTATTTGTAATGGAAGTTGTGAAGCGTATCACGGATTAGTTTAATAGGCTTTAAAGGATTGAAGGAAATACATATACAACCATCGAGATGAGGAACCATACACATACCCATGAGAGTAAAGAAACATGAGTGTTATAGAGGATACAGGTGATCATGAGTCTAATGAGCTTGATGAGATAATCCATTAATGCAGCTAGTGATATAATACCAAGAGTGCCGATGATTCTATATCAAGGATTATTGAAAATGGTGCTAGTAACAGTAAGCACTCGGTGTGATGATAATTAGATGATATACCAGTTGACACAAATTGAAATTATGAAAGAAAACACAGTTGATGGTAACTTTGATCATTGGAGGTAATAGTGCAAGTGATTCGGGCAGTACAAATTTAGTACACAGTTCTAGACAATATAGGTATTGAGTGCACCTTGAGTATCAGAGACCGTGAGCACTAATATGTACATTGAGGAGTTATAAATTAAAAGGTGGAAATGAATTTTAAATTTTCAAATTTTTAGGGAGTTGAGATTTTATGTTGTTAAAATATTGAGGATTTAAATTTGATTCAATAAACATAGTTAAGGCTACAAAGATTTTAGAAGTGATTAAATTTTATTTCGATGTGAAGTATCTGATTTTGAGGAGATATATGCATTTTATTTTAAGTTGATCGGGAAGTTAAACCTTGACGATTATTTTTGAGGATTAATTTTTGGTAGATGAGAGATATGAATATTAATATATGATTAGTTGATATGGGTACCAGTGTACATGAATAGGAAATTGTTAGTGTGCTAGAGTTAAGTGTTTGTTAGAGATAGTAGACACTACAAGTAATATGTTAACATGATCCTTCTTCCTTCCTAATGTTCCTTTTCTTTCACCTTTCGATTGATTGATTGATTTTCCTAGTACTGTGGTTCACATGCATGATTTTCTTGTTAGACTATAACTAGTAGTACCCCTAACAGAGACTGAAATACCATGACAAAAGACACATGACCTATATTTTCTTAAATTGCATGGCTGTAGGTAGAGTTTCTTAAACCATGATCATTGGGTTTTGACCATAGCAAAGATCTATGACGGGGTTATGACTGACAAAAGGAGACAAGAGGATTAAATTTGTGGATGAGCATTAAATTAAATAAAGAATTTAGGGGTTGTTATAACGGAGTTGATGGATCATTGATTTTATGAAAATCGAGGTATGATTGAAATTCGAGGACAAACATTTACTTAAAGGGAGAATTAAGAAATTCACAGAGCAAAAAAAAAAAAAAAAAAAAAAAAAAAAAAAAAAATTTGAGGATTTATTAATTTTAAGGAGGTCTTGTTATGATTGAATTGATTATTAAAAATTTGAGAAATTTGAGAGATTATCATTTTATCTATTTGATTGCAAGATAGAAATTTATATAGTATGAATGCTGCATTGAAGATACTAGAAGCATCGCATCGTTGAGTAATTGAGGAAAAAGAAAAGCAGGAAATAAAATCGTAAATGGAATAGTGTCAAATTTAATTCTTGGGATGAGGAGTTAGATTGGAATAAGCATCAATTGGATTTGAGTTAGATGATTGATGAGTGTTTAAAGTTAAATTTTGGGATGCAGATTTTTAAGTTTTATAAACATGCATTGATTGGATTTCAATTAAAAGGATTGGATAGTAAATTTTGTATTTAGTTATTTACTCAAAAATTTGATGAGATTATGATACGACTGGAATTCAATTAAAATATTGAGGATTTGAGTAGTAAAATTTTTACATTGGGATAATAAATTCGGAGGATGAAAAAAATATATTAGTTCAAATTTCGGAAACATTATACATACGGATAAAGAAATATGGAATGAAATGAAGCTCATGGTAAAGAAGATTTTAATATAATTGATTATGGGATCATATAATTGAAGGTCGTAAAGTAAGATCATGGTATATTGAGGTTGTGATTTAAATTGAAATCTTGACCATGACAGTAACATTTGAAATCGAAGAAAATAATCGAGGTATAGTTGATGTTAGGATAAACAAACTCGAATTGGATGATAAGGATTTTGGACAGGTAATGAATTTTGATTCAGAAATTCTAAGATCTAATCTAATAAAGTTTGTGATATTAGTTAATGATGAATCATAAGATTGAGAAAAGTAAAATGAACGAGGATAAAAAGGAGGATTATTTTCCAAATGGTAGTAAAGACTCTTTTTCTCTAGAAATTAAGAAAGGCGATTAGATGTCTCTTGGCTACATTCTGAAGGATGTATTTAAGTTTCTTAAATCAAATTGTCGACCGTATTTTTCGAATTAGCTATAACTTTCATGTCTATATCATTCTTTATCCTGGGTCTTCCTTGGTCTAGTTACTTTGAAAAGGTAACGTGCATTATTCCAATTATCTGTTTTTCAGTGATCGTGCCTACTTTCCAAAACCTAAACCTTCTAGGGGATTCAAAGCCGAGCCATGATTCCTTCAAGTTATTCCTGTCTTAAACCATAATTTCTTTTTCTTCATGTTTCCTTCTGTTTGGTAAATATTTTAGAAATATTTTCTTCAATGACATATTTATCATTTGAACAACAAATTCTTTTCTATCCTAGTCATCCCTAAAATTTCGAGGACGAAATTTTCTAAGGTGGATAGACTTGTAACCTCCGATTTCCAATTTCCAAAATAATTAGATTTTAATTTTATTTTAAAATATCAAGTTTTATAAAATATTTCTCCTTGAAAATTTTTATTTGATTTTGAACGATGTCTGATTTTAGAAGGTAATTTAAAAATCTTTATAAAAATCATTTTTCCTAAATGACGATGTATTACAAAATAAATAAATAAATAATAACATATATTTCTAGTTTCAAATATTTATTGGCTTGAGTCATAAAATTATTGTTTTAACTAAATAGTTATTTAAAAGACTAGTTGATAAAATAAAATAGATTTTTATTTATTGGGGTAGTAAATAAATGAATTACATACTTTCTAATATTTTGAAAAATGAGTTTAATTAGTAGCTAATCGAAAGCCTCTTAAAAACATTTTTTCTTAAATTTCTTTTCTATTTAATTTACCGTTTTCCGTCTCCCATTCACGCCCTCATTCTTCCCACATGAAAAGCCCTTTATGTTTAATTCTGGGCCATTCATCATTGGGCCAACCCGCAACCCTTCATCCCACACCCTTCTCCCTATTTAAGTTCTCATTCTCACAATTCCCAAGAAACCCTAATTTTCATTTTTTTAGCTAGCCCCCACAAATCCCCACAAAGCCAACAAGCCGTCATCACCATTTTTGTGCTCGTGTCCGTGTGTCCAGCATCACCGTGTCAGCCGTGATGGCCTCGGGTCCGACCCCGGGTGTCCCACCATATCCATTTCTTTTCCTGTGTCCAGATTTACAGTTTACAACCAGCTTTTCCGTGTCCGACACACCCGGACACCACCTCCACATCAACCCCTGTACACAGCATCTCCGTGTCCGGCAAACCCGGACACGTCCACAGTAAAGCACCCATCGTGTCCTGCCCCGGACACGATCCACAGACCCAACCCCGGACACACGACAGAACCCTAACCCTGGATCTGTCGAAGATCCGCCGCCCTCGAGTCCGATTGCCGCCGGCGACTGGACCCCGGCGTCGAGCGCCTGTCGTCGAGCTCGCCGTGGCCGACCAGACGCAGCTGCCTCGGAGCCGCCGCCTCCTCGAAGCCGTCGCCCCCTCGAGCAGAGCGCCGCCTCGGGCCGAGCGACGCCGCCGCTGCAGATCCAGCCATCGCCTCGAGTCGACGCCGCCGGTAGCCGCCTCGAGTCGACGCCGCGTCGAGCTCAGAGATCCGTCGCCGCCGAGAAGGACCGCCGCCGCCCGAGACGATCGCTTCGGCCGCAGATCCGCCGACCCCGGCGAGCTTCTCCCCGCGCCAACGGAAACCCTAGGTGAGCCTCCCCTTTCTCTGTTTCCTTCGTTTCTCAGAGTGAAGGAGTTAGGTTAGTTTATACTTAACATATAGTTAGTTATAATTAACACATAGTTAGTTTATAATTAACATATAAATTAGTTATAATTAACATATAATTAGTTTATAAATTATTTATAATTAGATTAGTTAATTATTTAATCAGTGAGTAATTAATCAGTAAATTAAATTAATCAATTAGTAAATTATATTAGTAGAGTTAGTTAATCAGTAAAGATAATCAATAATTAATATGTTAGTTTAAGTTAATTAATTAATATAATTAGTAGTTAATTATAATTAATCAAGTAGTTTATTTATATTGGTTAATTATTATTTTTGTTAATTAAATTATATAATCAGTTTAGTATATATAATTAGTTATTTTATATAATTAGTTTAATTAATGTAATTAGTATATATATAATCTGGTTATTTTATATAATTTGGTTATATTAATATGTAATTAGCTAGTTTATGTAATTAGTTTATGTACTTTGGTTATATTAATATAATTAGTTATATTAATATGTAATTTGGTTATTTTATATAATTTGATTTTATTAATATGTATTGGTCTAGTAAATTTATGTAACTTGTTTATTAATTAAATATAATTAATTTAGTAATTTCCTATAATAAGTTGGTAATATATATATATATGCATATTAGTTTTATTGTTTATAATTTAGTTATGTATTATGTATAAGGAGTTTTGATTGATATATATATACAAATATGTATTTTGGTATAAAAAGTATATATGTATATACATCTATTAATGTATACACACAAATACGTATTTTGTAAATTACTAATAGACACTTATATATATTATATTATATACGTTTTATTGGTATACTAAGTATTAATGTATGTTTTAGTATTTAATATAAATAAATGTATATTGGTATATATGTATATATAACCGTATTTTAGAGTAAATATGTGTACCTATATATATATGTATTAAATTATTTATTGATAATATGATTAATAGTTAAATTACTAGGTGACCCTAGTTGACTAGTGCCATACTTGATAGAGCCCCTGAGTTCATATATTTGTAATGTGTTAGTGTAGCACCTGATGCAAATGTGGTTTTGCTTGTGATATGTTTTTAGGACTGTTGGTTCCTCCAGACGATACTCTGGAACAGGACATTGGTTTCACCAGCTAAGGACCCAAGGCGAGTACATTCTCTGATTAGTTTCTAATTTATGATATCTCCTATGTTCACTGTATCTAGTGTAAATATCCATGGTCTTGACACGATGGTTACACGGATTGGTATACACGGATCTCGTCATGAGATGTTATTCCTTATTCATGGTGTAGCTTGTACGAGACTTGTTTCCTTGATATCTTGTGCATGTACAGACACTAATTCCCGAGGAGATTTGCTACCTTCCTAGTGAATCCTGTGCCATAGCGTACCATGATTGGATCTACTATACCAGTCGGGGGTTTGGGGAGTACTTTAGTGTAGATATGTGATCATACCCAACTTTATATGCACCATAGCTCACCCCACATCTCACGTCGGGTGCGGCCTGACCACTTATATGAACCATAGCTGTTACGTGTGATTAGCCTGATCTCTACATGCACCATAGCTAACCAACGGTTAGCCTGACTTTATATGAACCATAGCTAACCAACGGTTAGCCTGACTTTATATGAACCATAGCTAATCACATGTAACCAGCCTGATCAAGTTCCCAAGCCGATCACATGTTAAAGCTAGTACTCACACACTTAGTCAGAGGTTTCTTGCTCATTGACATATTGTTCTTTTCCTGCATTTACTTACAGTATTTCCAGTATTTCTCTCATTGTACATTCTCGTACCTATACATGCATCTGGTATGTTTCCATCTAGAACTGCTACATAGTTTATGTCATTTATATAGAACTGCTATTTAGAGATGTACTTTGCTCCTTCCTGACTGGAAAATATTTTTCCAGACTGTGACCTTAGTAGACTGGTTCCGACACACTTGGGGATTGGAAGTTAATGATTGCAGGTATGATTATGTTGTCTTTAGACTAGTGTTGTATTCTTTTATTTCTTCAATTCCTATCGTGCTGTAGTTGTGATTGAGTATGTTGTTAACATTTTTATAGTTTTATCCGAGTCTCCTTATGGAGTTGGATACTAGCGTGAGATTGTTTAGATAGTACTCGACCTAGACAGCGTTCTACCGCCGATGCTGCGGCGTAGGCTGGACGTACCCACGCACTCGTGCCCCTAAACCGGGTGCGGGTCGTGACAACGCGTCACAGCAGATGGTTCGAAAAATGAGGCGAAAAGGAAAGAGAAATTTCTACCTGAACAGGGTGTCGGAGACGACTGAAAATATGTTTACGTGGTGGCGAGACGCGACTACGGCGATGCTCGACCCGCGACATGGGTGCTGTTCAGGGAGGATGTCGGCGATGGTCGTCTTCGTCTTCAGGGTGGTCGTCGAAAGTCGTCGGAGGTTACCGCAGGGAGCTCGGGGTCGTCGGGTCTTCACCGGAGTCAGGTGGAGAGGCGATGGCGGTGGTGAAGTGGTGGTGGCAGCGGCTGTGGGGGGGGTTATAGGGTTGCGGGGACCGGAGGGGTCGACAGTTGGAGGCGGCCGGGAGGTAAAGGGGTAGGGGCGCGGCCGGTGGGTCGGGAGACGAGCGGGCGGCGGGTTGCTGCGGAGTCGGCAGGAGAAATGGCCGGGCGATCTGGGTTCCTTCATTTACTGTAGCAGAAAAAATGGGTCGGGTCTGGTCGGGTTTTGGATCCGACCCAACCCGTTTGGGTTTGGGTCTGGTTCAGGATTTGGGTTGGTTTATTTTAGGTTTCGTTTTATTTAAAATCTTAGTTTTTAGGTCTTTAAAAATAGTTCTAGGGTCCAATAAATTCCAGAAAAATTACAAAATATCTAATATTTTATTTTACACCCAAAAATAATATTTTTATAATATTTTAATATTTAATAAAATCACAAAATTAATTTAATACCGGAAAACATATATTTTAATTAGATAAAAATCACAGAAAATTCTCAAAAATTTATTTTTAAATTTTGA
This sequence comes from Iris macrosiphon, assembly GCA_036927795.1. Classification (NCBI taxonomy): domain Eukaryota; kingdom Viridiplantae; phylum Streptophyta; class Magnoliopsida; order Asparagales; family Iridaceae; genus Iris; species Iris macrosiphon. The sequence continues at coordinate 115,768,387 of JAYESA010000015.1, read as the reverse complement.
AAAATCTGGAGATTTACAGTAATATAGATATTGAAAGACTCAAGGTACTGGGTATCAAGTTATTTTAGGTAATATGAGTCGCACCAAGGTATTAGGGTCATGTGTGAGTTGGATACCAAATACTTTAGTTTAGTATTAAGGTAATAATACCAAGGTAACACCAATATTAGTGGTATATTAAGATATTGATATTCTAGCTAAGGTATTATGATATATATATATATATATATATATATATATATATATATATATATATATATATATATATATATATATATATATATATATATATATATATATTTATATATATTTTTATATATTTATATATATATATATATATATATATAGTTTGTGTGTGTGTGTGTGTGTGTATATATAGTTATAATGCCTATTATTACCGGATTAGCTAGTTATGATCTAGAAACCTAGAGATAACCTAGTATTGACCTAGTATCACTAGTACGACATCAATAACTAACCTTAAGGGTATTTTAGACCTAAAACCAAGGTATGACCTAGTTTGGCCTAGTCTGACTAGAAATGACCTAGAAATTATATTTTAAACTTATTATCACTTTATTACACCCAAATGATATGAAATTTTATATGTAGGTCTGTGTGACACCAGTTTGGACTCTGAGACACATCATTGCTTAGGACCACAAGCGAGTACATTCTCTGATAGCTTTCATTATTTGATATTTACTATGATTCCTGTATTTAGTGATGTTATATTTGATTTCTGACACGAGAGTACACGGACTGGTATATAGCTTGGATCTTTAGTCATGAGATGTTGCAATGGTTATCTTATTGACATTGTATATGACATTAACATTAGATATTATATATGGTAGTATTATTGGACATTGATCGTGTACCGTAATGTGTCATGGTTGGATCCACTGTACTACTTGGGGCGGAAGAAATACTAGTAAGAGATTTGATCATATTCCTATTGTAAAAATATAAATATTGTTAGTGTTAATCATGCACCTCATGTATGATTAACCAGGCCATTTAGCTATCGTACAAGTTACCAAGCCGATCACATATCGAAACTAGTATTTCAAACACATAGTTAGCTGTAGTTCTTCATGTCTACTTCTTACATCATGAGTTGTACTTTATTTATTCCGTCTATTTACCTTTATTACTTGTATACCATATTCTCAATGTTTATTTATTTCTCATATTACCATTGCCAGGATATATTGATAGTTCTATTTTCTTCATCATTTATTGCATTCACTATTACTATTTTATAGTCTTTATTAATTAACTGGAACTACTGTTAGAGGTGTGCTCGTTTCATCCTGACTGGATATATTTTTCAGATAATTTAGAGAATTTTTGTCCTACCTACTATGGGCCACATGAGGAAGTAGTTACAGAGGTCTGACCAGTGTCAACAGTCATCTTAGATACCATTACTTAGCATTTGTACTAGAATTGTCTCCAGCTCTTTAGACACATTAAGATATTATTTTTCCTAAACTTATGTCATATTGTTAGACTTATTTAGTTGGAAGTGATATTGTTGGTTATCTAGTATTGTGACTTTGTGACTTCATTGTTTATATCTTTATCGTGCCATTCATCTTCCTTATAGATTATTGTGATTGAGTATTAGTTTTCACATTAATTCTATATTCATCTTGTCCTCCTTATGGAGTTGATATATCATTGACAAGTTATATATATTTGTGAGATATGATAGATAGTATTATTGACCTAGACATCGTTCTACCACCAATGCAGTGGCGTAGGCTGGACGTATCCACGACTCATGCCTAATTTTAGAGTACATGTCATGACACACTGGGATAATATTTCCTTCCCTCCCAAATACAAGCCTCAATCAATAGTCTTCTTTGACGCAAGGACATCTCCACGTTAATTTATCAACTACTTCAAAATGATGATAGTTCATCTGCAAAAGAATGAAGCCCTCCTCATTAGGGTATTCGTTGGATGCTTAGCCGGAGTAGCCTATGACTGGTGCTACAGTTTGTCTGATAACTGCATATCATCGTTTGAAGATCTAAAATGTCTTTTCCTAACTATATTCTATGATAGAGTTATGGACATGACTGTCTTCACGTACTGACATTAAGCAGAAGGAGAAGAAAATCACTCGCAAATTCATAGAGTGTTATAGGCAAGCAACTCTGAAGTTACCTCCTGGTATTCCTGACTCTGTATTCATAGATACCTACAAGAAAAATCTGCTACCTACAATAAGGCTCTGAACAGGCCCTACCCAGTTTTAAGATTGGACAGCTTTATCATAGGTGCTTAGGCCGCTAAAGGTACCGCAAAGGAAGCCCGTTTGCTGGGATTGCGAATGCCTAATACAGAGGATAAGGGGAAACGTCCCCTTACTAATGCGAACAATCGCAACAATAAGGAAAATGAGGCCTTTCCATAAACGTCCCTAAGCGGCCTACTTCTCCACCAACACAAAAATCTTTGGAGTCCTCAAAACCCAAAGAGAAATATTTCTTTGATGAGAACGACATCATCAGCATCTTCGACTTCCTAGTAAAAACCAACAAACTTCATTTGCCTGACATCAAACGGCCAGATGAGGCTGGTCAAACAAACAATCCAAATACTGTTTGTTTCACCGTTACGTACATCATCCAACGAAGGCATGCTATATATTAAAGAGAAAAATTCAGCAGTTGGTAGACTACAAAACAATCACTCTTCATAATGATGAAAAAACTGTCACTACCAACTTTGCGTCGCTATAATTTAGAGATTTCTCAGCTCAAGAATTCCTAGACGGTGTTGTGCCGATACCTAGAACCGTAATGGAAATAATCAATATACCACCAATAATGCCTAAAAACTCAAGGTCAGAAGAAGAGATGCATTCTCATTCTTCTGACTCATCATCCTGGAACTCTGATGCAAGCATTGATGAGGTATTCAAGCATGCTCTTTCTGTCAACATAGTGTAAGCCGACTCAGATAATGAAGGCGATTCGACTTTATATAGAACTCTTTAAAAATGATCCATGGGGCCAACAGATGGATTCACAATGGGAGCTTCGGTTCGAGCAACTCGAAACACCTACAAAAGACGAGATCATTCAAATTAACATAGGATATGAGTCTTCCCCAAAATCTCTTTATTAGTAAGAACCTGTCTGAAAATGATAAACAAGCCTTGGTTCAACTAATAAAAGAGTACATTGATATCTTCGCCTGGAGTTACGAAGATATGTCCAGCCTGGATCCTCAGATAGCTACACATAAGTTCAACATCCTCCCTAATGCCAAGCCAGAAAAGCTGCAACAGCGACAGCTCCGTCCAGATATGACGGATGCAATTGAAGCAGAAGTTAAAAAGTTGATAGCATATGACTTTGTTCAGGAAGAACAATATCCATACTAGGTCACAAATATCGTCCCAGTCATGAAAAAAAATAAAAAGGTCCGTGTTTGCATAGACTATTGGGATCTAAACTCAACATGCTCAAAAGATGAGTTTCCTCTTTCCATCACCGAAGCCATAATCGACAACACATATGATTTTGAACGTATGTCTTTCATGGATGGATTCTTAGGATATACTCAAATTAATATGTGTTCTGAGGATGAAAATCATACCTCTTTCAGTACACCACTCAGAGTATACTTCTATACAGTCCCGCCCTTCGGTTTGAAGAATACAGGAGCAACGTATCAGCGAGCCATGAGTATTATCTTCCATGAACATATACAAAAAATAGTAGAATGTTTTGTAGATGATATCGTTGTTAAGAGCCGACTTAAAGAGAATCATATTCAAGATCTAAAAATGGTGTTTGAGTTAATACGCCAATATCAGCTCAAAACAAACCCGGCCAAATCCTCCTTGGGAGTATCCAATGGCAAGTTCCTCGGATTTATTATAACTTTCAAAGGCATCCATATTAATCTTGATAAGGTTAAATCTATTCTCGAGATGCGCCCTCCACGTAATCTCAAAGAACTTAGTGGGCTACAAGGACGTCTGGCATATATCAGGAGATTTATTTTAAATCTCTCCGGACGATGTTAACCCTTCACTCACTTAATGAAAAAAGATGTGTCATTTGTCTGGAATAAAGCATGTCAGCAAGCATTCGACAACATCAAACGATATCTCACAAACCTGCCAGTTATAATACCTCCAATCTTTGGAAAACCATTTTTGTTGTATGTTCGAGCAATCGATCATTCTCTAGAAGCTTTTCTCGCACAGAAGAGTAATGAGGGATATGAACAAGTAATCTACTATATCAGTCGTATGATGGTCGGCACAGAGCATAGATACAACCCTATAGAAAAAGAATGTCTGGCTCTGATGTTCTCTATTCAAAAGATGCAACACAATGTGACAGGTCAAATTATTCATGTCATATCTAGAGTGAATCCTCTCCAGATATTGATAACCAAACCAAGCACGCTCAGTTCTTGATTGGCTACATGGGCAATGTTGTTGTCGTCTTATGACATGGTATATATCCCACAAAAGACAGTCAAAGGCCAAGCATTAGCCGACTTTCTAGCAGCTCATCATGTACCAGAGACCTCCAACCTATACGACAAAATTCCTGACGAGTATTGCAATCTGATATGGCGATAGAAGATGACACCTGGCAATTGTTCTTCGATGGAGCATCGAGAATAGGACTCAAAGGCAATATCGTGGTCGGGTTGGGCATAGTCCTAGTATCTCCTGAAAAACTACTCATTCATCGTGCGTACTCTCTTAGTGAACCATATTCCAATAATACGACAGAATATAATGCTTTACTTATTGGCCTCCAACTATCCAAATAATTGGATATAGAGTACCTGGAAGCCTACGAAGATTCTAAGCTAATAGTCAATCAAATTAGAGGAGAGTATGAGGTCCGGCATGAGGACTTAATCCCTTATCATCAGGCAAAAATTGAATTGGCTCTTACCTTCACATAATTCTTCATCGAGCATGTGCCTCGATTACAGAATATGGAAGCAGATGCACTGGATGGTCTAGTGGTGTCGTTGGTTGTTCCACTGAAGAGACAACACTAGATCATGATAACAAGTAAAGAGTTATTTTGTAGCAAGAATAACTTGTACATTGGGCAGAGCTACGTCATAAAGTCAACCCCCATTGATGAAGATTTGAGAAATCTTTTTATAGATTAAGCTCCTTATGGGATCCTCCCAGACGATCCAAAAGAATCTACTTCTATTAAGAGACGTTCACTCTGATTCTATTATGACGTTTCATCCAAGATATTATATTATTATTAATATAACGGGCTGCTATTGCATTATCTTTCTAACAATAAAGAAAGTCAAATGCTTCGTGAAGCTCATGATGGTATCTGTGGAGCACTTCAGCCAGGTACTAAACTACAGGACCATCTCATAAGAATGGGTTATTACTGGCCTACCATGGTGGCAGATGCAGTAGATTATGCTCGTAAATATAGAGCATGTCAAATTTATACTGACTTTATACACCAGCCATCATAATTCTTACATCCTACAGCGACATCCTGGCCTTTTGAAGCATGAAAAATGGATATTATTGGTCATATTAGCCTACCTTCTTCTAGGGGACATCGGTTCATACTCGCAATAACTGACTATTTCTCCAAATGAGCGGAGGCTGTTCCACTCATCGAGGTGAAGATGTCTAACATGATTAGTTTTGTCAAACACTATGTGATCTATCATTTTGGTGTCCCCCAAAGGATAATATACAACAATGGACCACAGTTTGTTAGTCAAGTGTTCGATCGGTTCTATGACAAGAATCGAATCCAGAATATGGCTGCTACTGCCTATAATTTGGCAGCCAACGGTCAAGCGGAGGCCTTTAATAAAACCATAATCAAGTTACTCAAGAAGTTTGTCTTATCTAACAAGCGTGATTGGAATGAGAAGCTTGGAGAATGCTTGTGGGATTATCGCACGATAGTCCAAACTCTAACAGGTTGTACACCATTTTTCTTAGTCTATGGATGTGAAGCAGTTCTTCCACTGGAGATCCAGATTCTCTCTCTCAGGATGGCTATTGCTAATGAGCTAACCGTGGAGAACAACGATCGTTTAAGACTTCAAGAGCTAGAAGTATTGGATGAAAGGCGTTTATATGCTCAACAACGAATCGAGATATATCAAGCGCGTATTTTCAGAGCCTTCAATCAAAAATTAAAACAAAGAATATTCGAAGTCGGCGAACTGGTCTTTACAGTGAGGAGACCCATTGTAACAACCCACAAAATTAAAGGCAAGTTCCTGGCTAAATAGGAAGGTCCTTACGTGGTGGAAACAGTGTTCTCCAATGGTGCCTACAGGCTCGCTAAGGCTAACGGATATTTCATGATGATGCCCATCAACAAAAAATTTATCAAGAAGTATTATGTCTAGGTAAAACATACACTTTTTCGTCCCCAGGGGAGTAAGTTAAGATGTACCTAAAACGATTATCTTTATTTATTTTGGATAAGAAATAGGTAATAGATCCTCAAAGTTTCCCAGCGAAAACAGTTATCGGATCCGATGAAAAATTCTCATTGAGATCATCCAAATAATTATTTCCAACAAAATATCCTATTTTTGAAGCCCAGTCACTTCAAGGACATCTTATTCCTAATCCCCAGTAAGATTAGAAATAATCTCGCAGGGTTCTTTACCAATCAAAATGAATGATGAGATCCATATCCAAATTACCTCTGGATCTATGAATTCACCATAGGTATTGGTTCTACCAAACGAATCTCACCAAAAAATTCTGCTATGTCCACATTACCTCTAAGCAGTTGTATACAATAGGATTTTATTTGGAAAACCTATCATATACCTATTATTTTTTTGGTGTTATCTATCCCAATTCAGTTTAATATACATAATTGTCACGCCCCAGTCCCAAAACACGTAGGACCAGGAATACGTGGCACGCCAGCTACGTATTCGACCAGACTCTGGTCTGACTCGAATACGTATAAGTTGTATAATATAAAGGGCACTATCTAGATATCCCATAAATGTAAACCTCTATGTCTCAATCCACAATGTACAGAAGTATACAAGAAAGAACTATATGTGCTAAAGTTGGCCGCCTAATAACACACTAACTCGAATAGACTCGAGAAGAAGTATGAGTCTATAAAAACTAGGCTATAACAGCAGATGAATAATCAATATAAAATAACCATAATGCCGGTAGATATGATGTGAGTACCTGGTACCATGCCCGCAAGACATGCAACTCCATCAGCAACTCCAAATGCTCCGTAATCGTCTATGCTGTAAAACTGGCAGGGAACCAGGTCCTCAGAGGGACGTAACAAGGTACAAAAATACAGCATGCCAAGTAAACAGAAAGTACAAGTGCAACAACAGGGTACTCTATCATAACCAAACAAGTGTGACACAGTTTGAAGATAATGTTCGACGCGTGGGCTATCTAAAATAAAACCATAGCTCCGAACACAGAGACACACGGGGCGTACCGTAGCTCCGAGCACAGAGTCACATGGGTGATACACTACTCTAGGATACAGGAATATTACAAATACATATATAAGCGCGTGCAGAGGAGCCCAAACGTCTAGTAACTTTCTTCTCCTTCCAAAGCGGTCAACGATGGTGTGCTGAACCTGAACCTCTATCTAACAGTCTCGACACACAGAAGTAACTCAACAGACGCGACTCTAAGTTCGTCCCAGTCTCTGATCATGATGTCAGTATCATGATACAGGAATCTGGCATGATCACAGTGTATGAGTCTGTCCTGGGTGTCGATATACTCAGGTACGTACATCGAGGTGTTATGAAGCATCTAATAATTATTCTAAGACGTTACGACGAACGTCAGCACCCGGTTGTGATCCGGACGCAAAGTATCTAACGTCAACATAAATATGTACACAATGTACATAAAGAAATAATAAATATCTGTAATCTAAAATACAGGGTGGCAAGGTACACTTGCCTGCGTACGGCTGCTGATGACGGGGTCCCGGTACCACGTCCAAGCCCTCAGGTCCCGCGGTACCTAGAGATGAGATACAAACCAAAATCAATATTCTATTCCACGTCAGACAGGGATACGACACACATCTACACCTAAACTCAGTCTCAGCTACGACTCACAGGGACAAGACACTAGGGGGGTTGACCACAGTTGACTATCGGTACGATACGTCAAATCATCTAGTCATCAGTACCACATCATCAAACCATCCTTAAAACACAGTTAACGATTATAATTCCTTCGTTTAATATCATTGTTACCAATCACCAAGTACTACCCTAAATTAATCACCTTTAGTTTCCAGTCCCCAAATACCGATTAGGGGTTTTACACTACACATTAGTCCTTAATCAATCACGTGCTCCTCGGTGTTCATCAACGTTTAATAAATCAGAATCTTATTCCTCCTCAATTTAATTCTTATTAAATAAATTAGCATTTTACCACCATGTAATATATCCCGATCATTTATTTAAAGATCAAAACCTAAATCTCCATGAACAAATATCTTAAATAAATTATTTTAATTCATGTAGAAGACAAACCCTAACCTACATCAATATCAACATGCTCTAAGAATAAAACCCTAATAGTATACTCACATGAATTTATATAGATAAAAACCCTAGCTAAACAATAACTCACCAGAATATATACAAATAACAACCCTAGCTAAACAATAACTCACAAGAATATATAAACAAGAGAGGGGGAGAGAGATTCGACCTCCATGAGGTGGCGTCAACCGGGGTTGACCGGAGAACAACAGGTGGAGGTCGGCTATGGAGGTGGTGCAATGGTCAGTAGCTCGCCGGAGCAATGGCGACAGCTGGATGCAGCTGACCGGAGAACAGCGGGTCGTCGGGGGAGTGAGGTGGAGGTCTCGGGGTGGAGAGCAGCAAAGTCAGACTGGACTCGCCGGAGAAGAAGAGTGGAGGAAGTGGTGGTGGTAGTGGAAGCTTGTGGTGGTGGTGGTGCCGGACAGGGAGGAGGTCGGATGGGGGAGCTCCGAAGTCGGACTGATGGTGGAGTAGACCGGAGCCGTCGCGGGGGGATGCTCGAACTGAATGCGGGTCAGTCGGTCGAAGTCGGGGTGCGGGGTGCGGTGGTGCCAGCAGACGCCGGAGTGGAGTGCGGGTGCACTGACTGGAGTTGTGTCAGTCGGCCGGACTGGATGTTCAGGAAGGAGAAAGAAAGAAGAATAAGAAGAAAGGAAAAATAATAAATTTGTATAGATAAATATAGAGGAGGGAGAAGAGAGAGAGGGGGGGGTTTCCAATGCCTAGGGATAAGGGCCTGCTTGGTATGTGTGCATTGAAGAGACACTTTATAGGGGTTGGTGATGTGAGTGTGTGGTGGGGATGCTCCAATTCAAATGGAGGGCTAGAATTTAACATGGAGGATTGGGTTTCTTCATGCAAAGGAAGGGGGAGAGTGTTGACTATGGTCAATGAATGGTAACCTCTCCATTTGGTCTTGGCCAATGCGGTGAGGACACCTAATTCAATAAATTGCAACTAAGCCCCTTAAATTTGGGAAATTGTATAAACACATGAAATGATAGAAAAATTATGGGAGAAATGGTATTTGGTGTTTTACATGGTGAGGGGGTGTTGTGTGTTTGGCATGGGTTTAATTAAATGGGCATTTGGATTAATTGGGAATTAAAATAGGATTAGACAAAATTGGTATCCCCGATTTAAATAGAATTAAATTATCCCGTACTTTTAAATTAAATGGGGGCACTTGGGGTCAAAATTTGGAAATAACACAAAAGTCAAAAATGGTGGGGGCTTGGAGTCAGTCTTGGACCCTTTAGTTGGTCCGGCTCAACGGGTTTAGTTGGTATCTCAAAATTGAGGGTAACGACACAGGTGTCCGACACGAAATTAAATATGGGATTTAGGATACGGGAAGTTGTGCGATTAATTTAAGGCACAACGGATTTAATTTTTTGTGTGACGAAAAAGTCCAGTACCTAAATTGGCAAGTCAAGTCAGAAGTACAATAGTCCGATAGAATTTATGGGCTGATATTGGGCTCCGAATAATTTAGCAACGGTAGGGCGCGCCAAGGGTTTAATTAATAAATAACAGACAAATGCAACTCTACTCTAAACCTCAAACATCTGCTGCTAAACCAAAATTTTCCAATCCATACCTGACTATCTATAGAATTTAATTGAGGGGGTTTACATACTTTCCAACTTAGAAAAATTTTATCCCCGAAATTAAAAGTAAAGCACGATAATAGCTATGATAATTTAAAAACAACTAGTAATCAAATGCCGTACGTAAATTCGTACCTTCCTCCTCAAATAAGTATGGGAACTGCTGTCGAATGGAATCCTCGTGCTCCCAAGTAGACTCGCCTAGAGAATGATGCCTCCATGCAACTCTGACCAGTCGAATAGTCTGCACTCTCAAAGTCTTCTCGCTGTGATTGAGGATCTCAACTGGCTGCTCTACGTAAGATAGACTGGGCCCGACTGTAATCTCCGAATGATCAAGCACGTGGCTGGGGTCTGCGACATATCTCCTCAGCTATGATACATGAAATACGTCATGCACTCCCTCTAATGATGGAGGTAATACAAGACGATAAGCCACTTCGCCAACTCGTTCCAAGATGTCAAAAGGTCTAATGTACCTCAGACTCAGCTTGCCTCTGCCTTCGAATCTGATGGTACCATGAGTAGGCGATATCCTCAAAAATATATGGTCACCCTCCTTGAACTCCAATGGTCTACGATGCGCATCTGCCCAATATTTCTGTCTGTCCTATGCTGCACGCAGGTGGCTCTGTATCTGCTTGACCTTCTCCACTGTCTGTGTTACCAACTCTGGACCAAGTATATGACACTCTCCCACGTCACTCCAACAAACTGGTGACCTACATTTCCTGTCGTACAGTGCCTCATAAGGTGCCATCTATATGCTAGCCTGGTAGCTGTTATTGTAGAAGAATTCCACCAAGTGTAGGTGGTCCTCCCAAGATCCTCCAAAATCAATCATGCACGCTCTCAACATATCCTCTAATATCTGTATCGTGCACTCTGACTGACCATCAGTCTGTGGATGATATACAGTGCTGAACTTGAGACGAGTTCCTAGGCTCTCCTGTATACTTCGCCAAAAATGCGACATGAATCTGGAATCACGATCCGATACGATGCTGACAGACACTCCATGTAATCGTACTATCTGACTCATATACATGTCAGCTAATATCTCTGTCTCAAACTGCATCCTTCCCGCTAGGGCTCCGCAGAAATCCTGTGACGAAGTCCATGGTAATGTGTTTTCACTTCCACTCGGGAATGGAAAGAGGCTGCAATAGTCGTGCAGTCCTCTGATGTTCAGCCTTGACTTACTGACAAACTAACCATCTCGCAATGAATCTTGCAATCTCTCTCTTCATCCCTTGCCACCCGAATTATTGTCTCAAGTCTCGGCACATCTTCGTACCCCCGGGATGAATAGAATAAACTGAGCTATGAGCCTCGGTCATCAACTCTTGGCGTAGCTCGCCACTCAAAACGTATAGGCGATCTCCATACCTCAATGTTCCATCTTCATGAATCCTGAGTCCCGTCTGCATGTCGGCCTCTGTCCTCTCTCGTAGGCATCAAAATTCGCATCTGTAGGCAGGGCCGCCTTGATCCTCTCAATCAATATAGACTGAACCTCGAGACTGGCCATCTGTCTATCCATTCCTGGCAATACAATATCTATCCCAAGCTCCTGGAGATCCTCTAACAACTGGCGATGAGTCATAAAAATATGCCATGGGCTTCCTGCTTAATGCATCTGCCACTACATTCGCTTTGCCAGGGTGGTACTGCAACTTGATATCAAAATATGTCATCAACTCTAGCCAGTGCCTCTGTCTCATGTTGAGCTCCCTCTGCGTGTAGACATACTTCAGACTTTTTGTGTTCTGTATAAATCTTAACATGCTCTCCGTAAGGATAGTGTCGCCATAGCTTTAGTGCAAATATCACTACATCTAGCTCTAGGTCGTGTGTCTGATAGTTCTTCTCATGAACCCTTAGTTGTCCTGATGCGTAGACTATCTATTCTATCGAAACATAAATCATATTTGCTGAGCTTGGCATACAGCCTTTCTGTCTCAGCATCTCCAACACGATCCTGAGATGTCTCTCGTGCTCCTCCTGGCTCTTGGAATATACTAAGATGTCATCGATAAATACCACCACGAACTTATCTAAGTACTGGTGGAAAATACTGTTCATCAGGCTCATAAATACTGCTGGCGCGTTGGTTAAACCAAACGTCAAGACTAACAACTCATAGTGTCCATACTAAGTCCGAAAAGCCATCTTCAGAATATTCTCTCTCCGTACCTTGATCTGATGATAGCCTGATCTGAGATCGATCTTCGAGAATACATATGCGCTGCTAAGCGAATCAAATAAATCATCGATGCACGGCATAGGGTACTTGTTCTTTATCGTTACAGCCCTTAACGCCCTGTAATCGTTATGCAACGTACCGTCCCATCCTTCTTTGGTACAATAAGATGGTTGCTTCCCATGGAAAATACTAGCCCGACTAAAATCCTTGTCTAAGAGATCCTCTACTATGGACCTTCAACTCAACCAACTCTATTGGTGCTAGTCTGAAGACGAGTAAATAACTGGCTCGGCTCTTGGAGTCAACTCTATAGCAACTATATCTCTCTGTCAAGTGGTAGGCCTGGAAGATTCTCTAAAACCACATCCTCAAATACTTATATAATGCGGGGGTACACTGGTTCACCTTGCATTGTGTGCCCCTAAGGTAGATGGGCACCATACTCCTGGGCTCCCTAAAGAAACTCAACTCAGGGTAACCTGGTGGTCAAAAAAATAATGCAACCACGTCGACAATCCAGCGTCGCGTGGTATTGGCTCAACCAACTCATGCTAGGGCGATGTCATCGTCTAGACTTTAACCTCAAGATAAATTCTTCTGTTCTGTTTTCAACATCAATCCTCAAAAGAAAATATTTCCTTGCCTAATGTATAATTTCTCTTCTCCTTAAGGCTTTCCCTAAAATTTTATTCCTCAAATCTCTTCTTTTCGTTATTTATCTCTCCAAGCCACATAGTACAATAATGGTATCACTCAAACACATACTAGAATTCCTGGAATTAGATTATTATCTTCCAAGTGAGAGCCTAAAATTTTATCTTCTCTAGTCCATAATATCATTCCTGATATCGCTATTATTTACAATAATTAATTTCCTAGCATCGAGCTATGTACTTCCATAAATTATTCCAGGTTATGATCAACAATCCTTCCAGCTCTCCGTACTTCCAAGATTACTGCTATCTCAAGTACTAATAGGGTACTACAGGTTCCAATTCTCTTGCTACCCTTCCATACTAGTTCTAAAATCCGAAGGAACCTATCATTCTATCCTACTCAGGGTAACAATCTTCTCAGCGATTATTGCACATATCACGTCTTCTACCGTCTGAACTGAGATCTTCTTCTGGGGGAAACCATCAGGCGCAAGCGTTCGTCTTTCCGAATTAATAGGGGATGAGAAACAATGTTAATGATATTGACGAAAATTGAACGAATACAAATTGGAGGTCTAAGGGCGATAATCACATACAAAGTGAGTTTTTAAAAATTGATTATGGATTGAGATCCTATTCAACAATCATAATACCTATTCCTAATTTGCAGGCTCGCTTGGCATAGTCAGGTGACCAAGACGATTTAAATCTGACCTGCGTGGGCCACCACAAAAATATGTCACGTCCCAGTCCCAAAACACGCAGGACCAGGAATACGTGACACGCCAGCTACGCATTCGACCAGACTCTGGTCTGACTCGAATACGTATAAGCTGTATAATATAAAGGGCACTATCTAGATATCCCATAAATGTAAACCTCTATGTCTCAATCCACAATGTACAGAAGTATACAAGAAAGAGCTATATGTGCTAAAGTCGGCCGCCCAATAACACACTAACTTGAATAGACTCGAGAAAAAATATGAGTCTAACAAAACTAGGCTACAATAGCAGATGAATAATCAATGTAAAATAACCATAATGCCGGTAGATATAATATGAGTACCTGGTACCATGCCCGCAAGATATGCAACTCCATCAGCAACTCCAAATGCTCCGTAATCGTCTATGCTGCAAAACTGGCAGGGAACCAGGTCCTCAGAGGGACGTAACAAGGTACAAAAATACAGCATACCAAGTAAACAGAAAGTACAAGTGCAAAAACAGGGTACTCTATCATAACCAAACAAGTGTGACACAGTTTGAAGACAATGTTCGCCGCGTGGGCTATCTAAAATAAAACCATAGCTCCGAACACAGAGACACACGGGGTGTACCGTAGCTCCAAGCACAGAGTCACACGGGTGATACACTACTCTATGATACAGGAATACTACATATACATATATAAGCGCTTGCAGAGGAGCCCAAACGTCTAGTAACTGTCTTCCCCTTCCCAAGAGGTCAACGACGGTATGCTGAACCTGAACCTCTATCTAACAGTCTCGACACACAGAAGTAACTCAACAGACGCGACCCTAAGGTCGTCCCAGTCTCTGGTCATGATGTCAGTATCAGGATACAGGAATCTGGCACTATCACAGTGTATGAGTGTGTCCTGGGGTATCGATATACTCAGGTACGTACATCGAGGTGTTACGAAGCATCTAACAATTATTCTAAGAGACGTTACGATGAACGTCAGTACCCGGTTGTGATCCGGACGTGAAGTATTGAACGTCAACATAAATACTTGCGCAATGTACATAAAGAAACAATAAATATCTGTAATCTAAAATACAGGATGGCAAGGTACACTTGCCTGCATGCGGCTGCTGATGACGGGGTCCCGGTACCACGTCCAAGCCCTCAGGTCCCGCGGTACCTAGAGATGAGATACAAACCAAAATCAATAATCTATTCCACGTCAGACAGGGATGCGACACACATCTACACCTAAACTCAGTCTCAGCTATGACTCACAGGAATATGACACTAGGGGGGTTGACCACAGTTGACTATCGATACGATGCGTCAAATTATCTAGTCATTAGTACCATATCATCAAACCATCCTCAAAACACAGTTAATGATTATAATTTCTTCGTTTAATATCGTTGTTACCAATCACCAAGTACTACCCTAAATTAATCACCTTTAGTTTCCAGTCCCCAAATACCGATTAGGGTTTTACACTACACATTAGTCCTTAATCAATCATGTGCTCCTCGGTGTTCATCAACGTTCAATAAATCAGAATCTTATTCCTCCTCAATTTAATTCTCATTAAATAAATTAGCATTTTAACACCATGTAATATATCCCGATTATTTATTTAAAGATCAAAACCTAAATCTCCATGAACAAATATCTTAAATAAATTATTTTAATTCATGTAGAAGACAAACCCTAACCTACATCAATATCAACATGCTCTAAGAATAAAACCCTAATAGTATACTCACATGAATTTATATAGATAAAAACCCTAGCTAAACAATAACTCACCAGAATATATACAAATAACAACCCTAGCTAAACAATAACTCACAAGAATATATAAACAAGAGAGGGGGAGAGAGATTCGACCTCCATGAGGTGGCGTCAACCGGGGTTGACCGGAGAACAACAGGTGGAGGTCGGCTATGGAGGTGGTGCAATGGTCAGTAGCTCGCCGGAGCAATGGCGACAGCTGGATGCAGCTGACCGGAGAACAGCGGGTCGTCGGGGGAGTGAGGTGGAGGTCTCGGGGTGGAGAGCAGCAAAGTCAGACTGGACTCGCCGGAGAAGAAGAGTGGAGGAAGTGGTGGTGGTGGTGGAAGCTTGTGGTGGTGGTGGTGCCGGACAAGGAGGAGGTCGGATGGGGGAGCTCCGAAGTCGGACTGGTGGTGGAGTAGGCCGGTGCCGCCGCGGGGGGATGCTCGAAATAAATGCGGGTCAGTCGGTTGGAGTCGGGGTGCGGGGTGCTGTGGTGCCAGCAGTCGCCGGAGTGGAGTGCGGGTGCACTGACTGGAGTTGAGTCAGTCGGCCAGACTGGATGTTCAGGAAGGAGAAAGGAAGAAGAAGAAGAAAGGAAAAATAAGAAATTTGTATGGATAAATATGGAGGAGGGAGGAGAGAGAGAAAGAGGGGGTTTCCAATGCCTAGGGATTAGGGCCTGCTTGGTATGTGTGCATTGAAGAGACACTTTATAGGGGTTGGTGATGTGAGTGTGTGGTAGGGATGCTCTAATTCAAATGGAGGGCTAGGATTTAACATGGAGGATTGGGTTTCTTCATGCAAAGGAAGGGGAAGAGTGTTGACTACGGTCAATGAATGGTAACCTCTACATTTGGTCTTGGCCAATGCGGTGAGGACACCTAATTCAATAAATTGTAACTAAGCCCCTTAAATTTGGAAAATTGTACGAACACATAAAATGATGCAAAAATTATGAGAGAAATGGTGTTTGGTGTTTTGCATGGTGAGGGGGTGTTGTGTGTTTGGCATGAGTTTAATTAAATGGGCATTGGGATTAATTGGGGATTAAAATAGGATTAGACAAAATTGGTATCCCCGATTTAAATAGAATTAAATTGTCCCGCACTTTTAAATTAAATGGGGGCACTTGGGGTCAAAATTTGGAAATGACGGAAAGGTCAAAAATGGTGGGGGCTTGGAGTCAGTCTTGGACCCTTTAGTTGGTCCGGCTCAACGAGTTTAGTTGGTATCTCAAAATTGAGGGTAACGACACAGGTGTCCGACACGGAATTAAATATGGGATTTAGGATACGGGAAGTTGTGCGATTAATTTAAGGCACAACGGATTTAATTTTTTGTGTGACGGAAAAGTCCAGTGCCTAAATTGGCGAGTCAAGTCAGAAGTACAATAGTCCGATGGAATTTATGGGCTGATATTGGGCTCCAAATAATTTAGCAACGGTAGTGCGCGCCAAGGGTTTAATTAATAAATAACAGACAAATGCAACTCTACTCTAAACCTCAAACATCTGCTGCTAAACCAAAATTTTCCAATCCATACCTGACTATCTATAGAATTTAATTGAGGGGGTTTACAATAATGGATAATGAGTCTACGAAAATACTGTAACATTTTTAATGTCATCTTTCAAACCACAAAAATAAAATAAGCCTCTTCATTTATAGAAAGAAAGCGACAACATAATTTTTAGGAGGAATTCGAGTCCTCCGAATTACTGTTGTTTATAAAAATTGTAAGATCATGCAGGGTATGAACTCCCGGAGATGCAAACAGATGACGAAAGGTGTCAACTCTGGCCTGTCTTTCCAAGTCAGCGGGAGAAGCATGAACATCATCGAACTCAGTCAGGGGCTAGCTGAGTTCATCCAACGAGTGGCCGATGAGGCTCAGGAAGAGTTTTGCCATGTGCAATTGTGCAGGAGACACCTTATTTTTCTTCTCAGTAGGCACTAAAGCTGTAGCAAGGACAAAAATGAACCCTAAGTAAATAGGATAATAGAGATGAATGGAAAATATGTGCCTTAGACATTTACTCAGCACGAGGTATTGCACGGGAACAGTAGAAGCAGGGCCAGAGTCAGTCTCAACCGGAGAGAAAGTAGATGCCTCATCCGTCTCCCTTAACCTCTTCTTTGAAGCATCCTTGGAACATATAGATCGAAAGTGAATCGGTGTGAAAAGTTGAGAACTGAAGAAAAAACCACCCCAGTATTTATAAAGGAAAGTTGACAGTTCGAATTCTCATGCATGATTCATAAATAAAGGAAAGTGACGGTTTATTTCCCAGCGACCTGAGCAAAGAGGTTCAGCATGACATCCAAAGTGATATATGCCTGTTAGGATTCTGCGGGTTTATTCTTCCTTTCTCTTTAATTGAGGCAGAAATTGATCGGTCAGTAATGCGCGATAATAAAATAGCATCAATCTGTCATGCCCCAGTCCCAAAATACTGAGGGACTAGACACGTGACAATGGCCAGCAGCACACACCGATGGACAAACCTAATTTAATGGACCCATTAGGGTGTACTTAAGCTGTAAAACAATAATAAAGGTCTATGCTACTAATCTCATCCACAGAAATAAATACAATCAATATGAAATATAAAGCAACATCAAGTCTCAATAAAACATATCTCGGGGAACAACCCGATAATAAGTCTGATATAGCAGTTAATAGACAAAAAATAAAAGAGTCTAACAACAGCAAAGACTGAGTATAGATAAAACAGATACTCAGGAGAAATCCTCGACGATCACCTCATTCTCGGGTTCTGGTACTGCTCCAATGTCTGCTTCTGTCCCGTACACCTCGTGGTAGATCTCCTCTGCTAAACCTGGGGACATAATCCAGATTTTAGGTCCTCATAGGACATAGCAAGGTACAAGAATAACTCAAGTCAAATAAATGTAGTACAATAATAAATGAATCAATAGGGTAAACTATGTAACCAGCTAAGTGATATACAAGTTGAGAGCATCACTAGAACTCAGGCTGAGACCACTACAAGATCTGTGTCGGGGAGCCGGTAGTAGTGATATCACTAGTAGAGTGCCTAGCTCGGATGTAGAGTCTCGAGCCTCACAATAATAAATATATATATATAAAATTAGCTTGTAGCCTGTGTATCTCTTCCCACCCAATGTAATCACACGTCTCATGTCCATGACACGCAAGATCATGACCTCTAACTGATGCAGTGAGTCATAATGATAGCTAAGCATATGTATAAAGTCTATGTCACAAATCCTGTAACCTATATAGAATCACCATAAATATTTCAAGAAGATTCTGTCTCATGAACAGTGTCAAGTATCCTATGGTATGACGTACTTAATAATACAAGCACGGAGATATATATAGGGTCGCGATATCAATCTCTAGTGACGTTATACGACTTCGCGTACGACGTCGATGCCCGAATATTATTCGGACGCTAAGCAACGTCACACAGTTCTAGGTTGAACAGATACATCATATAGTTAAATCAAGAAAATATTATAAAGTAGGTACTACAAGATTGGCAAGGTACACTTACCTGGGGTTTGAATACCAATAGTTGCTCCGGTATCCGAGGGATCTTCAAGTATTCCTCCGGTTGCTGAAATAAATACTACCATCATATTCAGAAGATATAAAATAGCTAGAATTGCCTGTCCATAAGTCCAATTTGGACACAGGGGCAAAATTGACCATTTCTGGTTAAAGCGGGGTCCACTTGTCGCCCAATTCGCACCGAAAAATATGTCAAAGACAAAGTTCTCCAAATTCGTCAAACTTAGTGTCTACAAGTCCAGAACGATGATACAAACCCAACAGAATGTCCAGAACTGGATTCTGATGAGCCGGTCACAAAATCGTTCGTCAAGTGGAGCCGTGGGGCCCACGATACGGAATTTTGTCAACGTTCTCATAATCGAACCAAACTTGGGTCACAGGACCAGCGTATCACTACGAGTCCGATGGCGCAAGTTTTATTTTGAAACGACGAGCACAAATAAAGTTATAACAAGTTTTAGAACATGACCGATACGGAGTGTTGTCGACGGATACACGTTGATTTCGGTGTGCACGCACATCCAAATCAAATTTTACAAAATCTCACGTCCGTATTGATGGTGCACACCTTTAGGTAAAATTTGCACACGACCAAGTCACCTCGTTTAGCGGGGCGCACCCAGTTCCGAAAAAAATCAGGTTTTTAAATACCAAGTTTTTGGCTAATTTCACCCTCAAATAAATTACAAACTACAGCACCATAAATTGAACTAATACAGGGTTTTAAAACTCGATTATACGGTCTAAATTACTGTTCAGGTAAATTTTAGAATTAATTAACAGGTTGCACGCAAAATGGTCGTGAACCAGGGAGTTCGGGACCAATTTCTAATTTTCAGAAATAGAGGGTTATTTTCCTATTTTTGTGTCGCAGTTTGTGACCGACACAGGACACGATACCCCGAACGAGTTGCACGGGTTTCGAGAGGGTTACACAGGGAACGCGTCACAGCAGACGGTTCAAAAAATGAGGCGACGAGGAGAGAGAAAAACTTACCGGAATGATAGTTCGGTAAGGACTGAAATTGCACATGCACGATGCGGCGCGGCACTGCACGACAACACGGTTGCATCTGCTGGTCGGCGGCGGGGTCGTCTTCGTTGTCGGCGAGGTCGGGGTCGGCCGGGGGGGAGCTCGGAGTCGCCGGGGCTGGAGATCGCCAGAGCTAGAGAGGCGGAGGGCGGTGGTCGACAACAGTGAGGGTGGCTCGGGGGTTCATCTGGTCTTATATAGGCGAGGGGAGAGGGAGAGGCGGTTGAGCCGTTGGCTGAACGGCGGGGAGGCAAGCGGAAGGGCCGGCGGTTGGAGGCGGCAGGGAGTAGAGAGGACATCGGCGGCGGGTCGGGGAGATGAGCAGCCGGCGGAAGACGAAGGGACGGCGGGTGAAACGGCCAAAAATTGGAAGGACGCGACGGTCGAGATCGGGGAAAATTAGGGGTTACTGTAGCAGTTATGATTCGGGTCGGTTCGGGTTTTGGGTAGGCGGATCGGGTTAGAATCCGACCCGTTGGGATTTAAATTAGGGTTCGGGTTAGCGGGTACGGGTCGGGTTCAAATCTGACCCGTTATGGTTGGTTTGGGTTGGGTTGGTTTAATTAATTTGAACCGGTTGGTTCGGTTTGGTTCAAGTTGGTTTATTTTGGTTTATTTAAAAATATTATTTTTAGGTCTTTTAAAAATAGTTTCTAGGCCCAATAAATTTCAAAAAAATTACAGTATGTCTAATTAATTATTTTATACTCAAAAATATTATTTTCATAATATTTTAATATTTAATAAAATCACAAAATTTTATTTAATACCAAAAATATTTATTTTAATTAGTTAAAAATTCCAAAAAAATCCTGAAAATTTATTTTTAATTTCTAAAAAATCTGGGTGTTGACAATCTACCCTCAAGAGGATTGCGTCCTCACAATCAAAGAATAACGAAACATAACCGGTCAGAAGAGATGACACAGTTGCAAAATATGTTCGAAGCACGACACAACCAAAGAATCATGATCAAGGAGAAATTGAAGGATGAGGGTTAAGCAAAACATATAGGGAAGGAATAAAGTATTTTCCTAGACAATGAAAGTTAGGTAATTCAAGAGTAAAAAAATCTTGTTAGAGCAAAGAAAACTACAGCTTAGGAAAACTAGGTTATCAATTATTAACAAGTTAAAAATTACTAGGTTTAAGGCTAAGGTCATGAACTAACAGACACGTGCTAAAGCATCACTAGGAATATATAGCTATGAATAACTTAAATCTTACACGTATTTGCTACTCCACGAGTCTGCGCATCCTCCATTGTCATCGCAAAAGCTTGTCCGTGTCCTTGTGGTGGTGCCCTCTGATATTGCTGGGCCTGCTGAAAGAGTGCTGCTTGTGGTGCCAAGGGTGGCCTCAGCTGATATCCTCCCGGTGCTGGTAAGGCTTCTCGGTTATTCATCGGTGTTTCTCCTCGATGCTTCATGCAATCTCTGGCTAAATGTTGGCTAGATCAGCAAATCAAGCACATTCCCAACTTGCGTCTGCACTCCCTCTCAATATGGCCTACCTTGCCACAATAGTGACAAGTAGGAAGGAATGAGGCTCTTGGTGTTGTTCTCTATGGTGGATTTATCTGTTGTCGCTTTGCAGACTCCTCTTGTGATGCTCTGGTTGGTGCTGATATGAACGATCATTTTAGGCTGGACTCTCTCCTGGTAACGCGCTCCATGCGTTGGGCTGCAGCAAGAACGTCCGAGTATGAAGTAGGTGCAACAGATCCGATCAATCTCTGTAGCTCAAAGTTTAGTCCGTCGAAGAACTTTTCAGCCTTCTCCTCTTCTGTTGGGATCAAGGTAGGGGCGAAACGACTCAGACGAATGAACTTCATATTGTATTCTTCCACTGTTATACTGTATTGAGTGAGGCGATTGAACTTGTCCCAAAGTTCTGACCGAGCAATAGCTGGAATGTATATCTCCTGAAAGAATCTAGAGAACTCTTCCCAAGTGACTCGGTCTGGTCCGAGCCGTGTCTCCTCAGTTAGCCACTAGTGATGTGCATTACCTGTCAACTGCATCCTGACGGCAGTCATCCAATGTTCCCTTGGAAGCTCAGCTGCTTCTAATTGGTGTTGAGTATTTGTGAGCCACTCATAAACTTTAGTGGGCTCCTCCTTGCCTGAAAAGGTACAGGGCTTCAACTAGCAAAAATCGGTGATAGAGCCCGTCGATGGCCGTCGTGCTGGTAGGTTCGCCTGCTCCAGTGCGGTCACTATACTGTTTCATAAATTATCTGCCTCGTGACGTTGAGCCTCTTGATGAATCAGTTTTTGGGCTTGCATCATTGCATAGATCATTTGAATTATCTGTTGCCTATCCATAGGCTTCCCTTGTGGAAAAATAGGCATCAGTGAAGTAGACTGCGGTGGTGGTGGAATGTCGTCTCGCCGAAATCTAGAAGCATGCTGATTTTTTTGACTGCTTTGGTGAGTGAAGGGATCTTCACTTAATGGCGTCACTCCATCATCATAGGTGACATTGGTCACTTATGGTATTCCTGCGGGAGTCTCGTCGCCGGCTTGTGGATCCATTACTCTGCATCCAAAATAAACTATAAGAGGCGCACAGAGAAATCAAGGCATAATAAAAGTCAAAAAATTTGAATCCGATATAGAGATCAAGAATGATTCAATCAAGTGGATGAGATCCTATAACTTATCCTATCCTTATCGCAGGCTTGCTCGGTTCCTTAGTTGAAACCGAAACAATTTACCTCGAAGACCTGCATGGGCCACCAAAAAAATTATGTCATGCCCCAGTCCCAAAATACCGAGGGACTAGACATGTGGCAATGCCCAGCAGCACACACCGATGGGAAAACCCAATTTAATGAACCCATCAGGGTATACTTAAGTCTAAAACAACAATAAAGGTCTATGCTACTAATCTCATCCACAGAAATAAATACAATCAATATGAAATATAAAGCAACATCAAGTCTCAATAAAATATATTTCGGGGAACAACCCGATAATAAGTCTGATACAACAGTCAATAGACAAGAAATAAAAGAGTCTAACAACAGAAAGACTGAGTATAGATAAAACAGATACTCAGAAAAAATTATCGGCGATCACCTCGTCCTCGGATTCTGGTACTGCTCCAATGTCTGCTCTTGTCCCGTACACCTCTGTCACGCCCCAGTCCCAAAATACGTAGGACTAGGGATACGTAACACGCCAGCCGTATGTATACGAACTCCAATATATGGAAACCATATACACACGTACGCTGTACATGAATATCCAATCCACAGTGGTAAATATATGTCACAACAAGTCACACGCAGTTCTATATCTCATCCACAACACAAATAATAGAATAATGGAAATCAATAAATGAATATCAAAGAAGTAGTCTCAAATAGTAATCTCAAAGTGCAATAGTCGGGTGGAAACAAATCCACTGCAAATCGACTATAATAAACTACTAAAGAGAGAAGAGAATAAACTCTAGTATAAGAATAAATGTCTAGAAAAGAATAGCAACTAGAATCTCTAAACAGCTGCAATGAATCACATATAATCAGAAGATAAGATCGTCTCAGACTGATAGGAAGCGTCAGGTCCAGGTCCATACTCCTGCGGATACTCCTGCTCATCTATATCTGGAAAATGGACCAGGTCCTCAGAGGGACGTAACAAGTATACTTAAACACATGCCAATAAAGTACTGAAAATAAACATCCATTGGGGTCGCCTAACCATCTATGTGAATGCAGTTAAGAACACCTTTCCCCACAAATGAGCTATCTGGCTGAAAATTGGGATTTGGCATGGTTCTCTTTTGAAGATCCAGGGGCCCAAAGGCACGTCGTCTTTTGAACGGCGGAGGCCCGCCAATGTACATAATATATATATGGGTCATCACCGCCCGTATCTCCAGTGGAGAATCCGGGTGTCACAGAAAAACTACAAAGGAGCTCAAATGCGGTACTTGTTGTTCTCCCCACCCAATGCTCTAAGCATGTCATGTCCATGACACGATAAACCTCTAATAACTGCCAGGTCTACTAGCATGTAAAGTTTCTATTGGCAGTTATCCCTATCCGTCGCACGACCTATACGTACCAGTGGCCAGCCGAGTACGCAAGTCCGTGTCCTACATGTGACTCACACTCGTGTAAGAATAGTGTCATGGCCAATGAAACATAATACCTCATGAAGATGGGGTAGTCTCATAAAGTAGGTCCAATGCATATACATAAATAAAAATATAGTACGACGACACCGTCGTTGCCCCCAAGTTTCCTTGGACGCACAGTTTATATAGCAGTTAAAATAAATGAACTAAATAAGCAGAAAATAAACATGCATGCCTCATATGGAATGTAAATACAGTACAATGGCAAGGTATACTTGCCTGAGAAGAAATCTGTAAAGTGTACGCGCCCAAATGTCAAGGACACTGAACCTGGAACTACGGACTCCGAACAAACGTCTCCGGATGCTGAAATAAATATTACCAACGTTTTCGGAATGAGCAAAATAGCTAAAAAGCACATCCCTTTCGTCCAATTTGGACACAGGGGCAAAACGGTAATTTCGGGCAAAAGTGGGCTCCACGTGTGGCCCACTTTGCACCGAAAAGCGTACCGAGGGTAACAGTCTCTAAATGGGACAAACTATGGGTCAAACAATTCTAAATGTCAATACGAACCCAACGGTATGTCCAAATTTGGATTCCGATGAGCCAAACAAAATTTGGTCCAAAAAGTCAACTATGGGGCCCGCCAATTGGCGATCTGGTCAACCGTCTCAGAAATACGTGAAAATTGGGTCACAGGACTAGCGCATTACCACGAGTCCAGTGGTGCAAGTTTCGTCGCATTCTGACAAGCGTGCACAAAATACGTGCGAGTTCCATAAAAGTAGCGACACGAAATGTGTCTGCGGATATGGTCTGATTCCGGCGCGCACACGCGTCCGAATCAGTCTCCACGAATTTTCACGTATCCCGTTATGCTGCGTGCACCATTCGGTATACTTGGCATACGGCGGGGCGGTCCCGTTTGGCGGGGCGCGCTCCGATCTCCAACTTTTGGAAAACCGGAAAAAGTGGGTGCGCGCAGTTTTGTGACGAATATTTTTCTGTCCACAGCAACTAATAGCACAAAGTTATAATACAGAAAATAAACTAGGTCATGTAATCTACAAGTATCAAAAAGAATCACCGAATTCGGATCTCTGTGGTGGGAGATACGAACTCGGCAATACGGGTGGTAATCTGAAATTCTGCGATTGCAGAATTCTGTCTGCTCGCCCAACTTTGGACGCTATTTTGCACCTAGGGGCACACGTTTTACGAGGTTGACTATAAAACAAATACTGGAGAGGGTTGAGGGAAGATCATACCTATGAAAACGGATCAGCGTTTGGTCGAGCGAGTCAACGGAAATTCGTGCCGGAGCGAAGGTGCCTCGAGTGGGAGACTGCAGTTCGCGATGTCGCCGTCGACGGGATGATTGGATGGCTTGGGGAGGCTTCTCTGGCTGTGGTGACGGCTCTAGATGGGAAGGGGAAGTCTGGAGTTTTAGGTTAGGGTTTTGGAGAGCTATCTATATATATATATATAATATATTAAGAGAGAGAGAGAGGGTGAAAGGTCGGATGTTTCCGTGGGTGAAGAGTTATAGGCCGGGCTCTGGTACAATGAATGGGCGGATGAATCAAGGGGTCAGCAGCATTCTGCTGAAGGGGGTTCCACATGCTAAGTAGCTAAGGAATAAGGTAGATTAGTATTTTATTAATATTATTATAATATTAGTTAATCTAAATTCTTATTTTCTTTTCTTTCTTTATAAATATATATATACATATATATATATTTGTATATACATATATATTATATATATACTCATAAGAAAATTCATATAATAGGGTATTGCACATCGTTAGGCTAGCAACTGCTCAAGGGGTCTCCTACATGGAATAAATTTCGAAAAATTCCTGAAGGTCCCATAAGTCATCTAAGGGCCCGAACACCTAATATAAAAATTATTAAAAATCTATTTCTCCTATTTGGACCTAATTACTACAATTTAATTAATAATTAATAAATAAAAGGGTATATACGATTTTCTAGGAAGGGGGTTTTACATTCTACCCAACTTGTAAAAATTTCGTCCTCGAAATTAAAATTAAGCCACGATAGAATGCAAGGATGGTATAAGATATAATTTAACAATGTAAATTCATACCTTGGTCTGCGAATAGGTTCGAAAAACGCTTGCGCATGTCGTCCTCGCGCTCCCAAGTTGATTCTCCTGGTGCGCCATGCCTCCATGCTACGCGAACCAAGGGAATAGACTGGTTCCTCAATACCTTCTCTCGACGATCAAGGTTTCCCACGGGTTGCTCTTGGTAAGACAAGCTCGTCCCAATGGTGATCTCTGAATGGTCGAGAACATGACTGCTGTCTGCCACATATCGCCTGAGCTGCGACACATGAAATACGTCATGTACTCCCTCCAGTGAAGGTGGTAGCGCAAGTCGATATGCCACCTCTCCAACTCTCTCGAGCACGTCAAATGGTCCAATATACCTTGGACTCAACTTGCCGCGCCCTCCGAATCGGATGGTGCCTCTAGTCGGTGATATCCTCAAGAAGACGTGATCGCCCTCTTTGAACTCCAAGGGACGACGATGAAGATCTGTCCACTACTTCTGCCTGTCTTGCGCTGCTCGTAAGTGTCCCTGAATCTTCTTGACTGTCTCTACGGTGTTGACCACCAACTCGGGTCCCAGAATCTGACGTTCTCCCACGTCACTCCAACACACAGGAGACCTACATTTTCTTTCATACAATGCTTCAAACGGAGCCATCTGAATACTCGCTTGATAGCTATTGTTGTAAGAAAACTCTACAAGATGTAGGTGGTCCTCCCATGATCCTCCGAAGTCTAACATGCAAGCCCTCAACATGTCCTCCAAGGTCTGAATAGTACGCTCCGACTGCCCATCTGTCTGCGGGTGGTAAGATGTACTAAATTTCAGACGAGTACCAAGACTCTCTTGCATGCTTCTCCAAAAGTGTGATGTGAAGCACGAATCTCTGTCCGATACAATACTGACTGGTATGCCGTGCAATCTCACAATCTGTCTCATATATAAATCAGCTAAAGCTTCTGTAGACTGACCCACTCTGAAAGGTATAAAATGGGCTGACTTGGTGAGTCGGTCCACTATTACCCACACTGCATCTCTCCCACTTGGACTCTTGGGAAAACCCGTGACGAAGTCCATAGTGATGTGCTCCCACTTCCACTCTGGAATCGGAAGTGGTTGCAATAATCCTGCTGTCCTCTGGTGCTCCGCCTTCACTTGTTGACATACCAGACATTTAGCTACAAAGCGAGCTATCTCTCTCTTCATCCCATGCCACCAAAAGTGCTGTCGTAAGTCACGATACATCTTGGTGCCTCCAGGATGAATAGAATAGATCGAACTATGAGCCTCTGCCATCAGCTTCTGTCGAATCTCTCCATTTGGAACATAAAGACGATCACCACATCGTAATGTCCCATCCTCATGAATGCGCAATCCGGTCTGCTCTCCGGCCTCTGTCCTTTCCTTTAGTCTCCTGAATCTGGCATCTGTAGGCAAAGCTGCCTTAATCCTCTCTACCAATGATGATTAAACTTGTAAGTTGGCTAGTGTCCCATCTGCTCCGGGTAATATCACCTCAATGCCAAGCTCTTGCAAGTCCTCCAAAAGTTCCCTCTGTGCTGTCAAGAAGTAAACTGCTGGCTTCCGGCTTAACGCGTCTGCTACCACGTTAGCCTTGCCTGGATGATAATGTAGCTCTATCTCGAAATCTTTCATCAACTCGAGCCATCGACGTTGCCTCATATTTAACTCCTTCTGCGTGAAGACGTACTTGAGGCTTTTGTGGTCTGTATAGATTTCCACTCGTTCCCCATATAAGTAATGTCTCCATAGCTTCAGAGCAAATACAATGGCTGCAAGTTCCAAGTCATGAGTCGGATAATTCTTCTCATGCACTCGTAACTGCCTAGATGCATATGCAATCACTTTGCCATGCTGCATCAATACGCATCCTAAGCCTTTCCCTGATGCGTCACTATAGATCACATAACCTCCTGATCCTGACGGAATCGCCAATACTGGTGCTGTAGTCAGTCGCTTCTTCAACTCTTCAAAGGCTGCTTGACACTCGTCAGTCCATATAAATTCCTGATCTTTACAAGTCAGACGAGTCATAGGTGCCGCTATCCTTGAGAAGTTTTCCACGAACCGTCGGTAATATCCCGTAAGTCCAAGGAAACTCCTCACCTCTGCTGCTGATTTAGGAACAGGCCATGTCTCAACTGCTGAGATCTTCTCTGGATCAACAGAAATGCCATCTCCTGTGACAACATGTCCAAGAAATGAAACTCTGTCCAAGAAAAACTCACATTTGCTAAGTTTAGCATATAACTGCTCTCTCCTCAAAGTCTCTAGAATAATCCGCAGGTGCTCCTCGTGCTCCTCGTGGCTCTTCGAATAGACAAGTATATCATCTATGAAGACGACCACGAACTGGTCCAAGTACTAGTGGAAGACTCGATTCATCAAGTCCATAAAGATCGCTGGAGCATTGGTCAATCCAAATGGCATGACCAAAAACTCGTAGTGTCCATATCTTATTCTGAATGCGGTCTTCGGAATGTCCTGCTTCCGTACCTTCACTTGGTGATATCCCGATCTCAAATCTATCTTCAAGAATACCTTAGCTCCACTGAGTTGATCAAACAGGTCATCAATGCGTGGCAATGGATATTTGTTCTTCACTGTCACGGCATTCAAGGCCCTGTAATCAATGCACATACGCACTGACCCATCCTTCTTGGGTACAAACAACACTGGTGCTCCCCAGGGTGATGCACTCGGTCGGATGAAACCTTTCTCTTCTAGCTCTTTTAACTGTGCCTTCAGCTCGTCCATCTCCTTCTTCGCCAGTCTGTAAACATGCGATGCTATAGGTGCTGCTCCGGGTACTAGTTCAATTGAAAACTCTACGCCTCGGTCTGGGGGTAGTCCTGGCAAATCTTCTGGAAAGACGTCTAGAAATTCCGAAATAATAGGGTGATAGACAACATCGTCCATTGCGAGCTGCATACCATCAAGGATTTCTGTGGATCCTCGGGCAAACTCAAGTTCAGGCTGGCCTGGTACCTTAAAAAGAATGCTTCCTCCAAAGCAATCGAAGAAAGCATGGTTCTTGCTCAGCCAGTCCATTCCAAGCACAATATCAAAAGTTGGCATAGGAAGGACTAAGAGTTGGGCATTCATCTCTCTGCCACGAATCACTATAGGGCCCAATCTACAAACTCGATTAACTGGTACAACTCCTCCTCCGGTAAGAATTCTAACACAACTAGATAATGGTGTAGAAGCAATGTTGTTTGGCAATAAAACTAGATGATATGAATGAGTGGGTGGCTCCCGTATCAAATAATGTTACAGCAGGAAAAGTAAAAGCAAGGGTAATACCTGCTATGACATCCACCTTATGATCCAGGTTATCTACCTCCAATGCAAAAGCTCTCCCGTTCCTCTGCGGCTGTCCATGTCCAGTCCTCATATACTGCTCCTCCTGAGTGGGTAGCGGTGGTCCTCTCTGAAATCCTCCTGCTGCTGGGGGTCGAGGTGCTCCCGGTCCAGTCATCTGCTGTGCTGGCTTCGGTGCTGGAAGCACTAATCTCTGAACTGGCGGCGGAAGTGTGCTGCATGTGGCAGTCTTTCACCATGTGCTGTCCAGAGCCACATCTCCTACACTGACCCAAGCGGGTCCGACAATCTCTCTCAACATGTCCGATCCTCCCACAGCAATTACATTGGAGTTTTTCCGGAATCCGGTACGGTCCTGCTCGGTGTTGCTGATGCTGTTGTGCCAAGGGGCGTCTGATAGGTCCTCCCTGTTGTGTCCTGGCTGGTCCCTGCTGTATCCTTGCTGATCCTTGTTGTGTCCTCAGCTGAGCTCCCCTTCCTCTGCTAATGGTTTCCTGAAATCTGGCCTCTGTCAGTAGCTCAGCGTAAGAGACTCGGGACTGCGAGCTTGTATAATGTTGTAGCTCCTGGGTCAGTCCTCGATGAAATCTCTTAGCCTTAGCCAAGTCATTTGGTATCAAAGCAGTGCCATATTTGCTGAGTCGACTAAACTCGGCATCATACTCGTCCACGGTTCGGTTCCCTTGCTCCAAGTGAAGAAACTGATCATACAAGGTATCCCTGACAGTGTCCGGAAAGTACTTTCCCTCGAAGCACTCCAAGAACTGCTCCCAAGTCTGGTAAGTACCCAACTGGCGCTCCATGGATTTCCACCAGTGATGAGCATTACCATCTAGAAGCGTCCGTACACCCGTCATCCATAGGTCCGTCGGTAACTGCGATGCCTCCAGTAGCTTCTGTGTGTGAGTGATCCAGCTGGTAGTCTCCTCCGGGCTCTCAGTGCCCTTGTACTGCCTTGCACCCATCTGAACAAAATCCTTTACTGATCCAACCTTAGCTCGAGGTACTGGAGCTA
This sequence comes from Iris macrosiphon, assembly GCA_036927795.1. Lineage (NCBI taxonomy): Eukaryota > Viridiplantae > Streptophyta > Magnoliopsida > Asparagales > Iridaceae > Iris > Iris macrosiphon. The sequence continues at coordinate 115,737,734 of JAYESA010000015.1, read as the reverse complement.
GTGTTTGGGCTGGTACAGTAGCATGTGCAGCCATCCTCTCCAGTGCTGCCAAAAATTCTTGTCTCTGCTCGACTGCCTGCTGCCTCTGCTCGGTTGCCTGCTGCCTCTGTTCCTGTATCATCATCTGAAAGAATTGGAACATCTACGCTTGGCCATCTTGCGGTACTGGGGCAGGTGGAAGGTTCCCAATAGGTGAAGCGGGAAGATCAGATGGAACTGGAGTGTGAGTCTGTCCATCTGGCCCCGGAAGCCTAGGAATCGTTGGGGTCCCTCCTTGAGTCTGACCATTGACTCCAGAAGTTGCGTCGCCATCAGCGGCAGTACATCCATTCTGCAAATCCATCTCTCTGCAGTTGATGTACGAAACGATTAGAAAAGTACAGGAATCAAACAGGATGCAAGTATTAAATAGAAAGGATGAATTTCAATCAAGCGTGGATGAGATCCTTATTCTCTATTCCTATAAGCAGGCTTGTTCGGTACAGTTACGTAACCGAGACAATATATTCTTGACCTGCATAGGCCACCACAAAAACATGTCACGCTCCAGTCCCAAAATACGTAGGACTAGGGATACGTAACACGCCAGCCGTATGTATACGAACTCCAATATATGGAAACCATATACACACGTACGCTGTACATGAATATCCAATCCACAGTGGTAAATATATGTCACAACAAGTCACACGCAGTTCTATATCTCATCCACAACACAAATAATAGAATAATGGAAATCAATAAATGAATATCAAAGAAGTAGTCTCAAATAGTAATCTCAAAGTGCAATAGTCGGGTGAAAACAAATCCACTGCAAATCGACTATAATAAACTACTAAAGAGAGAAGAGAATAAACTCTAGTATAAGAATAAATGTCTAGAAAAGAATAGCAACTAGAATCTCTAAACAGCTGCAATGAATCACATATAATCAGAAGATAAGATCGTCTCAGACTGATAGGAAGCGTCAGGTCCAGGTCCATACTCCTGCGGATACTCCTGCTCATCTATATCTGGAAAATGGACCAGGTCCTCAGAGGGACGTAACAAGTATACTTAAACACATGCCAATAAAGTACTGAAAATAAACATCCATTGGGGTCGCCTAACCATCTATGTGAATGCAGTTAAGAACACCTTTCCCCACAAGTGAGCTATCTGGCTGAAAACTGGGATTTGGCATGGTTCTCTTTTGAAGATCCAGGGGCCCAAAGGCACGTCGTCTTTTGAACGGCGGAGGCCCGCCAATGTACATAATATATATATGGGTCATCACCGCCCGTATCTCCAGTAGAGAATCCGGGTGTCACAGAAAAAGTGCAAAGGAGCTCAAATGCGGTACTTGTTGTTCTCCCCACCCAATGCTCTAAGCATGTCATGTCCATGACACGATAAACCTCTAATAACTTCCAGGTCTACTAGCATGCAAAGTTTCTATTGGCAGTTATCCCTATCTGTCGCACGACCTATACGTACCAGTGGCCAGCCGAGTACGCAAGTTCGTGTCCTACATGTGACTCACACTCGTGTAAGAATAGTGTCATGGCCAATGAAACATAATGCCTCATGAAGATGGGGTAGTCTCATAAAGTAGGTCCAATGCATATACATAAATAAAAACATAGTACGACGACACCGTCGTTGCCTCCAAGTTTCCTTGGACGCGCAGTTTATATAGCAGTTAAAATAAATGAACTAAATAAGCAGAAAATAAACATGCATGCCTCATATGGAATGTAAATACAGTACAATGGCAAGGTATACTTGCCTGGCAAGAAATCTGTAAAGTGTACGCGCCCAAATATCAAGGACACTGAACCTGGAACTACGGACTCTGAACAAACGTCTCCGGATGCTGAAATAAACATCACCAACATTTTTGGAATGAGCAAAATAGCTAAAAAGCACATCCCTTTCGTCCAATTTGGACACACGGGCAAAACGGTAATTTTGGGCAAAAGTGGGGTCCACGTGTGGCCCACTTTGCACCGAAAAGCGTGCCGAGGGTAACAGTCTCTAAATGGGACAAACTATGGGTCAAACAATTCTAAATGTCAATACAAACCCAACGGTATGTCCAAATTTGGATTCCGATAAGCCGAACAAAATTTGGTCCAAAAAGTCAACTGTGGGGCCTGCCAAATGGCGATCTGGTCAACCGTCTCAGAAATACGTGAAAATTGGGTCACAGGACCAGCGCGTTACCACGAGTCCAGTGGTGCAAGTTTCGTCGCATTCTGACAAGCGTGCACAAAATACGCACGAGTCCACAAAAGTGGCGACACGAAATGTGTCCGCTGATACGGTCTGATTCCGGCGCGCACACGCGTCCGAATCAGTCTCCACGAATTTTCACGTGTCCCGTTATGCTGCGTGCACCATTCGGTACACTTGGCACACGGCGGGGCAGTCCCGTTTGGCGGGGCGCGCTCCGATCTCCAACTTTTGGAAAACCGGAAAAAGTGGGTGCGTGCAGTTTTATGACGAATATTTTTCTGTCCACAGCAACTAATAGCACAAAGTTATAATACAGAAAATAAACTAGATCATGTAATCTACAAGTATCAAAAAGAATCACCAAATTCGGATCTCTGTGGTGGGAGATACGAACTCGGCAATACGGGTGGTAATCTGAAATTCTGCGATTACAGAATTATGTCTGCTCGCCCAACTTTGGACGCTGTTTTGCACCTAGGGGCACACGTTTTCCGAGGTTGACTATAAAACAAATACTGGAGAGGGTTGAGGGAAGATCATACCTATAAAAATGGATCAGCGTTTGGTCGCGCGAGTCAACTGGAATTCGTGCCGGAGCGAAGGTGCCTCGAGTGGGAGACTGCAGTTCGCGATGTCGCCGTCGACGGGATGATTGGATGGCTTGGGGAGGCTTCTCTGGCTGTGGTGACGGCTCTAGATGGGAAGGGGAAGTCTGGAGTTTTAGGTTAGGGTTTTGGAGAGCTATCTATATATATATATATAATATATTAAGAGAGAGAGAGAGGGTGAAAGGTCGGATGTTTCCGCGGGTGAAGAGTTATAGGCCGGGCTCTGGTGCAATGAATGGGCGGCTGAATCAAGGGGTCAGCAGCATTCTGCTGAAGGGGGTTCCACATGCTAAGTGGCTAAGGAATAAGGTAGATTAGTATTTTATTAATATTATTATAATATTAGTTAATCTAAATTCTTATTTTCTTTTCTTTTCTTTTCTTTCTTTATAAATATATATATACATATATATATATTTGTATATACATATATATTATATATATACTCATAAGAAAATTTATATAATAGGGTATTGCACATCGTTAGGCTAGCAACTGCTCAAGGGGTCTCCTACATGGAATAAATTTCGAAAAATTCCTGAAGGTCCCATAAGTCATCTAAGGGCCCGAACACCTAATATAAAAATTATTAAAAATCTATTTCTCCTATTTGGACCTAATTACTACAATTTAATTAATAATTAATAAATAAAAGGGTATATACGATTTTCTAGGAAGGGGGTTTTACAACCTCGGGGTAGATCATCTCAGCTAAACCTGGGGACATAATCCGGATTCCAGGTCCTCAGGGGATATAGCAAGGTACAAGAATAACTTAAGCCAAATAAATGCAGTACAATAATAAATGAATCAATAGGGTAAATTATGTAACCAGCTAAGTGATATGCAAGTTGAGAGCATCACTAGAACTCAGGCTGAGACCACTACAAGCTATGTGTCGGGGAGCCGGGTAGCAGTGATATTACTAGTAGAGTGCCTAGATCTGATGTAGAGTCTAGAGCCTCACAATAATAAATATATATATAATCAGCATGTAGCATGTGTGTCTCTTCCCACCCAATGTAATCATACGTCTCATGTCCATGACACGCAAGATCATGACCTCTAAATGATGCAGTGAGTCATAATGATAGCTAAGCATATGTATAAAGTCTATGTCATGAATTGTGTAACCTATACAGAATCACCATGAATATCTCAAGAAGATTTTGTCTCATGAACAGTGTCAAGTGTCCTATGGTATGACATACTTGATAGTGCAAGCACGAAGATATATATAGGGTCGCGATATCAATCTCTAGTGATGTTACACGACTCCGCGTATGGTGTCGACACCCGAATATTATTCAGACGCTAAGCAATGTCACACGGTTCTAAATTAAACAGATACATCATATAGTTAAATCAAGAGGATATTATAAAGCAGGTACTACAAGATTGGCAAGGTATACTTGCCTGGGTTTGAATACCAATAGTTACTCCGATATCCGAGGGATCTTCACGTATTCCTCCGGTTGCTGAAATAAATACTACCATCATGTTCAGAAAATATAAAATAGCTAAAATTGCCTGTCCATAAGTCCAATTTGGACACAGGGGCAAAATTGACCGTTTATGGTCAAAGCGGGATCCACATGTGGCCCACTTCGCACCAAAAAATGTGTCAGAGACAAAGTTCTCCAAATTTATCAAACTTAGTGTCTACAAGTCCAAAATGAAGATATGAATCCAACAGAATATCCAGAACTGAATTCCGATGAGTCGATCATAAAATCCCCCGTCAAGTGGAGCCGTGGGGCCCACGATACGGGATTTTGTCAACGTTCTCAGAATCGAACCAAACTTGGGTCACAGGACCAGCGTATCACTATGAGTCCGATGGCTCAAGTTTCATTTCGAAAAGATGAGCACACACAAAGTTACAACGAGTTTCAGAACAGGGCCGATATGGGATGTTGTCGACGGATACGCGTTGATTTCGGTGTACACGCACATCCAAATCAACTTCCGCGAAATCCTATACGTCTGTATTGACGGTGCACACCTTTCGATAAAATTTGTACATGGCCAAGTTGTCTTGTTTAGCGGAGCACACCCAGTTTCAAAAAAATTAGGATTTTAAATACCAAGTTTTTGGCCAATTTTATCCTCGAATAAATTATAAACTACAGTACCATAAATTGAACTAATACAAGGTTTTAAACTCGATTATATGGTCTAAATTATTATTCAGGTAAATTTTAGAATTAATTAACAGGTTCAACGCAAAACGTTCATGAACCTGGAAGTTCGGGACCAATTTCTGATTTTCAAAAATAGAGGGTTATTTTTCTGTTTTTGCGTCACAGTTTACGACCGACACAGGACACGATACCCCGAACGAGTTGTACGGGTTTTGAGAGGGTTACACAGGGAATGCATCACAACAGACGGTTCAGAAAATGAGGCTGCGAGGAGAGAGAAAAACTTACCGGAATGATGGTTTGGTAACGACTAAAATTGCACATGCACGATGTGGCGCGGCACGGCACGGCGGCACTGTTGTAGCTGCTGATCGGCGGTGGGGTCATCTTCTTTGCCGGCGAGGTCAGGGTCGGCCGGGGGGGAGCTCGGCGTTGCCGGGGCTGGAGATCGCCGGAGCTGGAGAGGCGGAGGGCGGTGGTCGACAGCGGTGAGGGTGGCTCGGGGTTTCGTCGGGTCTTATATAGGCGAGGGGAGAGGGAGAGGCAGTGGAGCCGTTGGCTGAACGGCGAAGAGGAGAGCGGAAGGGCCGGGGAGACGAACGGGGCGGCGACGGCGGGTCGGGGAGATGAGCAGCCGGCGGAAGACGACGGGGCGACGGGTGAAATGGCCGAAAATCGGAGGGACGCGACGGTCGGGATCGGGGAGAATTAGGGGTTACTATAGCAGTTATGATTCGGGTCGGGTTTTGGGTAGGCGGGTCGGGTTAGAATCCGACCCGTTGTGGTTTAAATTAGGGTTCGGGTTAATGGGTATGGGTTAGCGGGTACGGGTCGAGTTGTTAGGGTTGGGTTAGTTTAATTAATTTAAACCGGTTGGTTCGGTTCGGTTCAAGTAGGTTTATTTTGGTTTATTTAAAAATATTATTTTTAGGTCTTTTAAAAATAGTTTCTGGGCCCAATAAATTCTAAGAAAATTACAGTATGTCTAATTAATTATTTTACACTCAAAAATATCATTTTTATAATAATTTAATATTTAATAAAATCACAAAAATTTATTTAATACCAGAAAATATTTATTTTAATTAGTTAAAAATTCCAAAAAATCCTGAAAATTCATTTTTAATTTCTAAAAATCTGGGTGTTTACACAATCCAAGATTTTATTTTGAATCATGGTTGTAATGCCCCACTCTGAACGGTTACTTATGGAACACTAAGCTGCTTCGACTCGGTTGAGAATCGAGTTTCGGGGAAACCTTACCGCCAAATCAACACAGACGAATTATAATGAACCCTTCGAATTGATCGAACGGCTTCTATTGAAATAAGTCCAAGAGTTTTTGTTGGTTGCTTTGCTTCTTGGTTTTGTGTTCTTTGTGTTTTGAGTTACTTTTGATGACTTGGTTTTCATGATTTCGCTTTTCTCGCTTGCGCGTTCTTTTCAAAACGTAAGGAAAAGAGATCGAAGTATGCTAACCAAGTATTATTACATTTTCAGGACGTATAACCAAAGAGTGAACGTCGCTTAAGGCTTCCCCATCCTCTCGTTTGATTCATTCGGTGAGTGGCTTAGGCCCTTCGATGAATCTTTCAGTTCATATGCCTAATGAAAAGAATCTCTAGTTCACTAAATTTTGTCTCACTAAAAAGATAAGCTAAAGAAATAAATTGCATGCTTAAAATATTAGAATTATGCTTTTGCTATCAAATTATGTTGCTTGTTCTTCACCCCTATGCTACACAACCTGATTTATGACAAGTCCCTATGTTTCGAATATGATATGTAGAATAAGAATAAAGAGATAGAATTTGTGTGTTTGTTGCTCAGAACTGTGCATTGTAGTGTTATATCTGTTAGATGTTTCATGTCATGCATTGGTCTCGGACAACTTGTGTACAAGGTCTTGTCTCTCGAACGGTTCCTGGGGCACTGGGAATCGCTCGGTCCGGAAGAGATTTTTGGATCTTCCTGAGGTATATGGCTCGTAAGGGGGTCTAGTGGGGCGATATGTCTATTAGTGTTGTGCGAAATCCATGTTGTCACAGCTGCTTACACTCGGGTGTGTTGGTGAAGAGCTAAACCTTGGGTTACAACTGCCGACACCCGTGCTTGCCAGTGAAGAGCTGAACCTTGGGCGACCGCTGCTAATCATGGGCTACCCATGGACCATCACATAGTTAGGAAGCATGCTAGGTTTACCTTCTTGCATACCTAACACTTGATGCCTATGTTCATTCATAAGTTATTTATATACAAATTATGGCTAACTTGTGTGTTTGCTGCAGGGATAAACCGCTCACCATGGGTAAGAATTATCATATGCATATGCTATATATCGTCTATGTTTCCTTGCATGAATTGTTAAAAAGAAACTAGACAACCAGAAAGATCACCTAATAATGCTAGCTTTATCTGCTTACTTAGTATGGATTTCTAAGGTGAGTTTGGCCACGGTCGCTTACCAGTACATGTGGTAGTACTGACCCATATTTGTGGGCAAATATCCAGGTACTGGAAGCGAGAGTTTGGCAACCATCTTGAATCTGAATCAGAATTCGCGCATCCTTCCGTAGGACTGTGTTCATGCTGCTTCTGTTGCTTTCCTCTCCATTGGGCTACTCCTCTTCTGCTAGATATTTTATTATTTTGGTCCTATTATAAGGATATAATGTTTGGGCATTGTGGCTAATTTTGGGAATGTAAAAAGAGTTGTAAGCCTTCTAAGGCATATTTTGTAACTCAGCCAAGCAAGCACTTGTAATCCAAATCTTCAAGTATTCAATAAAAAGAAAGTATTTTGTGTGCCTATCAATTGTGTTCAACTTTGGTTATCTGTATTTCACTCTGTGCCTATATGTATATTTTCGTCTAACTTGTGTCTTGTGTAGGTATGTTGCCTGGTGCAAGCGCAACTTAGGCTTGCACGGCATCGCGCCCAAGCGAGGACGAGCGGTTCCGTAGGGACCAAGCGAGGACGATCGGCCCCTATGGAATTAGGATGCGACATGTGGTATCAGAGCATAGTTTTACGCCCTTGGCCTCTTCAAACATCATTTTCGAAAATGATATAAGTTTTCAATCGATTTCAAAAGTCCCGAATTTCAAAATTTTATTTTGAATCTATAAGAAGTAAATCGAGAGCATGAAAGGTCCCTAAGAGTATAAAAACCTAATGTCCCATTCAATAAGTCCATAATACGTTATGAGACTAATGCAAGTTACTCTCTTTTGCAGCAAGATGACGGTAACAAGCAACCCAGGGACATCGTGCACCGCAAGCGTGAGCGATGATCAAATCGATAGGCTGATTGCAATATTTGAAAATCAAAGTGAAAGGCATACAGCCCAACAGGAATAATTTAAAACTCTACAGCAACGGGCTGATGCTAGAGCCTTAGCACAATAATAGCAGCTTGAGTCTCTGACTCAGATTGTGACAACACTGGTAGCACACAGTGGTGCATCAGAAACTGCCGCAACACCTGCAACTGCCCCGACCATGCCTCAAGGAGCAGGATTAACAGAAACCAACGAGCCTCGACGTGCGGCTAGGAAGTCTACCTTTAAAGGTGCTGAGTTTCTCAAATTGAACCCTCCGGAGTTTGAAGGCAGGACTGCACAGGACAAGGTAATGGACTGGATCGCAAAGATGGAGAGCTTGTTTAAATTTGCTTCAATACCTACGAACAAGAGGGTGGCTTGTGCGGACATACAGCTGCGATTACGTGCACATGATTGGTGGGAAATAAAGAGAGCAGATTTAGCCACCAAGCATCAGGATGGTAAGATCACTTGAGGAATGTTCAAGCAAGCATTCCTTATATAATACCTTTCTCCAGCTGTCAGACAGAAGAAGGAAGACGAGTTTACCGAACTTAAGCAAGGGAACATGTCCGTCGAAGATTTTGAGTCAGAATTTTCCAAACTTGCTAAGTTCGCTAGCTCAATAATTCCTAATGAGGGAGCTCGCATATATCGGTTCATAAAAGGCTTAAACGATAATCTGAGAAAGAATATTATGAACCGGGAGTGCAAAACATACATACAAGCCTTCGAGGCAGCCATACAGAATGAGCAGTTCATGCCACGAAGTACTCCATAAAAGGCACCGGCTCCTCGAAACCCTCCTACAAAAAGATACCATAATGGTGAGAAAAAGGTCGATACAGAGAAACAGGTCGATGTAGGTGAGAACCGCGGAAAGGTGTACAGTTTTTGTAGCCGTTCGGGTCATACCAGAGAAATATGTCGTCATATTACTAAGGGGTGCTTTAAGTGTGGAAAATTAGATCATATGATCCGTGATTGTCCAACCCTTAAGGCATTGGCAGCAAATGGGATTGAGACTCATACCCCTCCAGGTCCTGCTCTTGAGCCAACTGATCAGATAAGGAGGCCAAGAGTTTATCAGTTGAATATTGAGCGTGATGATAATGGGTACGATGTTGGTGAGTTTGATTCCTTTGAACTCTTGATGCTTTGATCTTTGCCTCCTTGATCTCTTAAGTTTCGAGGACAAAACTTCTTCTAAGTGGGGTAGTATGTAACGCCCCACTCCGAACGGTTACTTATGGAACACTAAGCTGCTTTGACTCGGTTGAGAATCGAGTCTCGGGAAAACCTTACCGCCAAATCAATACGAACGAAATGCAATGAACCCTTCGAATTGAACGAACGGCTTCTATTGAAATAAGTCCAAGAGTTTTTGTTGGTTGCTTTGCTTTTTGGTTTTGTGTTGCTTTGTGTTTTGAGTTGCTTTCGATGACTTAGTTTTCATGATTTCGCTTTTCTCACTTGTGCGTTCTTTTCGAAACGTAAGGGAAAGAGATCGAAGTATGCTAACCAAGTATTATTGTATTTTCAGGACGCATAACCAAAGAGTGAACATCGCTTAAGGCTTCCCCATCCTCTCGTTCGATTCATTCGGTGAGTGGCTTAGGCCCTTCGATGAATCTTTCAGTTCACATGCCTAATGAAAAGAATCTCTAGTTCACTAAATTTTGCCTCACTAAAAAGATAAGCTAAAGAAATGAACTGCATGCTTAAAGTATTAGAATTATGCTTTTGCTATCAAATTATGTTGCATGTTCTTCGCCCCTATGCTACATAACCTGATTTATGGCAAGTCCCTATGTTTCGAATGTGATATATGAAATAAGAATAAAAAGATGGAATTTGTGTGTTTGTTGCTCAGAACTGTGCATTATAGTGTTATATCTGTAAGATATTTCATGTCATGTATTGTTCTCGAACAACTTGTGCACAAGGTCTTGTCTCTCAAACGGTTCCTGGGGCACTGAGAATCGCTCGGTCCGGAAGAGATTTTTTGATCGCCCTGAGGTATACGGCTCGTAAGGGGGTCTAGTAGGGTGATATGTCTATTAGTGTTGTGCGGAACTCATGTTGTCACAGCTGCTTGCACTCGGGTGTGTTGGTGAAGAGCTAAACCTTGGGTCACAGCTGTCGACACCCGTGCGTGCCAGTGAAGAGCTGAACCTTGGGCGACCGCTGCTAATCATGGGCTACCCATGGACCATCACATAGTTAGGAAGCATGCTAGGTTTACCTTCTTGCATACCTAACACTTGATGCCTATGTTCATTCATAAGTTGTTCATATGCAAATTGTGGCTAACTTGTGTGTCTGCTGCAGGGATAAACCGCTCGGCCGTGGGTAAGAATTATAATATGCATATGCTATATATCGTCTATGTTTCCTTGCATGAATTGTTAAAAAGAAACTAGACAACCAGAAAGATCACCTAATAATGCTAGCTTCATCTGATTACTTAGTGTGGATTTCTAAGGTGAGTTTGGCCATGGTCGCTCATCAGTACATGTGGTAGTACTGACCCACGTTTATAGGTAAATACCCAGGTACTGGAAGCGAGAGTTTGGCAACCATCTTGAATCTGAATCAGAATCTGTGCATCCTTCCGTAGGACTGTGTTCATGATGCTTTCATTGCTTTCCTCTCCAGTGGGCTACTCCTCTTCTGCTAGATGTTTTATTATTTTGGTCCTATTATAAGGATGTAATGTTTGGGCATTGTGGCTAATTTTGGGAATGTAAAAAGAGTTGTAAGCCTTCTAAGGCATATTTTGTAACTCAGCCAAGCAAGCACTTGTAATCCAAATCTTCAAGTATTCAATAAAAAGAAAGTATTTTGTGTGCCTATCAATTGTGTTCAACTTTGGTTATCTGTATTTCACTCTGTGCCTATATATGTATATTTTCGTCTAACTTGTGTCTTGTGCAGGTACGTTGCCTGGTGCAAGCGCAACTTAGGCTTGCACGGTATCGCGCCCAAGCGAGGACGAGCGGTTCCGTAGGGACCAAGCGAGGACGATCGGCCCCTACGGGATCGGGGCGCGACAATGGTTACATATGATGGAAATTTATTACATCTGAATTTTCATTATAAAATTATGATTACATATAATGGAGATCTATCACAGAGCCATCTATATCTCTTCACTCCTCAATTCAAACCTTAATATATAGAAGAGAATCCATACTGATGGATAATAAGAGAGTTTGCAACACAGAGCTAGGCTTGCATAAGTTTGTTCAAAATATGCATGAACCCCCACTCTTACGAAGATGCGTCGCCAAGACCTGACCTGAAATCTAGCCATCACATCCTGGCCGCATATGGGGAATAGCTATAGCGAGCTGGGTTTGAAGACAACGAACAGTCTTCAAGATGATATGTATGTTCAGTATAAATAACAAGACGTATGATATTCTTCCATGCTCCATTGCCGAAAGAAGCGAGCCAATATGCTTTTTGCACAGAAAGGCATGTTTTACATACATGAGTTTTGAAAAGGAATCGGTAACATAGACTTGTAAACAAATATCTCACCTATCTTTGGAGAGCGCCTCCTCCTACAAATCTTTAGAAACCAATAGAACCAACCGTGCCACGCTGCTATAATGGTCTTTATAGACCTACGCCAGAGGATAACCATTATTGGTTTTATAACAGAGAAGTGAAGATTTTGATGGGGTTCAACTCATACTTATAAGTAGAAGATGAGGTAATCTTTGAAAGTTGTTCCCATAAAGCTGCACATATTTCCTTGAAGATCGTATTAAATTAAAGATTGCGCATTTAATACGCGATCACATCAGCAATCTGTTGGGATTCTGCACCAAACACGCACGCTCAGATCCAAATAATTTTGTTTGCTTCTAATTCAAAGTATTTTGAAATTGTTATTGAGATAATTCAAAAACTTTGAAGGGAGTCTTATAGAAGCACAAAAAATATGCCTTCCCCAAGAGGATGATTTTACCAGAAGCAGTCGCGTACTGCCCTTCAAACTCCAGACAATGAAGCAGTGGAGCACTCCATATGCTTTACTTCAGCGGCGTATTCTACTTGCTCCAACTTAGCAGCATATTTTGCTCATTGGTTATCCAACACAACACAGTGGCGTATAATGCCCCCATTTGTCCAAGCATTAAATAAGACAAACCTGGCAGTTGACAGTTTGACACAACAGTTGAAGAGATCGTGGCATTAAATACAGAAGATCATTGGCACGCCGACCCATGTTGTCGTCTAACGACCGCATAAAGTTTCTACTACATCTTTATACGCCGACCTTCTAATTTTCTCTCAGTACACCAAGGTTCTTACCTTTCCATAGTACACCAAGGCTGTTACTTCATTAGAGTACGCCAATGCTACCACGTCAAAAGCTGCCTCAAACTGACACATCTGATACATCAAGGCATTAAATGTAGAGGATTTCTAGAATGCCGACTCAGGTTATCATTTAGTGACAAAGATTGCTACCTAAGTCCAAGTACGGTACCAATTCTACTTTGCTATGATACGCCAATAGTGCTACTTCGAACAGAGTACGCCATTAATGTTATCTCATTTGAATACACCGATATGGATACTCTAGCAATATTACGCCAATGGTGCTACCACTCACTGAGTACACGAAGACTGGTCCTTCGACCTGAGTATGCCCGCATGGTTATCCCCTCAGACATACGCCAGAATGGTCATTTCTTTAGATGTATGCTGTCACGACCCGATTCCTTAGAATTGTTGGGGCGTCCTCCGAATCGTGATGCCGTACGGGCCTGGGGTTGCGTCCGCACAAGGCTAAAGTATATTGCATAGCAAGCACATATTCAGAGTACGCAGATAAATTGAAACACAGATTTGAAACATGGAAAAGTTCTCTTTATTGATAATGAACATCTATTACAAAATCCTGAACGAGTCAGTTAATATGTCGAACGGCTTACAAAAGTGTTGACTCAAAATGAGATAGCAGTCATGTACATTACATCCCTTTATAAACTCAAAATGATAAAGACCTCCAGGCTGGAGGATAGCTTTGCCACGGAGCCACATTTGTGTATGAAGAGTTGCAGCTTCGAACTTTAAAAGGCTTCGAGGGCGCGTAAAGATGCGCCAACAGCTGGACTGGATCGGGAAGACGACTTCGGCTCCTCGCTCGATTCGCCTTAGTGCGGAGAACCTGTTTCAACGAGGGTCAGCATGTCAAAACATACTGGTGAAGGCGAGCTAGCCGAACTATACCAATCAACACGTTGTTTTAATGAAGCATACATATTTGTGGGTTTCTATCTTACCTTAGTTTATTTACAAGTAAGCAGCATATAGAATTTACTGAAATGAACGTGCCACCGTTCGGTGGATTTTACCTGACCGTTTGAATTACCTGCACAATACTTACCATGCCTTCCCTGCCACGAAGACACAAGTTAGTTTGCAACAGGTTTAAATATACACGATGATCACTGGCATGGTTGCCATAGTGGACGTAGCCGAGGACTAGGATAGCATGCTATGAGAGTACACGATTATGCTGTAAGCTATCCAGTCCTGAATACGACAACTACACATGAGTTTCGCCCGGATCGGATCGGTGCCAGTGCCCCAGTGACCGTCCGCAGAACCAATACCTTGTGCACAAGTTGTCCATGATCGAACACGATTAACAAGTTAACAAGTCATGCATTTGAGGCAACACGAGTGCAAGAACACGAGTACACGACAAGCAGTATTGCATAATTTATTTTGCATAGCCTCCCTGAACAATTATGCATATACAAGATATGATCTATTTAGCACGGTTTATAGAACATTTGCACGAACAAGCATACTATAAGATAACAGTTCACATATTTGATTGACAAGCATAATAACCAAGTATATTTTCTTTTATCTTGGTTTCTTTTATTATTACTTGGTATCGTTTGATCGGGGCAAAGAAGATTGCAGATTTTAGATGTGAAGCTTGGAAGCAGGGCTAGCTAATCGGGTTGGTAGCCACTCACTTAGATGGTTGGAAGGGAGAAGGAAAGAGGCGCTTTACGACTCCGCTCGCAAGCCGCCTACTGCTCGTTCACCTGCAACACGAACAGCTCGATCAATATTCTTTCCTCTCTTTCCAATCTCGGAATTGAAGTGTAGTTCAATGAACGAAAACAATGAAAACCATTGAAACCGTTCAAGGAAAACAAGCAAATCCCAAAACCAACTCAAAGCACGAAAGCAACAAGCGACATCAAAAATTGAGGCAATAAAAGATAGAAGCGGAGAGGTCCCTCCTGACTCTGCCGCTAAGTCGATCCTTGGGGAGCGGTCCACTGAATATGGGAATCGATTCCGAAAAAACAAATCCATAACGAGGATGAGTTCTTAATTCAATCTATCCCGATCGAACGATACCGACTTGTGTTTCTTAGCCGCGCTCTCCGCAACGGGAGAACGGGATGCTACATCCTACCCAACTAATTGGAAGTTTCATCCCGAAACTTAGGAATAGAACCTACCGTTAGGGAGCATTTCGTTGAGGACGACGATCAGGAAGGTTCGGACAGGAATTAATGGCATGTCCTGATCGTCCACAAGCGAGGCATAACCCAAGTTTTAAGCGGCAGTCTTTCTTGTCGTGTCCAAGCTTTTTGCAGAATTGACACTTATTGCTCCAATGCTTAATTTGCTGACCATCGTCGTTTCTTCGCTTTGCAGCATTGTTTCCTCTCTTGTCGCTTTGGCGTTTGTGAGTGTAGGTATGCACAGCGCCGCTAGAAACGTGAGGATAGTGTGGTTCGAGAGATAGGGCATGATTCATGACTTCACGCATTGTACGATACTGATGAACGGCTACGTGCGCATGGATGGCAGGGCGTAGTCCACCTTCAAACCTTCTTGCTTGACTCGCTATATCAGGTAAATAGGCCCTAGCGAATTTGGAGAGTTGGTTGAATTCGGCGGAGTACTCTTTAACTGTCAAGCTGCCTTGCCTCAGTTGCACGAACTCGTTCTCCATTTGACGTTGTACTGGAGGGGGTACGAACTCCTCTTCGAATGCGGCACAAAAAGTCGTCCACGAGATCGCCTCCTTTCCGTGATCAAATTGGAGAGATCGTCGATGCACGTCCCACCAATCGTGCGCGTTGAGGCGGAGCTGTAGTTGCGCGCAGGCGACGCGCTTCTCTTCGGGGACCTCTAGCAGAGCGAAGTGATCTTCAAGTTTGGCCAACCAATCTAGAGCTACGACTGGGTCCTCAGTCCCGTTGAATGGGGTGTTGCATACTTTCTTAAAGTGGCCAAAGTCGAAGGCAGTCACGTCCCTCAGCCTTGGAATTTGTGGCGTCTCTACTTCAAGCACGGGTTGTTCCACTGGAGTCGTTGTTGTTGCAGCGGAATGGTTGAAAGCCAAAGTCTGAACGATTTGTTGCAGGGCATCCACCTGCTTCTGCTGGACTGAGAATCGAGCTTCTATATTGTCTTGAAACTTGAGCTGACTCTCTTCCGCCCGCTTCTCGGCCCGTTCATAGCGAGCCTCGTCCCTTTGTTGGTTTGCTTCCAACATCTGCAACATTCGTTGGACGGGATCGATGCTTGGCATGGCTCGCTGGCTCTCTGAACTTTCCGAAGTGCGCGAACTACTTCCTTGACCTTGTGTTTCATCCGGGGTTTGCGCTGTGGATTGCGCTAATACCATTCCTTCAAAAGAAGGTAAATTACATTAGGATCATAATGTATTATGGACTTATTGTATGAACGTATCTCATTTTGGCCTAGCGAGTTCAAGAGTTCGCACAGGAATTTGATCGTTAAAGGAACTTTTCCAGCACGAAGTCTAAGGAACTTTGAATCTGTGCTCTGATACCATTATGTCATGACCCAATTCCTTAGAATCGTTGGGGCGTCCCCCGAATCGTGATACCGTGCGGGCCTGGGGTTACGCCCGCACAAGGCTAAAGTATATTGTATAGCAAGCACATATTCAGAGTACGCAGATAAATTGAAACACAGATTTGAAACATGGAAAAGTTATCTTTATTGATAATGAACATCTATTACAAACTCCTGAACGAGTCAGCTAATATGCCGAACGGCTTACAAAAGTGTTGACTCAAAATGAGATAGCAGTCCTATACATTACATCCCTTTATAAACTCAAAATGATAAAGACCTCCAGGCTGGAGGATAGCTTTGCCACGGAGCTGCATTTGTGTATGAAGAGTTGCAGCTTCGGACTTCAAAAGGCTTCGAGGGCGCGTGAAGATGCGCCAACAGCTGGACTGGATCGGGAAGACGACTTTGGCTCCTCGCTCGGTTCGCCTTAGTACGGAGAACCTATTTCAATGAGGGTCAGCATGTCGAAACATACTGGTGAAGGTGAGCTAGCCGAACTATACCAATCAACACATTGTTTTAATAAAGTATGCATATTTGTGGGTTTCTATCTTGCCTTAGTTCATTTACAAATAAGCAGCATATAGAATTTACTGAAATGAACGTGCCACCGTTCGGTAGATTTTACCTGACCGTTTGAATTACCTGCACAATACTTACCATGCCTTTCCTTCCACGAAGACACAAGTTAGTTTGTAACAGGTTTAAATATACACGATGATCACTGGCATGGTTGCCATAGTGGATGTAGCCAAGGACAATGATAGCATGCTATGAAAGTACACGATTGCGCTGCAAGCTATCCAGTCTCGAACACGACGACTACACACAAGTTCTGCCCGGATCGGATCGGTGCCAGTGCCCCAGCGACCGTCCGCAGAACCAATACCTTGTGTACAAGTTGTCCATGATCGAACACGATTAACAAGTTAACAAGTCATGTATTTGAGGCAACACGAGTGCAAGAACACGAGTACACGACAAGCAGTATTGCATGATTTATTTTGCATAGCCTCCCTGAACAATTATGCATATACAAGATGTGATCTATTTAGCACGGTTTATAGAACATTTGCATGAGCAAGCATACTATAAGATAACAGTTCACATGTTTGATTGACAAGCATAATAACCAAGTCTATTTTCTTTTATCTTAGTTTCTTTTATTATTACTTGGTATCATTTGATCGGGGCAAAGAAGATTGCAGATTTTAGATGTGAAGCTTGGAAGCAGGGCTAGCTAATCGGGTTGGTAGCCACTCACTTAGATGGTTGGAAGGGAGAAGGAAAGAGGCGCTTCACGACTCCGCTCGCAAGCCGCCTACTGCTCGTTCACCTGCAACACGAACAGCTCGATCAATATTCTTTCCTCTCTTTCCAATCTCGGAATTGAAGTGCAGTTCAATGAACGAAAACAATGAAAACCATCAAAACTGTTCAAGGAAAACAAGCAAATCCCAAAACTAACTCAAAGCACGAAAGCAACAAGCGACATCGAAAACCGAGGCAATAAAAGATAGCAGCGGAGAGGTCCCTCCTGACTCTGTCGCTAAGTCGATCCTTGGGGCACGGTCCAATGAATATGGGAATCGATTCCGAAGAAACAAATCCATAACGAGGACGAGTTCTTAATTCAATCTATCCCGATCGAACGATACCGACTTGTGTTTCTTAGCCGCGCTCTCCGTAACGGGAGAACAGGGCACTACATATGCTAGCTTGACTACTGCTTTTAAAATAACTGACAGAGAACGGTTATGGTGATGTGTCATACATGCCATATCACTCACAAACGTGTACAAGCAACTACCTTTCATATCCTGAGCCTTTCTTGCATAGGAAGCCACATGTCGAGCGAATGCTGATCTGTGAACCCATCTTCCAGGATATGGGTTACATGCCTAAAAAGGGCACATGTACTACAACAAATACAGTATGTATTGCTCGTGCATACGCGTGTATGCAAGTAACTATTTTTAGCATAAAATATTATAAATATATGGATCAGCATATCCATCAGCAGCAAGCAGCAGCCTGTACTGAGAGAAAAGAAGAAGAATATGAGCTTTTGTGCTCGTATAACCAAGCTCTCTCATTGTCAAATCCTCCAAATTGTCCAAGTATTCCAGCATCTCTTCCTTGTGTCGAGTATTCAAAGGAGTAAAGTAATCGAGCGCAAATTAGATCTCCATAGCTATACTTTCCCAGATTTATTGTATTTAGATTCCTGTTTAGGATTTTTGTACCCATTTTCTCTTAATAGTTTGTAACACAAAGTTTCGTATAAACCTTTGTTTGTGGCAAACAATTACTATATGTATAATTCCTTCCATTTTTAACGAAAACTAACGGTCAACTGCTTTGACTGTTAATTTTTAACCAAAACATCCCTTTCGTCTTCCCAGTCCCTCCCCCTCATTTGTTGTCTATGTGTAAACCTCCTCAACAAAATTTTAGGTAACTTGGTATGGTGAGAAATTTGGTTTAATTTTGAATTGATTATGATTGGAAATTAGGGTTTATATAGACCTGTTCATTAATTAAAACTCTTGATGCACCTTACCGTTGCTAAAATATTTGGAGCACAACAATAGCTTTTACCTTCCAACAAATTTTGTACTCTTGACCTAGACGAGCCAACCTAGGCATTGGACCCTTTGTCACTCACAAACATATTCTCTTGTGCTCTATTTTAATTGTACAACTTTCTAGTCACAAAAATCAATTTTTAATCCTATGCCTTGTACCTATGTCGTTGCCATCAATTTTTGGGACACAAACTCAACCCATTTTGCCTAACCAATTAAAGGGTCTAACACAAATACCAAGCCTACAATATCTATGACATTGGTGTCACATTTAAATAAATCCCTATATGCTTCCAATACGTTGACAAACACATATACAAAATTTCTAGACCAAGGGGAGACCCAACATGTAACTTAACCCCAATTAAACCCTCACACCCAATCATGAGGCTCATACAAAATACCACACACCCTCTCCATCCTACAAATAACAAATACTATTTTTCCCATATCAAATTCTCTTTTTCCTTCATTTGTAAATTCCAAAACTCTTACGAACCTAAATAAAAAAGGGTTGCTAGGTGTCAAACTCCTATTGGGGGAAACCAAATGAAGAGCCCCATTCCTATGGTTATGTGACCGGTTATTCACCTCAATCTCTCCCTTGCATAATACTATTTACCCTACTTTTGATCCTAGCCTTTGATTTAAACCTCCACCCAATCACCACCCTCCGTCCCTACATGTGGAAACCTATCCCTAGAAATAAAAGCTTGGGTCAGCCCTAATCCCAAGGAAACCCCCTCACTCTTCACTCACCTCACTCTCTCTTCTCCCTTCCCCTCAAGTCAGCCGACCAATACCTCATTCTTCTTCTCTACTTCTTCAACCAACCCGATATCACAACCTCCTCCTCCCTCCGGCCATCACCACCTCCTCTTCGACTTCATCATCACCTCCACCTTCAGCCGCTCCACCTTACCAACGAGCAACACCACCACCACTGCCTCGACCATCTTTCCTCCTCTTCGACCTCCATCTCACCACGACGACCTTCTGCTCCCCCATCACCGACAACAGCAGACACCATCACCACCACCACTGCCACCACCGAGCACCACTACCACCACCACTGTTATCACCATCACTACCATCACTTCACCCCCTCTTGAAACAACAACAGTTGCAGAAACACCGCTGCCACCACCTCCAGCCACCACCCCCCTTGGTACCACTTCTTCTTCTTCATTCATTTCTTCTTCTTCACTCTTGAATGATTAGTTAGGTTCTATGTTTCTATTGAATAATAATTATAAAATATGGTTAAATAATCCTAGTTAGATTATTTTCAAATTTATTAGCATTAATGCCTAGGACTTTATGTATGCGTGAATGCATAAGGGTAATATGATTATGTTCTAGAAATAGATGGATGTCATGCTAGGTTGTATACATGCTTTGATTAATGTGCATTGTGTAGTGAGTTATAAAAAATTGGATTGATGATTAGACCATGGTTAATTTAATTTATATTCGGGAATTTATATATTTACATGTGATGATGGTTGATTTCTTAGTATGGATAAATTGTGTGAGTGTATACGTGATAGTGGTATTAGCATGGAGCCATATTGAGGAGTGTATACATGATAAACGTTATTTGTTTAGTATTTGGGTTCATACCATGTGTAGAATATAATTTCAAATTTGCGTGTTTTACATGTGTGGAACAGGTTGAGGTTGTTCTAATGAATTTTTTTTTAGTAATATTGATGGTATAATTAAAAGATAAAAATGTGATCATTCTGCGTATTAAGAGGTGACAACTAATTTATCAATGATGCACTTGTGTTTATGGTTACGTGGATGACATGGATTGAGGATGGACATTATTTACAATTGACCAAATCCACACTTGATGAATACTAGTGTTTGAGGATAGTATTTGAGGACGTTATACTATTTGATGATTTCGTATTTATTATAATGCTTCCCTAGTCAACCTTGGTCAACACCCTAGTCGCGAGTTATAGCTATTACAACACTAGGTTAAGTTCTCAATGTCATCTTTTCATTAAAAATAGACTTTTAAATAATTATTAATTAATTTCTAAATTATCTTAAGGTATTTTGGGATCCTTGGACTTGGAGGTTATACCGGAGCCCCGCCTTCAGCATTCGGATCCATGCAAGTATACCTTGCCATATTGTATTTCAGTTCCAGATACATTCTCTATTAGTTTATCTTTTATACGATGCCCTTGGACCGTATTCGATACTTAGTGTCCAGATCATATCCTGGTGCAGACGTACGTCAGTGTTGTAATACCCCGTTTCGCTCAAGCGGATTGTCGATTCAAAAGGCAAAAGTGCATGTCCCGACCTGCTTTGCTCAGGCAAGAATACTCGTTTGAGGCAAAAGATATCCAAACTTGTCCCTACAGGAATTCAGCTTAGGCTTTCAGAGGCTCGCTTGGTGTATCGCTCTACCGAGGCGAATCATCGCTAAGGTGGGTGGCTACGATGAACTTGTCTTTGCTTAGCCAGCACACATAAAATGTAGAACGATACATGCTAGTCGCTAGGTGAATCACCCCATGCATGCCAATAAGAATCCAACGCACCTAGCTAAGGGAATAATCCCAACTTGTATTGCTTATGCTAGAACATAGAAATGAAACACTGCTTATATATATGTTTATACCCTCGCATGCTACCCTAGAACGTGTTGCTTGGGAAGTCCCCTAACGATCTCACTCCTCGGCTTACCTTCGGGCCCGAGCCAACGTGAATGCTGTGTTTAATATAAATGCATGCTTGTCTGCTTGTATGTTGCCTTGTTTTCATCCAAACTTCGGGAGACTACTAAGTAGCCGTTCCGTGCATGATTGAACCTGCAAGTATCCAGGACCGTTAGGTCACCCAAGGCAGCCCCGAACCAGAGGAATGCATCAAGGCAAGTCACTCACTGAACAAAGAATCAAGATTCAAGTATCCCGTGTACTCGTGTACTCGTGTTCTCGTGCACTCGTGTTCTCGTATTCCCTTGTACTTGTGTTCTCCTATACTCGTGTTCTCCTGAAATTGGAAAGACCCTGACCTGCATGTCGCGGACAACTCGAAAATGAGGTATAGTTCCATGGACGGTCACCGGGGCACTGGGGACGATCCGATCCGGATGGAACTCGTGTGTAGTCCATCGTATACAGGCGAGATGGTTTGTAGCGCATCGTGTACTTTCGTTGCATTCCATCTTGGCCTTGGACTACTTCATGTGCGATCATCATTTGTAGTCCATCGTGTACAGGCGAGATGGTTTGTAGCACATCGTGTACTTTCGTTGCATTCCATCTTGGCCTTGGACTACTTCATGTACGATACAAGCGTTCGAGATGGTTCGTAGCACCTCTTGTACTTTTGCTGCGTTCTATTCTTGTCTGCAATCGGTCCTTTATAACTATGCCAACGACTCATATTCATATAGATAAGTCATCCTCGCTTAGCGGCTACCCACGTGCGAGTCATTGCATCGCATCAATGAATAACTGAACACCTGAACGATCATGATACAACAATACTCGTGTTGCATATGCTAGTGCCTTGGTTTTCATTATAAATGCCCCTGAATGCTTATACTTGCCCGTGCTTGAACTAATAAATGTTTGCCTTGGACAGGGAAGGTAAAATGGTAAGTGGGTAAGTCTCGCCGTGTTTCCTCTCATGTTGCACGGCGTACTGCCACACGAGTTAGGCTATTCAAATCTTGCATAAAACTGATCCTAAGGCAACTAGAAAGACAAACTTAATAGTTGTGCACAGAACCTGTATTACGTATTTGGATTTGTCGAGCGGGTGAGTAGCCTCCCCACCAGTGCATTCAATGTACTAATAACCCACCAGATCGTTTGCAGGGTATGGAAGAACCTCGTTTGGTGCGGATGCCTCCTTCGTGCATGCTAAGGCGTGAAGATCACTCTGAAGCAGCGTTGTGTCCAGAACTGAAGCACATATACAAGACATAATGTTGGAACTTGCCTGAACATCGCCTGTACAATTATTCCACAAATTAAAGCCACTTGACACATTTTTATTGTTTCAGAGAGAGAGGCTTGAGCGACTTGTAATCTCGGCCAAGCGCCGCCTGTAACACTTGTTTATTATCAATAAAAGAGTTAATTTACTTCTACTTGTGTTATTCAATGCTTCCGCTATTGTCAACTCAGCGAACTTGTTACCGATCGCCTATGCGTTCATGACTCCGCTACACTCGGACAATCTATGCGACTCTGTGGCTTAGAACTCTTACCGCCAGCCAATAAACCACGGTCTTGCACGGGCGTGGCTCACGCTCGTGTGGCATCATGCCCGGATGGGTCAAAGCGATCGTTCCGCAGAAGCGCTGGCGCGGTGATTCTCGCCTAGCGGGAACGGCTGATTTGCCTGCGAGAGATCAGGGCGTGACATGTTGGTATCAGAGCCTAGCTTCTACGCTTTTGGAATTTATTTTGATTCTCTCAGTTTTGAAAGCTCGTTCGTGGGTTATGTGCACGCTCTCTCTCAATGCCTCAATGGAATGTTCCAACAATAAGTCTAAATACTTTCAAAATGCATTTTGAATGATATGATTGCTTGTATAAAATTGTGATACAAGTGGCCTTTGTGCCAACCTGTACAGACCCTTGAGAGTATCGCAGTAGCTTGTCCGATTTTACTAACCCTAAGTTTGGTTGAATGTATATGTTTGAGGGACGTCTTAAACTTGTGCATGATCTAAGACTTAAGAAAATATGAAACTCAAGTGCTAAGACTTCGCTATCGCTAAGTTGGTTGGCGTGCATGTGTTTGGAGCGCTACGAATATGTGTACGATCCAGACTAGCGATATACCGATCTCGATGCTGGTACAAATGAATATCCAAATAAACAAGTACAACGACTTGTATAGGTTTGCCTCAGCCTTGTATCGTTAAATCAAAATTGATTGAAACGTACTACTTGTCCTTAGTAAGTCTCAAGGACGAGACTTTTTTTGAGTTGGGTAGGATGTAACACCCCATTCCGCTCAAGCAGACTGTCGATTCAAACGACAAAAGTGCATGTTCTGACCCGCTTTGCTCAGGCGAGAATACTCGTTTGAGGCAAAGGATATCCAAACTTGTCCCTACAGGAATTCAGCTTAGGCTTTCAGAGGCTCGCTTGGCGTATCGCTCTACCGAGGCAAATCATCGCTAAGGTGGGTGGCTACGGTAAACTTGTCTTTGCTTATCAAGCATACATAAAATGTGGAACGATACATGCTAGTCGCTAGGTGAATCACCCCCTGCATGCTAATAAGAATCCAACGCACCTAGCTAAGAGAATAATCCCAACTTGTATTGCTTATGCTAGAACATGGAAATAAAATACTGCTTATATATATGTTCAGAACCTCGCATGCTACCCTAGAACGTGTTGCTCGGGAAGTCCCCTAACGATCTCACTCCTCGGCTTACCTTTGGGCCCGAGCCAACGTGAATGTTGTGTTTAATACAAATGCATGCTTGTCTGCTTGTATGTTGCCTTGTTTTCATCCAAACTCCGGGAGACTACTAAGTAGTCGTTCCGTGCATGATTGAACCTGCAAGTATCCGGGACCGTTAGGTCACCCAAGGTAGCCCCGAACCAGGGGAATGCATCAAGGCAAGTCACTCACTGAACAAAGAATCAAGATTCAAGTATCTCGTGTACACGTGCACTCGTGTTCTCGTGTTCTTCTGTACTCGTATTCTCCTAAAAATGGAAATACCCTGACCTGCATATCGCGAACAACTCGAAAATAAGGTATAGTTCCACGGACGGTCACCGGGGCACTGGGGCCGATTCGATCCGGATGAAACTCATGTGTAGTCCATCGTGTACAGGCGAGATGGTTTATAGCACATCGTGTACTTTCGTTGCATTCCATCTTGGCCTTGGACTACTTCATGTGCGATCATCGTATGTAGTCCATCGTATACAAGCGAGATGGTTTATAGTACATCGTGTACTTTCGTTGTATTATATCTTGGCCTTGGACTACTTTATGTACGATACAAGCGTTCGAGATGGTTCGTAGCGCCTCTTGTACTTTCGCAGCACTCCATTCTCATCTGTAATCGGTCTTTTATGGCTATGCCAGCGACTCATGTTCATATAGATAAGTCATCCTCGCTTAGCGGCTATCCACGTACGAGTCATTGTATCGCATCAATGAACAACTGAACACCTGAACGATCATGATACAACAATACTCGTATTGCATATGCTAGTGCCTTGGTTTTCATTGTAAATGCCCCTGAATGCTTATACTTGACCGTGCTTGAATTAACAAATGTTTGCCTTGGACAGGGAAGGTAAAATGGTAAGTGGATAAGTCTCGCCGTATTTTCTCTTATGTTGCACGGTGCACTGCCACACGAGTTAGGCTATTCAAATCTTGCATGAAACTGATCCTAAGGCAACTAGAAAGACAAACTTAATAGTTGTGCACGGAACCTGTATTATGTGTTTGGATTTGTCGAGCGGGTGAGTAGCCTCCCCACCAGTGCATTCAATGTACTAATAACCCACCAGATCGTTTGTAGGGTACAGAAGAACCTCGTTCGGTGCGGATGCCTCCTTCGTGCGTGCTAAGGCATGGAGATCACTCCGAAGCAGCGTTACGTACAGAACTGAAGCATATATACAAGACATAATGTTGGAACTTGCCTGAACATCGCCTGTACAATTATTCCACAAATTGTAGCCACTTAGCATGCTTTTATTGTTTCAGAGAGATAGGCTTGAGCGACTTATAATCTCGGCCAAGCGCCACCTGTAACACTTATTTATTATCAATAAAAGAGTTGCTTTACTTCTACTTGTGTTATTCAATGCTTCCGCTATTGTCAACTCAGTGAACTTGTTACCGATCGCCTATGCGTTCATGACTCCGCTGCACTCGGACAATCTGTGCGACTCTGTGGCTTAGAACTCTTACCGCTAGCCAATGAACCACGGCCTTGCAAGAGCGTGGCTCACGCTCATGCAGCATCACGCCCGGATAGGTCAAAGCGATCATTCTGCGGGAGCGCTGGCGCGGTGATTCTCGCCTAACGGGAACGGTCGATTTGCCTACGGGAGATCGGGGCGTGACAAGTGTCATCTGGTATTGATTTTATAGATTGGTCTCGATACCCTAGTTGTATTTTCAGTTACATCAGTTCCACGTGACACATGTCACACGTCTCCATCTAGACAAACTTACGTATGTGAGGTTGTCAGCGAGATCGGACCCTATGAGGTTCTAGGAGCTTGGTTGTACATTTTGTGATTTGGCATGACTCGACTGTCTTAGTTTGAGCATCTGGCTGAGCGTATTGCAGATATGATTCGCGAGGTCGTGTGGGAAGGAAAGACAGTTACTAGACGCTTGGGCTACTATGCACATATTTACTATTTATGCATTTACTATCTATGTGCCGGAAGATTCCGTATTTGGAGCTACGAAGTTTCTCTATGCACCGGGAGATTCTGTGTCTGGAGCGACGGATATTTACATTTATATTTGGAAAGCCTACATGTTGAATATTCTCTTTCGGTTGTGTCTCACTTATGCGGTTATTCTATATTACACTTGGCGTATCATATTGTTCATTTTTGTTTTACTTTGGTATGCTATTTTTTTTTGGTACCTTGTTACGTCCCTCTGAGGACCTGGTTCCCTGCCAGATTGTAGGGTCGATTGCTGTTGGGAGGCTGGAGCAGTCGATGAGTATCGTACGGGTATGCAGGTATTATTATTAGATATTTATATCACTTCTTCATTGTCCTGCTATTATGATCTTTTTGCTTATTTTCTACTAGTATAGCTCAGTATTTGTAGACTCATATTATTTCCTTCGAATCTTTTCAGATAAGTATAATATGAGGTACACGCCATGATACATGTTGTCCTTTCTTTATTTTATTTTCTTGTGGATTTAGACATAGATATGTATATTATATTATCTAGATAGTGACCCTCATATACAGCTTATACGTATTAGAGTTTGACTGGAGTCCACTTGGTATGTTGCTGGCCATTGCCACATGGCCTAGTCCTGTATATTTTTGGACTGGGGCATGACATAGTTTTTGTGGTGGCCCATGCAGGTCCGATTTATCATTTCGGTTATATTACTGTACTGGATGAGCCTGTATTAGGATAATTGAGTTAGGATCTCAGTCCATAACTGCTATTGGAATTTCTCTTAGATTTCTCTATCGCCTTTGAATCTCGTATTGTGTACAATCATACTCTTCTTGAACTCCTTATTATTGTTTATCGTCTTATTTCGGAGAGACGAATGTCCGTACGCGGTAATTATTTCCAGAAGCAGATCCTCGTCAAGGCAATGAATGTATACTTTATTGAATGTTTTATAGGAAGATAGTTATCCATAGTCAGGGAATGTTAGGCTAGATGCTTTTTCAGATACTGAGCTAGGGTTGATAGTCTAAGGCTTAGTGTAAGTTTGAACCTAGCAACAGAAACCTAAAAGTAGATAAACTCTGTCCATTGCCTAAGCCAGAAGCATTTTAGAAGGATTGAATGCTAGAAAGATTATCGGGTTGTAGTAGTTCAAACGCTACAGAATGATATATGCAAATGCATAGTAGTTGATAGGGATAGTCATAGCTTATGGAGGTATGAGTGAAAGTGTTATGGGCTCAAAGAAACATAACTTAAGACTCTCACTTTAGAAAAAGTTATCTGATAACAAAATTGGATGAATTTATAATTATACCATGATGACTCAGAGTAATGACAATGGAAAGAAGAAAATCGAGGAATATAAGTCTAACAAAAATGAGTTGTGTTAGATATATGATAAGGAGGATTAACTTGAGTGTAATAGTCGGTGACATTATACAAGGATAAATTCTAAAATGGATATTGAGTATGAACTTTTACAAGGATGGTACTGGTTAACGACTACATAGGATTTAGAGACTTACACTTGGGGTTATAAAAGAATGAATACCTAATAAATTTGTGAGGTGAATAGTAGCATTTAGTAATATCGAATAAGGACTAAACGAGAAATAAATTAAGGATTAAGAAGTCATACAAACAAAAGCTTGAAGTATTAATATTGGAATTAGAGAGAGGTTGGAACACAAAAAAAATGGAGATGAAGATTGATTATATGATGTAAGAGAAAATATATCAAAAGAGATTTGTAATAGAGTTTAATAAATTGGTACAAGAGAATCTATTTTTAGGTTTGAACCTAAGATTATGATTAGAGTTAATGATTGGTGAACAAATTAGATGTTAGGGTCATTATGAAACCTTGAGAGTTGTAAAACGACGAGATCAAATATGGTTATGGCACTAGGGATATGTGGAAAAAAATTTGACTCAGGAAAAGGGAACTCTTAGTGATAAGTCCATAGTGGTATAAATTTCTAACTAACTTAAGATTCTATTATCAGACTCAGATATTTACTACCTCCTTAACTATTGATAACTAAATGACTAGGCTAAAATAAATAAATAGTTGCTTGATTTGTTGTTTGAATAATTTTATGCTTGGTTAACTAAATTGTGTAGCTTTTGAATTCAGATTAGATATACTTGATTGTGGGTTTAGCAGGGTTAAATACAAATAGTTTAAGCTCAAGGATTACCAAATTTATGATATGTCTAAGATGGAGTAATGGATTAATTAGCGAACAATATATTGAAGGTTGAGAAATGTTTGTAGACGTTCTAGATCTGATATAATAGGTTTCTAACATTAGATGGCGAATTCTACCAAGGTTGACCATATATAGTTGGATAAGGAGGATACTGGAGATGAACTAAAATTGAGGATCCTCAGGCTTAGGGTAAGGCAATGCACTTGACGACAATAAATGTTCCTCAAGGATTTATATATCTTGAGAATATTAAATTAAAAAAATAATTTAAGGTAAATTGGTAAGTTCACAAATCATCTTCGATGATCGATGGTTGGTTGGGGATCTATACTTGGAAATTGAAAACTACTACACCATGATTGGCGAGACTCATAAGGGATACCAAATTTTAGGTTTTCAATCTTGGAGAGATATGTGTGCTAGTAGAAATAATGATAACAGAAAGATATTATGGCCACGCGATCTAAAATATAAATATAGTGATTAGAGAAATATGATTTTGAGTGATAATAAAATATATGTAATCTTAAGCTTAAAGAAATTTTGAGATTCTAGTATAAGTAAAATTGAAGACTATGTACTGAGGTTATACCTATTAGAGGAGTAGAAATTGACTTTGGACTACATGCTGACTCATTGATCGTCATTAGGGAATAAAATTATGAGACTTCAAAGGTTGGAAGTTATGACTGGAAAAGATCCAAAAAAAAAAGGGAAGAGAAAAGAAAAAAAAGAAAAAAAGAAAGAAAGAAGAGTGCATAAACTAGCGATCAAGCAAACAATATTTTAAGAATTACAACCCATAAGACTTCGAGGTTTTAGTTATCCATAAATAGAAACATTTAACAAAAAAAATTTGGGGTAGGAGAAAGCAGAGTCTGAGGTACATCTGACGTTTTGATATATTGGAACTAGTTAGAGTAGTCGCCTACCGACTAGCATTGCCACCGTAATTAGGAGGGTGAATGATGTATTTCACGTATCGCAATTGAGAAGGTACGTGGAAGACCCTAGTCATGTGCTCGATCATTCAGAGATTACTGCTGGGCCGAGTATGACTTATGAGCAGCAGCCAATTGAGATACTTGACCACAGTGAGAAGGTGTTGAGAGGGCAGACTATTCGACTAGTCTGGGTTGCTTGGAAGCACCATTCACCAAAAGAGTCTACCTGGGAGCGCGAGGATTCCATGTGGCATCGTTTTCCTCACTTGTTTGAGGACTAAAGTATGAACTTACGTATTACATTTCAATTACCATTTAACTTTTTATTTCTCGCAACTCTTATTCGTGCTTTACTTTAAATTTCGGGGAGAAAATTCTTCCAAGATGGAAATGATATAAACCCCCTCAACAAAATTTAGGTAACTTGGTACGGTGAGAAATTTGCTTTAATTTTGAATTGATTAGGATTGGAAATTAGGGTTTATATAGACCTGTTCATCAATTAAAACTCTTGGTTCACCTTACCATTGCTACAATATTTGGAACACAACAATAGCCTTTACCTTCCAACAAATTTTGCACTCTTGACATAGACGAGCTAACCTAGGCACTGGACTCTTCTGTCACTCACAAACAGATTCTCTTGTGCTCTATTTTAATTGGACAACTTTCTAGGCACAAAAATTAATTTTTAATCCTATGTCATGTACCTATGTCGTTGCCTTCGATTTTTGGGACACAAACTCAATCTGTTTTGCCTAACCAATTAAAGAACCCAACACAAATACCAAGCCTCCAACATCCATGACATTGGTGTCACATTTAAATAAATTCCTACATGCTTCCAACACGTTGACAAACACATATATGAAATTTCTAAACCTAAGGGAGACCCAACACGTAACTTAACCCCAACTAAACCCTCACATCCAATCATGAGGCTCATACAAAATACTACAGACCATCTCCATCCTATAAAACAACAAATACCATTTTTTCCATATCAAATCCTCTTTTTTCCTATATTTGTAAATCTTAAAACTCTTAGGGACCCAAATGAAAAAGGGTTGCTATGTGTCAAACTCCTATTGTGGAAAACTAAATGAAGAGCCACATTCCTATGGTTATGTAACCGGTCACTCACCTCACTCTCTCTCTTGTATAATACTATTCCCCCTACTTTTGATCCTAGCCTTTGATTTAAACCTCCACCTAATCACCATCCTCCATCCTACATATAGAAACATATCCTTATAAATAAAAGCTAGGGCCGGCCCTAATCCCAAGGAAACCCCCTCACCCTTCACTCACCTCACTCTCTCTCTCTCCTCCCTTCCCCTCAAGTCAGCTGACCAACACCCTATTCTTCTTCTCCTCTTCTTCAACCAACCCGGCATCACCACCTCCTCCTCCCTCCGGCCATCGCCACCTCCTCTTCGACTTCATCATCACCATCACCTCTACCTTCAGCCGCTCTACCTTACCAACGAGCAAACCACCACCACTGCCCCGACCATCTCCCCTCCTCTTCGACCTCAATCTCACCACGACCACCTTCTCCTCCCCCATCATCGACAGCAGCAGACACCATCACCACCACCACCACTGCCACCACCGAGCACCACTACCACCACCACTGTCATCTCCATCACCACCACCATTGTCCCCTCTTACAACAACAGCAGCTGCAGCAACACCGCTGCCACCACCAACAACCCCCCCGGTACCACTTCTTCTTCTTCATTTATTTCTTCTTCTTCACTCTTGAATTATTATGTTCTAAAATAGATGGATGTCATGCTAGGTCGTATACATGATTTGATTAATGTGCATTGTGTAGTGAGTTATAAAAAATTGGATTGATGATTAGACCATGGTTAATTAAATTCATATTTAGGAATTTATATATTTACATCTGATGATGGTTGATTTCTTAGTATGGATAAATTGTGTAAGTGTATACGTGATAGTGGTATTAGCATGGAGCCATATTGAGGAGTGTATACATGATAAACGTTATTTGTTTAGTGTTTGGGTTCATGCCATGTGTAGAATATAATTTCAGAGTTGCGTATTTTACATGTATGGAACAGCTTGAGGTTATTCTAATAAAATTTTTGTTGAGTTATATTGATGGTATAATTGAAAGATAAAAATATGATCATTATGCGTATTAAGAGGTGACAACTAATTTATGAATGAAGCACTTGTGTTTATGGTTATGTGGATGACATGGGTTAAGGATGGACATTATTTGCAATTGACAAAATCCACACTTGATGAATACTAGTGTTTGAGGATAGCATTTGAGGATGTTATGCTATTTGATGATTTCGTATTTATTATAGTACTTCCCTAGTCAACCTTGGTTAATACCCTAGTGGTGAGTTATAGCTATAACAACCCTAGGTTAAGTTCTCAATGTTATCTTTTCATTAAAAATAGACTTCGAGATAATTAGTAATTAATTTCTAAATCATCTCAAGGTACTTTGGGATTCTCGGACTTGGACGTTGTACCGGAGCCCCGCCTTCAGTAACCGGATCAAGGCAAGTGTACCTTGCCATATTGTATTTTAGTTCCAGATATATTCTCTATTATTTTATCTTGTACATGTACGATACCCTTGGACCGTATTCGATACTTAGCGTCCAGATCATATCTGGGTGCAGACGTACGTCAGTGTCGTCTGATATTAATTTTAGAGATTGGTCTCGATACCCTAGCTGTACTTTTCAGTTACATCAGTTCAATAGGACACATGTCACACATCTCCATCTAGATAAAGTTACGTATATGAGGTTGTCAGTGAGACCGGACCTTATAAGGTTCTAGGAGCTTGGTTGTACATTTTGTGATTTGACATGACTCGACTATCTTAGTTAGAGGATCTAGCTGAGCGTATTGCGGATATGATTCGCGAGGTCGTATGGACGGGGAAGACAGTTACTGGACGCTTGGACTACTATGAACATATTTACTTTTTACACATTTACTATCTACATTGTAATGCCCCGCTCCGCGTCGGCATTATGTATCAGGTGAGTGGGCAGAACTTTGTTCTCTGATTCTTGCATGCCTTAATAATAACCTAAGTTTTTGCTTGCAATATTTTCATAAAGAGAATGATAGAACCTGCCTTGCATGTTAATGAACGAACTCACCTAGCTTGTCTTTGAAACAATAAGTCTGCTAAAAGAGAATCCTGAAACACTTGCCTAGAGTGCATGATCATGTTCACTATCGTCTATGCTTCGAGAGAACCATATTGTGCATGAATGTGTTCAAGTGATAAGTCGAATTGTCCCGCAATAATGATAAATGTTCTGATGGTTCGTCTTGTCTGCATACTAGAGTTTATTTGATAGTGTTCTATGCATTTGCATGCGGTCGGTAATGGCTATTGGTGGAGAGCTGAACTGCATGTGTCACGGCTGCTACAGAGATAGTGGAAAGCAACCATGAGTCACAGCTGCCTCTAGCATTAGATAAAGAGTCATTGGTATGCTGTACAACCAGCTGCCGATCCTGAGATACTCGGGGACCGCCCTGCATATAGCTAAGTCATTGTGTTGGCTTGGATAGAGGACTACCCCTAAGATTGTGCATGTGTGTATAGCGATGCATTTGACCCTGGAGTCTCACGAGACACGCTGCGTATACCCAAAAACATGAACGATTGCTTGTCTTGCTTATTGCATATGAAACTCTGTTTCCAAATAATGTAATATGACTCTGCTAGCGAACTGCATGAAACGAACCTAAGTAAAACTAGAAAGATCACTAGTAATGTAATATTTTATAACATGATTACTTAGTGCTTGCTTTTAGTGAATGTTTGTTTCTGTTTAGTTGTTTTATCTCACCAGTACTTGTATAAAGTGCTGACCCACCAACAGTTTACTTGCTTGCAGGTACTGGATTGTCCGAGGGAGCGATAGGCGTGCCACAGTCCCTAAGACCCAGAATTCTGGTTTCGATTGTTGTCCCGAGATGCTATCGTATAAGAGGGCATAATGTATGGAACGAACGAATGCCTTTGCATAAAGGAACCCAAGTTGCCTCGATTGTCCCGAATACTCAGTTGGCTAAATGCATTGTATTGCAACAAGTCCCTTTTTGCTGCTTACTCGATTGATGCGATGATAGCCAACTATCAACTTAAATGATTGGCCTTGTGTGGGCGCAACCCCAGGCCCGCACGGCATCACATCCCCGATAAACTCGTGAGGGCCACACAAAGCAATCCCTTCCTCCCTCGCACTCACGGGACGGACGCGGTGATTCGCGTCCAGCGTGCCGAGGCACGGTGATTCATGCCCGGTTCGATAAATCTTCCTATACGGGGGCGGGGCAAGGCGGGAGCGGCGGCCCGGGCGGGTCCGGGGCATGACAGAATGGTATCAGAGAGGAATCGATCTTCTGGCCCAAACCGTTGCTATGACTCTGAGTTATATCGATATGGTATTGCAATAGAGTATTTCATACAATAAGTCCATAGATATTCTCAAAGTGTAAATATTTTCTGAACTTGAATTGCTTGACTGTTTCGATTGAGTACGACGAGGGATGGCACTATCGCTGCTCGAAATATCGAGAAGTTTATCCTTGAAGTTTCGAGGATAAAACTTTTTGTTGGTTGGTAAGTATGTAATGCCCTGCTCCGCGTCGGCATTATGTATCAGGTGAGTGGGCAGAACTTCGTTCTCTGATTCTTGCACGCCTTAATAATAACCTGCATTTTTGCTTGCAATATTTTCATAAAGAGAATGATAGAACCTGCCTTGCATGTTAATGAACGAACTCACCTAGCTTGTCTTTAAAATGATAAGTCTGCTAAAAGAGAATCCTGAAACGCTTGCCTAGAGTGCATGATCATGTTCACTATCGTCTATGCTTCGAGAGAACCATATTGTGCCTGAATGTGTTCAAGTGATAAGTCGGATTGCCCTACAACAACGATAACTGTTCTGATGGTTCGTCTTGTCTGCATATTAGAGTTTATTTGATAGTGTTCCATGCATTCGCATACGGTCGGACAATGGCTATTGGTGGAGAGCTGAACTGCATGTGTCACGGATGCTACAGAGATAGTGGAAAGCAACCATGAGTCACAGCTGCCTCTAGCATCAGATAAAGAGTCATTGGTATGCTGTACAACCAGCTGCCGATCATAAGATACTCGGGGACCGCCCTGTATATAGCTAAGTCATTGTGTTGGCTTGGATAGAGGACTGCCCCTAAGATTGTGCATGTGTGTATAGCGATGCATTTGACCCTGGAGTCTCACGAGACACGCTGCGCACACCCTGAAACATGAACGATTGCTTGTCTTGCTTATTGCACATGAAACTCTGTTTCCAAACAATGTAATATGACTCTGCTAGCGAACTGCATGAAACGAACCTAGGTAAAACTAGAAAGATCACTAGTAATATAATATTTTATAATATGATTACTTAGTGCTTGGTTTTAGTGAATGCTTATTTCTGTTCAGTTGTTTTATCTCACCAGTACTTGTATAAAGTGCTGACCCACCAACAGTTTTCTTGCTTGCAGGTACTGGATCGTCCGAGGGAGCGATAGGCGTGCCACAGTCCCTAAGATCCGAAATCCTGGTTTCGATTGTTGTCCCGAGATGTTATCGTATAAGGGGGCATAATGTATGGAACGAACGAATGCCTTTGCATAAAGGAACCCAAGTTGCCTCGATTGTCCCGAATACTCAGTTGGCTAAATGCATTGCATTGCAACAAGTCCCTTTCCGCTGCTTACTCGATTACTGCGATGATAGCCAACTATCAACTTAAACGATTGGCCTTGTTGGGGCGCAACCCAGGCCCACACGGCATCACATCCCCGATAAACTCGTGCGGGCCACACTAAGTCCCTTCCTCCCTTGCACCCGCAGGACGGGCGCGGTGATTCGCGTTCGGCGTGCCGAGGGGCAATGATTCATGCCTGGTTCGATAATTCCGGCCATACGGGGGCGAGGCGAGGCGGAGCGACTGCCCGGGCGGGTCCGGGGCGTGACATACGTCCCTGGAGATTTCGTGTCTTGAGCTACGGAGTTTCTCTATGCACTGGGAGATTTCATGTCTGGAGCTACAGAGTTTCTCTATGCACTGGGAGATTTCTTGTCTGGAGCTACGGATATTTATATTTATATTTGGAAAGCCCACGTGTCGAACATTGTCTTCAGGTTGTGTCTCACTTAGGCAGTTATTCTATATTACACCTGGCATATCATATGGTTCATTTCTGATTTACTTTGGCATGCTATTTTTTTTGTACCTTGTTACGTCCCTCTGAGGACCTGGTTCCCATCCAAATTGTAGGATCGATTGCTGTTGGGAGGCTGGAGCTGTCGATGAGTATCGTACCGGTATGCAGGTATTGTTATTAGATATTTTTATCACTTCTTTATTGTCCTGCTATTATGATCTTTTTGCTTATTTTCTACTAGTATAGCTCTATATTTGTAGACTCATATTATTCCCTTCGAGTCTATTCAGACAAGTGTAGTATTGGATGCACACAATGATACACGTTGTCATTTCTTTATTTTATTTTCTTGTGGATCGAGACATAGATATGTATATCGTATTATCTAGATAGTGACCCTCATATACAGCTTATACGTATTGGAGTTGGACTGGAGTCCACTTGGTACATAGCTGGCCATTGCCACGTGGCCTAGTCTTGTGTATTTTGGGACTGGGACATGAAAGTACGAAGGGGATTATTTTTGTCCAAAATTTTTGGTCAAAGGAGTTGACCGTTATTGGAGACAGTTTCCGTCAATTGTGGGAGGTGTCATACATTATGGTAATCGTGTGGGGTACACCTTGAATATGGATAAATAAAGTATGACGCAACTCAAATTTTCTCAATTTAAATCTCTTATTTTAAAAACAAACATATCTCTATCTTTAAAAATAAGTCTTATATATATATTTATTTTTTAAATATTAATATTAACATTATTATTAATTTAATGTTAATTTTAATATTAATTTTAATTTTAATATTAAAATTAATTTTAATTTTAATTTTAATTTTAATTTTAATTTAAAATTAAATTTTAATTTTAATTTTAATTTTAATTTTAATTTTAATTTTAATTTTAATTTTATTTTTATTTTTATTTTTAATTTTAATTTTAATTTTAATTTTAATTTTAATGTTAATGTTAATTTTTTAGTGTTAATGTTAATATTAATTTTAATGCTAGTTTTAAAGTTAATATTAATATTAATTTTAATATTAATCTAAAATTTAGTTTTATTGTTAATTTTAGTTTTAGTTTTAATTTTTATTTTTGAATTAATTTTCGTTTTAATGTTAAATTTATAATTTTAATTTTAATTTTAATTTTAATTTTAATTTTAATTTTAATTTTAATTTTAATTTTAATTTTAATTTTAATTTAATTTAATTTTAATTTTAATTTTAATTTTATTATAAATTTTAATATTAATTTTAGTGTTAATTTTAATTTTAATTTTAATTTTAATTTTAATTTTAATTTTAAAGTTAGTTTTGGTGTTAATTTAATGTTAGTTTTAGTTTTAGTTTTAATTTTAGTTTTAGTTTTAAAATTAACATTAAAATTAAAAATTAAAAATTAATATTTATATTAAAATTAAAATTAAAATACACTAGTATTAAAATTGACATTAGAATTAATATTAATATTAACATTAAAAATTAACATTAACATTAATATTAATATTAAATTTAACATTAAGATAGACTTTTTAAAATATAGATATATTTAGTTTTTAAAAATGAGAGATTTAAAATTTTAAGATAGACATAGATTTGTTTCTTAAAAAGAGATATTTAGAAAAAAAAATTTTAAATAGAGAGAAATTTGAAAGAGAAACTTATGTATGGATTTATTTTACGTAAGAGATTTTTTTGTTTTGTTTCCGTAAGAGAGGTTTAATTTTAGTTTAATCATCCTGTAAGTTATATATATATATCACCTTCATATACGGAAATAACTACCAAAATCAAATCTCTACGTAAACAAAAAAAAATCCTGTAAGCTTGTGGATCTGCTTGGCTGCTTCGGTGAGTAGAGGGATCTCCACTCAGTAGCGTCATTTCATCTTCTCCGTAAGTGACTTCAGCACCTACTGGTGTTCTTGCTGGAGTTCCGTCGTTTTCTCGTGGATCCATTACTCTGCATCAACAATAAACTATAAGAGGCGCACAGGAGTCAAGGCAAGATGCAAGTCAAAATTAGTTCGAATACGATACAGATATCAAAAACGATTCAAGCAAGTGGATGAGATCCTAAAAACTTATCCTATTCTTATTTGCAGGCCTGTTCGGTCCCTAAGTTGAAACCGAACAATTTTAGTCGTAGACCTGCATGGGCCACCACAAAAATCATGTCACGCCCCAGTCCCAAAATACCGAGGGACTGGACGCGTGATAATGGCCAGCAGCATGCACCGATGGACAAACCCAATTTAATGGATCCTTCGGGCATACTTAAGCTGTATTACATCAGTCAGGGTTTTACTATTCTCATCCATAATAAATATAGCAAATCAGCAAAGAAATATTAAACTACAACCAGACAAAGTAAAATAAGATCGGAGAACAATCCGATAATAAGTCTGTTACAATGTTCTAAGAATCAGGAAATAAGAGTTTAATATAAACAGGAAATAAGTCCATTTGCCATAAGACTGAGCAGGGCGAAGCAATTGTTCAGGATAAGTCCTCAGCGATCACCTCATCTTCAGGTTCAGGTACTGCTCCGAGTAGTGCCCCTGTTCCGTACACCTCTGGGTAGACCTCGTCTGCTAAATCTGGGGACATAATCCATTCCAGGTCCTCAGGGGACATAGCAAGGTACAGAAATCACAAGCCAAAATATAATGCAGTGCAGAATTAAAGGAACAACAGGGTAAGTAACTAAACCAGCTAAGTGATCATGCAAGTGAGAGTTATTATTCATACTCAGGCTGAGACTACTACAGGATCAGTGACAAGAAACCATAGCAGTGTTTTCTCGAAGGGCCAGTACAGGTGCCAAAGCTCTGTGTCAGAGACTAGGACACATCCAGATTACACAATATAATATATATTCAGCCTTGATATGGTAATACTCTCCCCACCCAATGTAATCTCATGTCACAGTTCTCAATGTTCATGTTACGCAAGATTAAACTAATGCAACTAGTCAGGATAAAATATAAAGCTCAAGTCATGAAATCTATATCCTATACAAAACCCCCTTGAATAATCAGGAAGATTCTGTATCATGCTCTGTGTCAGGTGTCCTGAGTATAAATTATTTGATAGGACAAGTACAACAGTCACAGAAATTAAAGCAAGAGAATCAAAATGAATCAATAACTGCATTTTATAGCAAGGTACACTTGCCTGGGTTTCCTGTTCCAATTGTAACTCGGGCTTCAGCTGGTATTGCGGGCAGTACTCCGACTGCTGAAACAAACATCACCATCAGATCCAGTAGACATCAATCAGCTAGGAACACCTGTCCTTGAGTCCAATTTGGAGACAAGGGCAAAAACGTCATTTTCGGGTCAAGGCGGGGTCCAGATGTGGGCTGCTTTGCACCGAAAAATGCGCCAAGGTCAAAGATCTCAAAAATAGTCCAACTTAGTGTCAACAGGTCAGGAACGATGATACAAATTTAACGGAACTTCCAGAATTGGATTCCGATGAGCCGTTCTCAAAATCGCCCGTTGGGTGGAGCCTGTGGGGCCCACGACACGCGGTTTTGTCAACGTTCTCAGAATCGAACCAAACTTGGCTCACAGGACCAGCGTATTGCTACGAGTCCAATGGCGCAAGTTTCGTCTCGATCCGACATGTGAACACAAAGTTACAGCAAGAATTAGAAAAGTCGGATACGGGGTGTTGTCCGCGGATACGCACTGATTTCGGTGTGCACGCACATCTGAATCAGCTTCTGCGAAATCCCGCACATCCGTATCAACGACGCGCACGTATCTGTGAAGACCGCACGCGACCAAGTCATCCCGTTTGGCGGGGCGCACTCAGTTCCGGGGTAAAACAGGGCTAAGTTTTTCCTATTTTTGGATCGCGGTGTGCGATCACCACAGGACGCGATGCCCCGAGCGGTTTGTCCGGGAACCGAGAGGGTCATGCAGGCTACGCGATACAATTTACGGAACATGAAACAGAGCTACGAGTCAAAAGTTATGGGTACCTGAATTGGTCCAAAAAATCGAGTTGTGTCCTGTGTCTTGGACAATGTGTCCGACACGACACAGAAATTAGGGTTTACTGTGTCCGACCGAATCTTCTGCTGTGTCCGCTTCTGACTCGCCGGAGTTGGCCTGGATCGTCGACGCAGGAGGGGCGCTGGTGGGAGGTGGCCCGCTGCGGGTCTCGGCGTCGGAGGCGGCTGCTGGGCGGAGCAGTATGGAGCGTCGGCCGGGGACGTCGAGGGTCTGGGAGGTGCGGGGTCAGTGCTGGAGGCAGGGAGGGGAGAGGATCTGGGCGGCCGGGTGTCTAGGCGGAGATGGGGAAGTCGTGGCCGGCCGGCTAGGGTTCAGGTAGGTGGACAGGGGGAAACACTCGGCCGGAGAAGGAGAAGAAAGGGATTTATAGAGAGGTGGAGGGAGGCGGAGGGTCGACGGTTAGGGGTAGGGGAGGAGGCGGTCCGGTGAGGGAGGGGAAGGGGATGCGTCGCGGAGAGGTCGTCGGCGGCGTAACGGCCGGAGAGAGAACGACGGGCGGCGGGTTCTGCGTTTGGGGAAGATGGGGAGTTGCGGGTCAGGTTTGGTGGCGGGTCAGGTCGGGTCTGCGGATCCGACCCGATCCGAAAAGAAATGCGGGTTGGGTTTGATGCGGGCCGGGTCGGATTGAACCCGGATCCGACCCGTTAGGCCTAGGGCGGTTTGGGTCAGTGAACCCGGTCCGGTTCAGATTGGTTTGGTTCGGTTTATTTAATAAAAACCCGGTTTATTAATTGGTTTAATAATTTAATTAGTATTTAGGGCTTTAAAAAATTTATCCGGGGTCCAATAAATTCTCAGAAAATTGCCCTATGTCTGATTTTCTATTTTACACCATAAAATATTATTTTCATAATATTTTAATATTATTTAATAACAATTAAAAATCCTTTAATAATTAAAATACCTGATTTAAATTACAGAAAAAACCAAAAAAATTCCAGAAAATTCAGAAAAATCCAAATTTAAAAATTCTTGAAAATCAGGGGGATTACAAATTTATGTATTAGAAATTAAATTACATCAATGAACATAACTTTTCTAAGAAAATCTATGCCAATACATTTATTCTCTTGGTTGGTTAGTACATCTTCTTTGATTATGTCCTAAACCATTACAGTTGCTACATCGGAGATCTCTTGATGATTGATCCTTCGCCATGATGCGATTCTTCTTTGGTCTTTCCACTTTCCGTCGTACATCTGGTACTCCAATGTCACCTATAACTAATGTACTTTGAATGTTGTAAGGGACTGGAATTGACTCCATGTGTGGCTCATATACGCTTATTAATGCTTCTTTGGAAAAAATATCTGGATAAAAACTCTCGATGCTAATATTTTTATAATTACAAGCATAACATACATGTACACATGGCAGACAAGTATGATACCATTTAAAACATGTACAATATTTTTTATCTAAGTTCACAACATATGTTCTGTTTGTTTCAAGATCTAGTATTTCAAACAAATAACCAACTATACTCAATATTTGCAGCTGGTGTCTTTTTCTTGTGATACTGGCCATAGTATTTAACATCTTCGGACAATAATCAGTTGCAAGATTATAAGCTTTTTGCCAATTTTTGTCCTTAAGTGTTATAATTTTGGCTCGAATACCATCAAGTAGTGTTGTTATTGGTTTATCGCGTAAGTTTTTAACCCAGTTATTGAAGCATTCAGCAAGGTTCGACGTGTTAATATCTAATCTAGGACAAGAAGAATAAGTTGTTATCC
The DNA here is from genome assembly GCA_036927795.1 of Iris macrosiphon. NCBI lineage: Eukaryota > Viridiplantae > Streptophyta > Magnoliopsida > Asparagales > Iridaceae > Iris > Iris macrosiphon. The sequence continues at coordinate 115,696,413 of JAYESA010000015.1, read as the reverse complement.
AGTGTGATAAAATACGAGTTTTATCATTTACTCCAACAAGCCATTTGTAAACATCGATATTTTCAGCGTTAATTGTTTCAAAGCAAATATTCGCATCTGTCTCATTATAACATCTTGCAAGGTAGTCTAATTTACGTTGAAAATAAGGCAGTCTACATACTAGTTTTAAATTTTTTTTTAAATGCTGAATACAATAAAAATGAGGTAATTCCGGAAAAGTAGCACACATGGCATTTATTAATCCTTTCTGTTTATCTGATATAAAAGAAATTGTATCCCACGTATTAAAACTACCTTCAAAAGATGTTTTCAAACCGTTTAAAAACTAAGTCCAAGAATTCGTGTTTTCGCTCTCAGCAACAGCATAAGCAATTGGATATAATTGATAGTTAGGATCATGAGCACACGCAATAAATAAAATACCTTAAAATTTAGAGGAAAGTAATGTAGCATCAGTACTAATCACAGGTAAACATCCCCTTAAAAAACCATCAATGCATGCCTTGAAACAAATAAAAATTCTTTGAAACTTATTATTTTCTGTAGTCTTTATATAACATCTGCTACCTGGATTTGTCTCAATGATTGTAAAAGCATACTCTTCAAGACTACTATATGCATCAATATAACTACTATTTATTTCTGATAGAGCAATTTCTCTAGCTTTCCAAGCTTTACAATATTTAATATGTATTCGGTGTTCCCTATAGATATCATTTATAACATGCGATGGACTATACGACTGATTATCACGAATTTTATCAATAATCTTATTCTTAACCCATATAGTTGTCGCTAATGGATGATTTTCCGTTATAAGTCTACCTAAACAAGAATGTACATTTTCTAGCGTACTAAAGACGAATGTTTCGCCGTTGCCAATGGCTTTAGCGTACACTCTCCAATTACAACTAGAAACGTTACATTTATATACAATTCCACTGGCATTGTTTCTAGTAGCCCTACAACAAATTTTTTTTGCAATTGCTATATCACTAATAAAACTTCTAAATGCATGACGATTTATAAATTCTCTTCCAATGAATAAATTATTTAAACTATCAACATTATCATCAAGTACATCATCTATATTTTCTATTAAATCATCATTATTTTCATCGTCGGTATTACCATCATCTACTCTATGTTCTTCTTCAGTAAATAAAATAACTTGGTGAGAAGAACTAGGACCACTACTAATTCTTGGTGGTGGTGGTGGTGGAGTCACAAAAATATTAATATATGTTGATTGTATATTAACTTCAAGAATAAATTTCCATGCCTCCTCACTAACTAAATTTATGCAATTAGATAGATAAATATGTACCAATAAAAATTCACAGTCAATAGAATAATTTTCAAATAATAGATTACGTAAATTATCAAACGAAATATTTCGATCAATTAAAAGAACTTCAACTAAACCTCCTTCATAAGCTAACCCATTTAGTACACCACCAAGTGAGCATAGTATTGTTATACTTCGATCCATGGCAACAAGAAAATGGGCTTCAAAGATTGTATATTGAACTGAGCTTCTCCTGTGTCGAAAGAAAGAAATTTCGTATGAAAAGAAATAAAAATTTTGATTGCAATGTTTGATATGCTGATATCAAACAAATACTACGTTTATATAGGTAACTTCGAACCGATCGTTAGACGAACATTGGATATGAACGTTAAAAAAATAAGAGTCGTTGAAAGAGCCGTTGTAAAATAGCCGTTGTACATAAACCAACTACTAAACCAACCCATAGACCCAACCCAATTTTAAACCAAAATCAAAACCAAATCATTCCCCGATATTTGTCTTTCTTCTTTACTTTGTCTTTTTTTTCATATAAAAAAAACTAAACCATTAAAATAAACAAAAAATTAGAGGACACAAATAAATACTAGTTAAAATAATTTATTTTCTTCTTTAGAGGACACAAAAATTAGAGGACACAAATAAATTAGAGGACACAAATAAAAAATTAGAGGACACAAATAAATTAGAGGACACAAAATTTCTTCTTCTTCTTTATTTACTTTTTTTTATTTTCCGAAAATAATATTTCTAAATATTTCTTTCCAATTAATTTATTTTAATTTTATTTCGTTAAAATAAATTTACTTAAATCTAATTATAAAACTAAACTAAACTAAATAAATAAAACAAAAATATAACTAATTACAATAAACCAACGAAAAAAACCAAACCAAAGAAAGTAAAAAAAACCAAACCAAACCAAACCAAACCAAACAAAACCAAAAAAAATATCTGTGCCCCACGGGACCAATTTCCGCCAACTGAGTTGGCTGAAATTATTCTCCCCCCCCAATTTCAGCCAACTCTGTTGGCGGAAATTGGCCGTGGGACCCACGTTTATTTTTTTTAATCTTTTGGCTGCGTACGTGTACACCGGTTGTGTTTTCCGCCAACACTGTTGGTGGACTCTGACTTTTTTTTAAAATTTTCAAACTTATTTCGTTTACATGAATTTAATATAAATTTATTTCGCTACAGTAAATTTTCTGTTAATTTTATAGCTTCTGCATATTTTGTAGGCGGTACATTTGTTTTGATGTTGATGAATAATTTGGGTGAAGGAAAACAAAAGAAGGTTTTTCTAAGTAACTTCTCGATATTTTATTGGCCCTACTAGTTTGTTTCCAAGTCGCCATCACAAGGACGTCTCAACAAATTTTATTGTCTCCATTATTCAAAAGAGACATCAATCAACTCTTCCCCATCTTTCCTTCTCATTTTACTTGTAAAGAAACAGCACTTCCTGTCCTTAAAATACACGAATAAAAACAAATTGCAAAAGCATCATCGACACCATCTTGATTGTTATGACAACAACTTCAACTTTGTTTACTTCTAATAACATAATCAAAACAATAGTTAATGCTTCTTAAAACACTGATAGTTCACAACAGTTTTTAGATCCATGCGTATTTGGACTCAGTTGTATGACTCATAACCTGATTTAGTATTTTTATTGTTTTCAGAAATAGCTTTTGAAAGTAGTTTCCGATGGTTTCAAAAACAAATGTTTCGAAAATGAATTAGTTTATCAGAAAAATAAGAGAAATGCTTACAAAACAAACTTTAAGGGACTGGTTAGTAAGTTGAAGATCAAATTTTCATATCAACATGAACTTCGGACTGTAGTTTTTGTTGGATTGTATCTCGTTTTCGGTGATAGAATTTTTTTTTTTTTAAGGTATATGGATCTGGTCCAATATCATACATCTTAGACCAATTTCGGTTCGGATGACAATACGTTCAAAACAAGTAATATTAGAACCCAATGTTACGTGCCAGCTCTAATTGATTCTTGTCAGTTCCAAACAAGTAATATCAAAACCCAAAGTTACGTGGCAGGTTCCAGCCAGTCCAATCGTCGTCTCAACAACTTCTCTTTCTTTCTTATAGTTCCACAAATTATTATATCAGAGGGGATTAGGAGAGATGCATCTATCTAAAACTATCAGAAAATTTACTGTAGCGAAATAAATTTATATTAAATTCATGTAAACAAAACAAGTTTGGAAAATTTAAAAAAAAAGTCACGGTCCGCCAACAGTGTTGGCGGAAAACACAACTTAGTGTACACGTAAGCAGCCGAAAAAATTAAAAATAAAAAAACGTGGGCCCCACGGCCAATTTCCGCCAACAGAGTTGGCTGAAATTGGGGGGGGCCAATTTCAGCCAACTGAGTTGGCGAAAATTGGCCCCGTGGGGCCCACGTTTTTTTTTTTTTTTTGTTTGGTTTGTTAGTTTGGTTTGGTTTTTTCGTTGGTTTATTTTAATTAGTTATATTTTTGTTTTATTTATTTAGTTTAGTTTAGTTTTGTAATTAGATTTAAGTAAATTTATTTTAACGAAATAAAATTAAAATAAATTAATTGGAAAGAAATATTTAGAAATATTTTGGAGAAAGTCAAATTTATTTCACTACAGTAAATTTTAATGATGTTTCACTACAGTCAAATTAATTGGTTTCATACACTTGCTCCATGTTTCTAAAAAAATTTTGGAGATCGAAACATCGTTTTAAATCCGTGGGCCCCCACATCCAATATAAATTTATTTCACTACAGTAAATTTTAAATATTCAAAAATAATATTACCGAAAGTCAAATTTGGAGGTCGAAACATCGTTTTTTGACGATTCTAAAAATTTTCAAAGTCCGTCAAACGATGAAACGGTTTATCCTGTAGCACTTTTCCATACGATCATTTTGGCACAAACTGGGCCTTGTTTCGATCTACCAGTCAAAAGTTATGATACTTTAAAGTTTTAAAATTTATATTTTTTCCTGTAACATATGCGTCTTGTTTCGGATAAATTTTTTTTTCTACATGATTTGTGTTACTCTCGTCGAAACATACAAATCGACTTATTATTTAACGAAAAACGATTTAAAAATAAGTAGTTATGGGCGCTCGAAGTCTGCTCGACGGCAGACGTAATAGTCTTACGGTAGATTTTTAATATTATTATTTTTTAACGTCTGTTAACGACGAAAAAATTTACGATAAAAATATAATATTTATAAATATAAACGTCCAATTCATATTGATATTTTTTTCGTAATTTTATAAACTTTTATGCTTTAGATGGAATTTATACAAATTTTGATGCTTTGGAAACAAATTTCCGAAAAAAATATTTCTAAATATTTCTTTCCAATTAATTTATTTTAATTTTATTTCGTTAAAATAAATTTACTTAAATCTAATTATAAAACTAAACTAAACTAAATAAATAAAACAAAAATATAACTAATTAAAATAAACCAACGAAAAAACCAAACCAAACTAACAAACCAAACCAAACCAAACAAAACCAAAAAAAAAAAAACGTGGGGCCCCCACGGGGCCAATTTTCGCCAACTGAGTTGGCTGAAATTGGCCCCCCCCCCCCCCCCAATTTCAGCCAACTCTGTTGGCGGAAATTGGCCGTGGGGCCCACGTTTTTTTTATTTTTAATTTTTTCGGCTGCTTACGTGTACACTAAGTTGTGTTTTCCGCCAACACTGTTGGCGGACCGTGACTTTTTTTTCAAAATTTTCAAACTTGTTTCGTTTACATAAATTTAATATAAATTTATTTCGCTATAGTAAAATTTTTGTAAAACTATATTAGAAAATAGATTCCAAGAACAGAAAGAGTGCTCCAGAGTATTCCAAGATGAGTCGTTCTGATAGATATCATAATCATCAAATTATAGTAAAGCTTGAAGATTATATATTTATTTATTTATTTTGTGAACCTTGACGCAAACCCAATATATTCATATATTTTGATCCCAAAAAAAAAAAAATAGTATTTCTCTATTTCTTAGATTACAAAATTTACAAAAAAAAGCATTGGTCTTGATCCTCCCAGCATTCAAAAAGAGAGGAATCAAAACACGAGGTTATTCTTGAGTAGTAGAGTTTCGAAACAAGGTTCCATCCTAGATTCCTTATATTTTTTCTTTTCCGTGACCACTGACATGAGTGATTCCTTCACAATCTTGAGCTTTTATCAGTATATTCTCCCCCCACCCTTCTCTTTTCCCTCTGATTCTTTGACAACATATCGAAATGATCAACGTAACATAACAATTAACACACTGTTGGTTTCCTCCTTCACAAGAGCCCATCAGATTTTCCGGGCAGCCTCCTGTAGAAGTTGTAAGGAACAGAGGGCAGCCTGCTCCGGAACCTCGGGTGTCGAAGCAGGTACAGCCCGACCAGCACCACCACCACCTGGAAAGGAGTCACGTAGAGAACCAACGCCCAAATCAGTGCGAGGATTATGAAGATCGCCGTCGCCCTCGGGTCCCTCCAGCTCAGCAGCGCGTGCACCCTCTCCCCCTGCGTCGCTAGGTCCCCCCACCACTGTCTGCACCCTCCCCCCCACGCTCCTCATCCTGTCGTACCGCATCCTCACAATGTCGGATGGCTTCGACGTAGGGAACGTGTCGAACTCCTCGTCGAGCTCGTCCGGGTGGACGGCTTCCGCGTACGAGAGCTTCGTGTCCATGTGCGGCGGCTTCCGAGGACGGTACCGGTAGTTCCATATTCCTATCATGAACAGGCAGAGGAACACGGTCGGGAGTATCAGCTCCGGGTGGCAAACCAGTATCAGGAAGAGCGCGTGGCTTACGATCGTGGTTTTGGCGTTCCTCCAGTTGCGCACGCTGTCGAACCACCAGACGATGGCGCCGAGGCCGGAGAGCAGGGACGTGATTCGGTAGAAGTTGGCCTTGCTCCTCCTGAGGCTCCACATGTGGGAGTCCACGTCGAGCATGTACTCGACTACTTCGCGCCGGAGCGGAGGCTCCGCGCGGGCCAAACGGGCGGCAACGATCTGCATTGCCTGGTGGCGGAGGATGTCTAACTGGAGGACGGCAATCGGCTGCACGTAGTGCATCTTCGGGAGGAGCGGCCTCCCGTAGAGGGTCATCGTGTTCACCCAGGCGGTGCAGGTGAAGCGGACGGCCAAATGCAGCTCTCCGGTCTTCTTGAGGCCGGAGGGCTGGAGGACTAACAGAGGGTAGTAGTGAGTGTACACCCGTTCCGTCTCGAGTGTCGATAGTCGAATTCGGACCTTGCCGATCCTCTGATCCTTAGTGTTATGGTCGTGGTTGTGGTGGTTGCCGGTGAAATGGCAATTGTCGAAGACGGCGATCGTGATCACGGTGCACGGGTCGAACACCTCCCAAGTGTACTGCTCGTTCCATCGAGGAGTCAGAGTATCGAGCAGCGTTCGAGTTCGAGCCCACTTAGGCCCGTACTTGGCCACGCAATAGGCGTCGGTAGTCCGGCCTTCCTTTGCCTTCATCGGGATCAAGTTTCGGGCGCTGAGAATGCCGAGTTCGAGAAGCCCGACCCTCGGCAGGCGAAGGTGCTTGTTCGACGGCTGGAGATCGGAGCTATAGTAGGTCGACTCGTCCAGGACATGGTACCCTGTTTCGAGACATATCCTCAGATGGATCTTGCTCGAAAATTTGGACGAATCCTTCTTCCTGCTCTCCCCACCGACAACCTCCTCGAATGAGTCGGGCCTGGATAAGTCCAGCCACCGCGGGTCGACGGCCTTCCTGTGGTCGGTCCTCGGGTACGCCGAGCTCACCGGGAACCTGACACGGCCCAATGGGTCGCTCCTGCTGGGTCCGACCCTGTCCTCGACAGTAACAATCAGTGGGTCATCGAATGGCTCGGAGGCGACGAACATGAACTCCTCATTCCACACCGGATTCACCGACCTGACCTGAGACACCCGAGTAGCCCTGACCTGGCTCCCGAGCTGCAAGCGGACGCACACTTCGGGCGCCCTGGTCCTGTCGTGCGGCACGAGGTCCTGCGCCTCGATCACCTGGACGCGCAGGTAGCAGAGCTTGGGAGAGAAGTAGACCTTCGAGCGCGTCTGGCTCAGCCCGTCGAGGCCGAGATTGTGGGCGTCCGAATGCCAGGCGTCCGGAAAGGCCTCGTCGGCCTGGGTACCAATCCAGATGGCGAGCATGATCTCCCCGTGCGGCAGCTTCTCCCCATTCTTGTCCATGAGCCAGTACCACATCGGAGCGAGCGGGCCGTCGGGCGGCAGGTGGAGCGGGACGTCGGTGAGGTTAACCACGACACGGCCTACGAAGTCGTCCTTGAGGAAGTCCTTGTCCTTGACCGCCACCTCCAGGAAGTTGGCCTGCACCCGCTCTTTCGAGAAGGCGAACGTCTGCCGCCAGACGGGATGGGAGTTCTTGTCGACGTACCGAGTGGTCCCTTTATAGTTCCCCAGCTTCACCTCGGCGTAGGGGTCCAGGCTCCCGGTGAGGTCCATCGTCGGGAGGTCGCGCGCCTTGACGACGTTGACGTAGAGGAAATGCATCTGCTCCACCAGGTCGTAAGTGGAGGATATCTTGTCCGTGCTCCGGTAGCCCAAGCGTCCGGCGATGGGGGGAGCGGTCTCGATGAGGCCGTAGTCGTTCTGCGGGGGGCGTACGGGGATGTTCATGGGCATGCCGGGGCGGACCTGCATCGGGGCCGACTGCGGCGGGGGAGCCGCCATCGGCACAGCGCGGAAGTCCGCCGGCGGAGGGCGTCTGTCCTCGGCAGGGACAGAGAAGAACACTCGTTGCTGCTGCTGCTGCTGCTGCTGCTGCGGTGGCTGCTGCTGCTGCTGCTGTGGTTGCGGTCTACTGGCAGTAGCATCTGGCGCCGCAGTGGCAGCGGCAGCGGCAACTTGGTCTTCTATGATGTTGTTCAGTTTTGTTCTCCTCGACGTCTTGTCTTGAGCTTCTTGTGGTGGTGATGGTTTCCGCTGTTCTTCGATTGAGGTTTGCGAATTAGAATTATCAAGAGTATATATTCTGAGGGCGAGGTCGCCGCTGATGTTGGAGAAGAGGCCGCGCTTCTCGAGGGGGAAGCGCTGGATCTGGGCCTCGTCGGGGGAGCGGGCAATGGATATGCCGGATATGCGTACGCGGCCGAGGGAGTGGCGGCGTCTGGTGGAGGAGGGGGAGTCGTGGTAGACGCAGACGACGAGGGTCTGGGTGGGGAGGGCTTGGGGGTCGGAGAGGTTGAAGAGGAGGGTCTGGTTCCAGGAGGGGTTCAGGTCTTTGAACTTGGTCGGGGTGCGGTGGACCTGCCCGTCGAAATCGACCTCCACGAAGGGGTTCGAGGACCCGCGCCCGTCCTTCGGCATCAGGTTGTACGCGTTCATCACCTCCACCGCTAGCTTCATGGCTTTTGTTTTTCTTCCTTCTGGTGCTTCTTAATTGAAAGAGAGAGAGAGAAAAGAAGGAAGGGAGAGGTCGTATAGCGGTGGTTGGGGGGAGAAGCCAAGTATGTATTGTGGAGGAAACGGGATTACTTTAGGTTCATTATATGATGCATGGTATATTTAGAGTGGATTTCTTGACTTTAGGTATGTCTTGATTGATTCTGGTAATTTATTGAGAGTTCAGTTTGAGAGGGATCTAAAGCTAAATTGTCTCCACCGGAAGGAAAAATAGTAGAATAAAAATTACCATCGGACATAAATATTAAGAGATTTAAAATATATGGCCTAAAAATCAAATATTGTGGTTGTCAATGTCCAAGATGTTAACGGGACTGGATGGTCCAAAATCCGTCTTCATCCGTCCGATCAAACTCGGACTAGATCGGTCCGGTTTGATCAACACACATAATTGACTTGGGCCCATCACTTATTCATGTCAAGCTAGATTTGCACACATACACACACCCACTTTTATTCGTGACTGTGACTGGACCGATCGTAGAAAAATATCAGGGAAGTTTTTTTCATCTTGGCTCGGAAAATTTCGTCTAGAGCAAAGAAGTTTACAAAATTTCTAATGAAAGCATTTGATTTTAAAAAATTTCAATGAAAGCATCAGAACACCCTTTCTAAGGACGTTTTACACTTTTTCGTCCCACTTACGTCAGAAAAAAAAAAAAACTTCCGTCATAAATTTTCCGAAAAAAAAAAATTTATATATATATATATATATATATATATATATATATATAATGAAAAACGTCCTTAGGAAGGGCATTTTCCTAGAAAAAAATGTCCTTCCTAGGGACGTTTTTCATATTATATTATTTTTTTTGGAACTTTTCTCTCTCCTCTCTCTCACTCACTCACTCCTCTCACCCGTCCACTCTCTCTCTTTCTCTCACCCGTCATCTCCTCTCTCCTCTCATATCACCGGGGCGGATTCAAGTCTGTCACGGCCCGAAGGGCCTGGGGCTCCGTCGCCGGTGATATCAGGTCAGATCCGGGCCTCGGATCCTCCTTAAAGCTCCTCTACTCGAAGTATCTCGAAGCTCTCGATAGATGGTTGGAGGGAGTTTTGGTGAGGAAGGAGAAGAAGAAGAAGAAGAAGAAGAAGAAGAAGAAGGTGGAGGAGAAGCGGAAGGAGAAGGAGAAGCAGTTCTTGACTCCGGTCGACCACCACCGGAGAGTTGTGGTAGTAGAAGTTGACGACGACGATAAGGGGGTTACGGAGGTTAAGCCGGAGCCGGCGAATGTGGGCTTGGCGGCTTGTAACAAGATGAAGAGGGAGGAGCTGGTCGGGATGCTCAATTGGGTCCTCCGGGTGGCGAGGAATATAAACCCCCTCGATTAATTCTATAGATAGTCAGGTTTGGACTGGAAAATTTTTGGATTTAGCAGCAGATGTTGAGGTTTAGAGTAGAGTTGAGTTGTCTGTTATTTTAATTTATTTAATTAAACCCTTGGCGCGCCCTATCATTGCTTAATTATTCGGAGCCCAATATCAGCCCATAAATTCCATCGGACTATTGTACTTCTGACTTGACCCGCCAAATTAGGCACTGGACATTTTCGTCACTCAAAATCAGATTTCATTGTGCCCTAAATTAATTGCACAATTTTTCGTAACCGTAATCCATATTTAATTTCGTGTCGGACACCTGTGTCGTTACCCTCAATTTTGAGATACCAACTTAACCCGTTGAGCCGGACCAACTAAAGGGTCCAAGACTGACTCCAAGCCCCCACCATTTTTGACCTTTGTGTCATTTCCGAATTTTGACCCCAAGTGCCCCCATTTAATTTAAAAGTGCGGGACACTTTAATTCTATTTTAATCAAGGATACCGATTTTGCCTAATCCTATTTTAATCTCCAATTAATCCCAATGCCCATTTAATTAAACCCGTGCCTCACCCACACTACCCCCTCACCATGCAAATCATCAAACGCAATTTTCTCCACAATTTTTGCATCATTTTATGTGTTCATGCAATTTCCCGAATTTAAGGGGCTAAGTTGTAATTTATTGTTTTTAGGTGCCCTCACCCCATTGGCCAAGACCAAATGGAGAGGTTACAAATTTTGGACCGAATTCAACATCTCCCCCCTCCATTTCTCATGAAGAAATGATTCTTACTCATGTGAAATCCCAGCCCTCTATTTTAAATGGGAACATCTCCACCCTCCATCCAATGCACCTCTCCCTATAAAACCATCACATCACCCTCACACAACTCCCAAGCAGGCCCTAATCCCAAGAAGCCTAGAAAACCCCCCTCTCTCTCTCTCCTCCCTCCTCCATTTTTATTTCCTTCATGCAAAGCTTTTTTCTTCTTCTTCCTTTATTCTACTTCTCCCTTTCTTCTCACTGAGAGAGACCCAGCCGGCCGGCCGACGACTTCCCTCCGGCCCGACCCCGGCCGTGCACTCCCTCGCCGGCCTGTGCACTCCCCCACGGCTCGAGTTCCCCCATGGCTGACCCCGCGGCTGACCCCGCACCCCGCTCCAGCCAGTCGCAGCAGCCGACGGTGCTGTTTCCCCTCTCCGCAGCTGACCGCAGCGCTGTGCAGCTCCGATTCCTGGCCCCCCTGTGCAGACTCCGGCGCCGAGCAGTCCAACCGACTCCACCGTATACCCCCCTGCAGACGGATCCGGCTACTCCTCCTTCGACCCACCGTCCCGGTGTGCGGCCACCGTCCGGTCGACTAAGTCCCCCGGGCCGACTGACTCGCTCCGGCAGTGTACCCCTGACCCGTCCGGTCCGCTGTGAACTCCTTCGTCCGGCCATCTCCACCAGCCACTGGCGGGCCGGCCGCCTGCACCTAAGAATACCCGACTCTGACTTCCCCATCCCGTCTCCTCCCTGTTATTACACTTTCACCATCACCACCATTAGTTTTCACCACCACCATTACACCACCACAGCTGGGCACCACCCCGGCCACCTTCTCCGGCCAACAGCCCCTCGTCGAGGTCGACTCTCCCCCTCTCTTGAATTAATTTCCAGAATTTAATGTTGTTTTAAATAGGATGATAATTATATATATATGAATGTGTGGATTTAGCTAGGGTTATGTTAAATAAATGTTGGTGTATATGGAGATGTAGTGTAGTTCATGTATCTTGTGGTTAAGGATATGTGATTAGGGTTGTTGTAGTTAGTTAGGGTTGTGATATTGATATGTGGTTAGGGTTTAGTTTCATAAGTTTTGAAATAAAATTATGGATATACACTAAGTAGAGATGCTAGGTTGTGATGTTAGGATTATAAATTAATATATGCACTATTGACTATGGTTGTTGGGCTTGCATTTAAATACTGAGAAGAAATGGTGATAGTGACTCATTAATTTAAACCAAGGAGCAGATTTAATTTAATAAAATGATGGAGGGATGTCGACCCTTGGGTGAATATTGGAAATTGTGACTAGAGTGACTGAGGACAGTGAATATTAATTATTGCTTGAGTTTGAGACATCAACGTGCATGTAAACATATGTGGAAACTGAGGATAGGATCAGGGTGTGATTAACCGAATATCGTAATTGAGGATTGGGCCTGATGATATTATACAGGTGATTGATTTTGAGATAGGTATTATTCGGATCAAGGATCAGAGATTGAAGACTGTAAAATTAGTAATTAACTATTTGAGTTTGAGACTGAGTCTAGGTGTAGATGTGTGTCGCATACCTGCTTGACGTGGAATAGATTATTAATTTTGGTTTGTATCTATCTCTAGGTACTGCGGGACCTGAGGACTTGGACGTGGTACCGGGACCCCGTCATCAGCAGCCGCACACAGGCAAGTGTACCTTGCCACCCTGTATTTCAGTTTACAGATACTTATTGTTTCGTTATGTACTTTGTGCACGTATTTATATTGACGTCCGATACTTTATGTCCGGATCACAACCGGGTGAAGACGTACGTCGTAACGTCTTAGAAAGATTGTTGGATGCTTTGTAGTACCTCAATACACGTACCTGAGTACATCGATACCCCAGGACACACTCATACACTGTGATCGTGCCAGATTCCTGTATCCTGATACTGACATCATGACCAGAGACTAAGACGACCTTAGGGTAGCGTCTGTTGAGTTACTTCTGTGTGTCGAGACTGTTAGGTAGAGGTTCAGGTTCAGTGCACCATCGTTGACCGCTTGGGAAGGGGAAGACAGTTACTAGACGTTTTGGCTCCTCTGCACGCGCTTATATATGTATATGTAGTGATCCTGTATTCTAGAGTAGTGTATCACCCGTGTGTCTCTGTGCTCGGAGCTACGGTACGTCCCGTGTGTCTCTGCGTTCGGAGCTACGGTTTTATTTTAGAAAGACCACGCGTCGAACATTGTCTTCAAACCGTGTCACACATGTTTGGTTATGATAGAGTACCCTGTTGTTGCACTTGTACTTTTCTGTTTACTTGGCATGCTGTATTTTTGTACATTGTTACGTCCCTCTGAGGACCTGGTTCCCATCACATCTCGGCCAGTAGGCCCACATCCGCACATGCGCTAAAATTAAATGGCGCCCAGGAGGCTCGACCCCGCAACCTCCTGGGTAATATGCATCGGTCTTAACCACTAGTCTAGACGTCATTTGCATATATATATATATATATATATATATATATATATATATATATATATATATATATATATTATTTTTATTTATTTTATTTTTTTGGAAGAGGTATTTGTATTACAGACTCGGTCCGAAAAGGTACACACCTGTACGTGCACCTGCACCGTACTTGAACCGCACCTACTTCGCACCGCACCACCAACTGCACTGCATCACCACCCGCCACATTAATTCTCCCAAAGGGGAATTAATATGTCCCCCCAGGGCTCTAATCCGCAACCACCTGGGGGTAGTGCATCGGCCTTAACCACTAGGCTTGTCATGACCCGCACCCAGAATTTGGGCACGAGTACGTGGGTATGTCCAGCCTACGCTGCAGCATCGGCGGTAGAACGCTGTCTAGGTCATGATACTATGTAAACAATCTCATACGAGCATCCAACTCCATAAGAAGACACGGATAATCACAATATAATATGAACAACATACTCAATCACATAACTACAGCACAATAAGATATCGAAGAAATAAATAAAATGCAACACAAGTCTAAATAAAAATAATCTAACTCAACAATAATATCCAAGTCTCAACAAGTATGCCGGAGACAAATCCGGTACCAAATAATCTGCTAAAGAAACTAACCAGATAACTAGTGATTCCGGCTAGACCTCCCGGAATCACAACTGAACTACCAGATCCAAGTCTGCAGCTACTCTCCATGTGGTCCATAAAATGTCAGACACCAGTCCTCTAAGGCATAGTCTGGAAAAATATTTTCAGTCAGGAAGGAGCAAAGTACATCTCAAATAACAGTTCCATTTAATTGATAAGGACTATAAAACAATAAACAGATGATGCTATATACTGAGAGAAGATAATGAATAAATACAATGGCAAAATAAAGAGACAAACAATATAGGCAATATGATATATTCAGTGCATATATGAAATGAAGAGAACGAGATACAATATCATATACGGGTGATGTAGTATATGATCTAAAATAGAGAACTGTAGCTATTCTAAGTGTTTGAAATAGTAGCTTCGATATGTGATCGGCTTGGGAACATGTACGAGAGCTATATGGCATGGCTAATCATACCCGAGGAGTATGATTAACACTAACATTATTCTATACTTGTACAATATAGATTTGATCATATTTCTCACTAACTACTTCCCCGCCCCCAACTAGTACAGTGGATCCAACCATGACACGTCACGATACACGAGCAATATCCAATATATCATGTACAAGGTCTAAATATCAATATCGTATACAATGCCAATACGATAATCAATGTAACATCTCATGACTGCAGATCCAATCTATATACTAGTCGGTGTAGCACAGTGTCAAGAATCAGATATAACATTTCTAGATACTGGTATCAAAGAATTGAAAATTATCAGAGAATGTACTCGCCTTGGGTCCTTAGCTGGTAATACCAATGTCCTGTTCCAGAGTATCGTCTGAATGATCCAACAGTCCTATAGACATATCATAAAATATAATATTTGTATCAGACGTTACACTTCCGCCAACGTCCGCCTTGAATCGTCTCCTCGGTAAGCCGTCCGCTAACACAATTATAAATACATTAAACTCAGGGACTACGCTAGGTATGGCACTGGTCAACTAGGGTCAAGTGCGCGTCTAATTGTGCGGGTGTCGCGTCTGTTATTGCTGTACAAGACAGACAGACAATAATAGTACGGGTCTTGCCACTACGTGAGTGTACATATGGCAGTCTTCTAATAATTTACTGGGTTACAGGTCAATGTAAATACGGGGTATCCGTAATTACACTCGGGTCGCCTAGTATATTTATCAATTAGCATATATTATTAATTAAATATATATATATATATATATATATATATATACATATATATATATATATATATATATATATATATATATATATATATGTGTGTGTGTGTGTGTATACTAAATAATTACATACAAAAATATGTATAAGTGTATATACACTAAATAGAATTTTTATACTATATATATATATATATATATATATATATATATATATATATATATATATATATATATATATATATATATATATATATATGTTTATATATATATACCAAATATTTATATAAATATATAATAACCAATAATGATACGTATACCAAAGAATACATATACTGAACATATATATATATATATACATATACCAAGTGGAAATATACATATACTATATTTATATATATATATCTACCAATTTAATACATACACTATATACATGTATATATGTACATATATATATACCAATACATTCATTTATTATGCTACATATATACCAAATACGTATTTACTACACAAATACTATATCTATATACCAATATACATATATATATTATTGAATACATATATACTAATACATACATGCATACACCCATACGCCAAATACGTACATGCGTACGTGTACGCGAGGGGGAGAACCGAACCTGTGTGCGTGCACGACGACGACGGGGATGACGACGGTGTCCACGACGACGACGATGGTGTTGATGACGACGACGACGAAGACGATGATGACGAAGGTGGTGATGCTGGTGGTGGTACTGGTGGTGGTAGGGTGGTGCTGGTGGTGAACGGGGTACTGGAGAGAGGTGCTGGCGGCCAGGGCGATGTCGACGATGGTGGTGGTGGGAGGAGTTCGTGCTGGGAAGGAAGACAGGGAAGAGGGGAGGAGCAGGGAGCTCCGGGCTGTCGGGATCAGCGAGGACTGGGTCTCAGGTCGAGTTCTCCGGCGAGGGGGAGGCCGGAGACAGAGGCGTGGCTGCTAGAGACGGAGGAGGAGCGGGGCTCGGGATGTGCAGCTCGGGATATATGGCGATCACGAGGAAGGTTGTGATGGCGGTGGAGAGTTGGCCGGTTCGAGGTGGGTCCGACAGTGGATAGTGGAGGGAGATGGAGTTGGCCAGAGAGTTGCGGGTTGATGGAGGAGGTGCAGGGAAACAGGTTGCAGCAATACCGGAGACTGGAGGCGGTGGAGTTTGGCCGCCGGGGTCGGGATCGAACGGGTGAGGAAGCTGCAGCCCGGGTTTGTCCGTCGGAGTAAAGGCCGGTGGGGAACTCGAGCGTTTCAGGGGGAGAAGGCCGAGTGCAGGTGGAGGAGCGGGGCTCGGCGGTGAGAGCAGTCGGCAGGTGCTCGTGGCCGGAGCTTGGCCGGAGGAGGGTGGCCGGTTGAGGAAGTCCGGTCGAGTTCAGATGGTTTTGACCCAATAAAAAAATGAGGTGAAGAGGAAGAAGAAGAAGAAGAGAAGAAGAAGAAAGAAAAAAATGGAAAAGAAGAAGGGAAGCTACGGTTGGGTTTGTGAGGAGGGAGGAGAGAGAAGGTGGGTGGTGTTTCCTAGGTTTGGGGATTAGGGCATGCTTGGGAAAGGGTGTGAGGAGACATTAAATAGGGGATGTGATGGGAGGTGTGTGGTGATGATGAGCCCTATTTTGAATGGATGGCCAGGATTGATCATGGAAAAATTATTCATTCAAGGAGAGGGGTTGGTTGACTAGTCAAGAATTAGGGCTTCTCCATTTGGTTTAAACCAATGGGGTATTGACACATAATGCAATATTTGCAAATAAGCCTCCTTAAATTTGGGCACAGACACATAAAATAATAAAAAATTGGTGGGGAAATTGGTGTTTAGTGTTTTGTAGGGTGAGGGGGTGTTGTGTGTTTTGTATGGGCTTAATTAATAGGGTATTTGGATATAATTGGGTTAAAATTGGATTAGTCAAAGTTGGTATCCCCAATTTAATTAGAAACAAATGTGAGTGGTGTTCTAAAATCAATTCAAGGTACATGGGGCTAAAATTAAGTGGGACAGAAGTATTATGAATAAAGAAGACTCAGAACAGAATATTATAATAATTTGGGTTGCACGAAATGGATCAAGATTGTGTCTCCAATTTCGATTGGAACGCACAACGATACAAAATTAGATTTTATTTAGAAATTAAATAAACGTCCACGACGAATATTGTGCGGCTAAAATGAAGCACAATAGAGCATAATTATGAGTTACATAAAGGTCATAAAAGATGTAGGCTGGGTGTCAGTCTTGGACCCTTTAATTGGTCCGGCTAAACGGGTTGAGTTGGTGTCTCAAAATTGATGACAACGACACAGGTGCGCGACACAAGATTAAATAATAGATTTTGGATACGGGAATTTGTGCAATTAAATTAGAGCACAAAGGATTATGATTTTGAGTGACGGAAAAGTCCAGCGCCTAAGTTGGCGTGTCAAGTCTAGAATGCAACAACTTATTAGAAATTATGGGCTAATGTCAGGCTCTGAATATTACAACAACAGTAGGGTGTAACAATTAAATAAAACTACGGTAATTAATTACAACCTCAAATAATTAAATCCTAAATAATACAATTTAAATTCATAACCCTACATTCGGTCTGGTGTTCATCTAGTGGGCTTCTAGGTCAAGTCTACTAGCTCAAATATTAATAAACATTATATATAATATATATGTAAATACATATCTCATACAATTATTTAAATTAAATACACATATCATGCAATCATTTAAAAATAACTACCACAATATTAATAATATATAAAAATCAAAAATACCCCTATTTTTAGAATGTGGTAGTGACAAGGTTAGACTTAATTTGATATATATATATATATATATATATATATATATATATATATATATATATATATATATATATATATAATTTAACAAATCGAATCCTGGACAGTTGAAAAAAATCTAAATCTTGTTACAAATCAACAATATTAATTTTATTATTGGATGATGTAAAAAGTCATACAACTACGAATATATATAGAGGGAGAAGCTATCCATATCTGGATAGGAGTATGAGAGAAGATAGAGAGATAGGAGTAGTAGAGAAGATATCTAGATAGGAGTAGGAGAGAAGATATGTATCCATATAGGGAGAGAATATAATCATAAATCTAATTAATATCTAATCCTAAATCTAATCTAATTAATCTTAACACCCCCTTCAAACTTATGGTGGGTCAAACAACATGAGTTTGTTCAATAGAAACTGAAAACTGCCAGCTAATCAACTGAAGTTATATTGTGCCTTTCAAAAACTGAAATCTAAGTTGTTAATGGGTTGACTTGCGTGCGGTGGGGGCTGAAGGTGGAAGTTGTAGGGCAGTGAGGGAGCATTGGTGTAAGCCCACTCATTTTTGAATAGGATTATTTTGCTATTTTTTAATTTATTTTAATTATTTAATTTAATTTAATAGATTAGAGTAGTAATTTCTAAAATCTTCTTTTAGATATATTACTCTTTGCCATGGCTTTGATATTTTGAGCAATGCACAAAAAATTTTCTTCCAACAAAATTATAGTATTAATCTTGATTGAGTCTAATATAGTTGTAATATTGATGTTGCATTTATTTGATCTCTCCCATGCTCCAAAAATATTGACGAAAGTCTAGAATTACGGTTACCATAAAATTGCCTTCTTTTGACTAGAACTTGACCCAAATCCAATCCAAACACATGTAGGCATGTAGTGCACCCAAATATTTTCATGTAAATATATATTATATATAAATATTATATTTAAATTAATTTATTTATATTTATAGGAGTTCTATCTAAAGAAAGTGGTATAGGTGGCATCATAGTTGGAAAATAACTACCTAACCAATTCCCTAACCAACCCAACAACCAAACCTCATCCAATTATAACCACAACAACCAACCCCCCCTCTCATATTCGGACAAGAGTAATACCCCTTGTGGCCGAACCCTATTAGCACTAGGAAATTTCCTCCTATGTTTAAATCTATTTAAAAAGCTCATATATATATTAACTTATCACGAAACCCTAACCCTAACCATAACAAATCTATTTTCCCCTCTTGTAGATGACCCCTCCCCTCTCTCCAACATGTAAGAGCAGCCCCCTTACTATATCTCCCTCACAACATCATCTCCTTCACCAAAAAATTCCCTTATCTCTTCCAAAAGCTCAACTTTTTATCATCATTCCATCATCTCTCCATCAAAACACCATTAAACCTCCAAGAAGAACCCCATCTTCCCCAAAAATATATCAAGAACTCATTTGCATCATCAACAACCCATCAAGAGAGTAGCAAGCCAAGCTCAAGCAATGAGGAGTATTTCTTGGATAAGAAGAAGCACCATCATCCAATCCTTCAAAAAATTTGGTAAATCTTTAATCTTTGTTTCTCAAATCCCATGGCATGATCCTTTTAGGTTATATAAAATTATTAATTTAGAACCCATATTTTGCCATCTTGTTCTCATATTAGAAAATATGAATTTTTTATGATAAGTTGGGGATAATTCGCTTGTCGGTAGAACTAGTTTGAGACTTTTAATGCGATTACTTGAGGGAATCGTTATTAATTTTTAAAACTAAATTAATAGGTGTTTTTTTGCTGGAAATTAAGTATTTTAAAATTATTTTTTATTATTTTAATGTCAAATCTGAACCCTATAATTAAGGGCCACTAGCCTAGATTTTTGGGTAATTTTGAGGCATTATTTTGCTAGTAAATATAGGATAATTTGGATAGAATAAAGAGGTAAATATTTTTTGAGATTAAATTTGAATATAATATGATATAAAATATTTTTTTATAAATATTAATCATACTAATGGACTGACAATATCGCGAACAAGTTTCGGACAAAACTAGTCAACTTAAAGTAGCTATAATCTTAAAATATATTATTTTGTCAAATCTAGAAATTAATTGTTAAAATAAATATAAATTATATTTAATTCAAGATTATATGATTTATTATAATTTATGTTCCTGTCCTTTAATTGGAGAATTAAACTTAAATTTTGGAAGTCAAAAACCAAGAAACTAGGTTCCGATACCCCGTACAAGTAAGTTGTTAGAAATAATATTGGACTTGGTTGTACATGGAAAAGAATAAAATTATATAAATAAGTTATAATTATAAGAATTCGTGATTGGACCCTCTAGCGTATTAATTGATTGATAGGTCAATTGAATCCTGAAGGAGTGGACGAGGGATCATCTTTACCACCACTGACTGCAGAACCAGGCAAATATACCTTGCCAAGATATTTACAGTTCTAATTTATATATTTAATATTATTTATGCATTAGACATTATATTTGTGTGGCTTGGTTGATGTACTTGTTGAGCATAGGACCGCCATACGATACTTTGTGTCCGAACAAGATTCGGGTACCGACATCTTCTGCGGAGTTGAGTAACGTAGCTAGAGAGTCATATTTACGAACCCATATTGTGGCAAAAATTATTTGCACATCCAACCATAGGACACTGGACACGATATTCATGTGACAGAGTCTTTCTCGACTTGTTCGTGGTACTTGGACTCTGGATTGGACTACATGATGCATGATATAGGGATGATTATAGTGATACATAGTGACTAAGACTTGTGCTGATAGTTAGAGGTCATGAGCTTGCGTGTCTTGATTGAGACATGAGGTTACATTGGGTGGGGAGAGTCTTCATCGTGCTCTGGGCATATTTTACTTATTACTATTTATTATGTATTAGGCTTTAGGTTCCCTCTGCAGAATCTAAGGTATATATATATATATATATATATATATATATATATATATATATATATATATATATATATATATATATATATATATATATATATATATATATATACAGCTTTCTCCTAGTTTCCTCACATGGAGCCTTGAGTGTACTATTAGATTACGGAAGTATCCCTTGAGTTCTTTCGTGAGTACCAGCCTGGGGTACAAGTTTATACTCTCATTTGCATGTCACATAGTTGGTTACAGTAGTTTACCCTAGAGGGTTTTATTACACTGTTTACTTCTGGCTTATTATTTTCTTGTACCTTGTTACGTCCCTCTGAGGACCTAATCCTCTGCCAATTTTTGCAGCATAGACGATTATGGAGCCTTTGGAGTTGCTGATGTGTGTTGCTTGTCATGCGGACATTGATGCCAGGTACTTATATTATTTCTACCAGAGTTATGGTTATTTATTCATATTGTTTATTCATCTGCTGATGTAGTCTATTTTTTTTTATAGAATCATATTTATTTTTTGAGTCTATTCGAGCTTATGTGTTATTGGACGACCGACTTTAGTACATGTAGTTCATTCTTGATATTTTGTTCTTTATGTAGATTATGACATAGATATTTTCAGTATTCTTAGATAGTTACTCTTATTATACAGCTTATACGTATTCGGGTTGGACCAGAGTCTGCTCGAATGCATAGCTGGCATGTTACGTATTCCTAGTCCTACGTATTTTGGGATTGGGGCGTGACATATTTTTGTGGTGGCCGATGCAGGTCAGAGCATATCGTTTCGGTTACGTTATTGTGTCGAGCGAGCCTGCAGTTAGGATAAGGTTGTTAGGATCTCAATCCATAATTGCTATTGGAACTTTCTTTGATTTCTAATATCGTCCTTGAATCTCGAAATTGTAATCATCAATACTTTCTTTGAACTCTTATTCTTTGATTTTCTTTTTTCTCTAACTCGGAGAGACTAACACTCGTGCGCGGTGATCTCCCCAGGAGAAGATTTTCGTCAAGACAAAGAAGACATATTTAATAGATTATTTGTAAGAAGATGGTTACCTGAGTAGTGAAGATTATGGTAGATAATTTTTAGATATTAGAGTGAGAATAAATTAAGACATTAGCAGTAGGAACCTAAAACAAGATGGACTCTATCAATTGCCTAGATTAGAAGTGATGTGTTACTATTAGATAAAGCTTTTAGATTTATGTGAGTGATTTTATTTTATGATATAATATTATATTTTGATAAGATGGTTTGATCTAAGGTGGGTAGATTTCTCGACTAGCGAATTGGTTTGGAGGTTAATCAATTGATGAAGATAATAATTATCAAATTTTGGTACTTTGATGCTTAAACTTATATGTGATTAAAAAAAAGGGGGTATTTTGTTTTAAATTGAGAAAAAAATAATGAGATAAGGAGCTAGAAATTTATTTAATTCAAAATTTTAAGACGATTATGATGTAATAGATTTAAAATTTTAAATTAAAATATTTTGGATGAATTTAAATTTTAAGGATCAATATTAATTTAAATAAAGAGTTGATAATTTGATATGACAGCATTAACGATTTTATTAAACTATAAGTTTTGAAGATTATGATATGATTGGATTTGTGTTTAAATTTAAAAGAGATTATGTGATGAATTTAAATTTAGATTTTAAGAATCTTGAAGCATTTAAATTTTGTGGGATTTAAATTTGAACATTCTGATAAGATTTGACTTAGAATCTAAATTTGATAATTTTAGGATATGAAGATGCGGCGCGTTGGTGAATCTCAATTTTAAGATTTTGTAATTATTTTATTATTTGAGTATTGTGTGGAAAATAATAATATAAAGGAAAAGATCGACATAATAGTTTCAAATTCAAATTTTAGTGATGAGAATTTGAATTAAAATTTATTTATAGTAATATGCAATAGTTGGATTTAAATTATAGGATTGGATTTAAACTTGAATATTGAGATTGGGTCATTAAATAAAATTTTGAGGAATTAGATTTAAATTAAAAAAATTAAATGATAGAATTTAAACTTTTAAAACTTTGAGAAGAGTTTGATAAAATAGATTTATATTTCCTTGAGAAAATTGTAGAGGGTAAATAATATTTAGTGAATTTGAGTAAGTTTTGCGATAATTGTTGAATTGAAGGTAAGTAGAAATTATGGTGCAGAAATTATGGTTGATTATATAAAGAAAAAAATAGAGGAGTAAAATTTGATGGAATAATTTTTGGAATTAAAAATTTTAGATGGGATTATTTTAAAACCTTGTGATTGGATTTAAATTTTAAGAATAGATGAAATTAAATTAAGTTTTAAGATTTTATAAGATAAAGATATATTGTATTAAAGATTATAAATTTTGGGGATTTGATTTGATCTTAGAAGGTTGGCTAGAATTAGATATGTCATATATGAATTATTTTGTTGGGTAGCTTTATAATTGCTAGGTTTAATGATATTATAGAGGGTAAAATTGATTAAGTTACCGGTATTATCGTTTCGAGAAAATAAAATTTATTCAAAAATTTAAAAAATTGAGGAGAAGACTATTTGATAATTAAATTTTAAAATGGTGAAATGAGACAAACTGTGAGGATGCAATTTAAAGGTATTATATGGTAATATTGAATTTTAAATTCTAGAAATGCCATGACCTACTGGATTTGATTTTTCTTTAAATTTGAAGGGCTTAAATCTAGCAGAGTTTAAATTTTGAAATTTAAATTTGGAGAATAGAATTTTGGAGATTTGATTTAAAATTTTGAGTATTGGGTTATTAAATTTAAGTTTTAAGGAAATTAAGGAGATTAACATCATAGATAGTGGACTACAAGATGTGAATTCAAAATATATTTTGAAGGTTGGAATTAAACTCAAGTTTGAGAATTTGATGACATGGGATGTTATGGATTTAATTTTGAGGATTTAAAAAAAATGAATGAGTAGAATAATTTAAATAACAAAAGCGATTTGACTTCATGATTATATTGCTTGAATTTTACTGGAGAAAAAAAAAATATATATATATATATATATATATATATGTTATTGAAGATCTTAAATTTTGAGAAATTTTTTTTTAAGGTGGGTAAATTATAAGCCCCCTCATTTATAATAGGATTATTTTGGTATTTTTTATTTTTTTACTTATTTAATTTAATTTAATAGATTAGAGTAGTAATTTCTAAAACCTTCTTTTAGATATATGACTCTTTGCCATGGCTTTGATATTTTGAGCAATGCACGATATTTTTCCTTCCAACAAAATTTATAGTATTAATCTTGATTGAGTCTAATATAGTTGTAATATAGATGTTGCATTTATTTGATCTCCCCCATGCTCCAAAAATATTGACGAACGTCTAGAATTACGGTTACCGTAAAATTGCCTCATTTTGACTAGAACTTGACCCAAAACCAACCCAAACACATATAGGCATGAAGTGCACCCAAATATCCTCATATAAATATATATTATATATAGATATTATATTTAAATTAATTTATTTCTATTTATAGGAGTTCTATCTATAGAAAGTGGTATATGTGACATCATAGTTAGCAAATAACTACCTAACCGATTCTCTAACCAACCCAACAACCAAATCTTATCCAATCCTAACCATAACAACTAACCCCCTCTCTCATATTCGGCCAAGAGAAACCCCCCTTGTGGCCGAACCCTATTAGCACTAGGAAATCCCCTCATATGTTTAAATCTATTTAAAAAGCTCATATATATATATATCAACTTATCACCAAACCCTAACCCTAACCCTAATCATAATAAATCTCTTTTCCCCTCTCGTGGATGACCCCTCCCCTCTCTCCAACATGTAAGAGCAGTCCCCTTACTATCTCTCCCTTACAACATCATCTTATTCACCAAAAAATTTCTCATCTCTTCCAAAAGCTCCACTTTTTATCATGCTTCCACCATCTTTCCATCCAAACACCATTAAACCTCCAAGAAGAACCCCATCTTCCCCAAAAATATATTAAAAACCTATTGTCATTATTAACAATCCATCAAGAAGGGAGTAGCAAGCCAAGCACAAGCAACGAGGAGTATTTCTTGGACAAAAAGAAGCACCATCATCCAATCCTCCAAAAATTTTGGTAAATCTTTAATCTTTCATTATCAAATCCCATGGCATGATCCTTTTAGGTTATATAAAATTATTAATTTAGAACCCATATTTTTTTATCTTGTTTTCATATTAGAAAATATAAATTTTTTATGATAGGTTGGTGATAATCCGCTTGTCGGTAGAACTAGTTTGAGACTTTTAATGTGATTACTTGAGGGAATCGTTATTAATTTTTAAAACAAAATTAATAGGTATTTATTTACTAGAAATTAAGTATTTTAAAATTATTTTTTGTTATTTTAATATCAAATATGAACCCTATAATTAAGGGCCACTAGCCTAGATTTTTGGGTAATTTTGAGGCATTGTTTTGCTAGTAAATAGAGGATGATTTGGATGGAATAAAGAGATAAATATTTTTTGAGATTAAATTAGAATATAATATGATATAAAATAATTTTTTATAAATATAAATCATACTAATGGACAGACATTGTCCCGAACAAGTTTCGGACAAAACTAGTCAACCTAAAATAGCCATAATCTGAAATATTTTATTTTGTCAAATCTGAGAATTAATTGTTAAAATAAATATATATTATATTTAATTCAAGATTATATGATTTATTATAATTTATGTTCATGTCCTTTAATTGTGGACATAAACTTAAATTTTGGAAGTCAAAAACCAAGAAACTAGGTTCCGATACCCCGTAAAAGTAAAGTAAGTTGTTAGGAATAATATTGGATTTGGTTGTACATGGCAAAGAATAAAATTATATAAATAAGTTATAATTACAAAAATTCGTGATTGGACCCTTAAGCGTATTAATTGATTGATAGGTCAATTGAATCCTGAAGGAGTGGATTCGGGATCATCTTTACCACCACTGACTACAGAACCAGGCAAATATACCTTGCCAAGATGTTTATAGTTCTAAATTATATATTTAATATTATTTATGCATTAGATATTATATTTGTGTGGCTTGGTTGATGTACTTGTTGATCCTAGGACCGTCATACGATACTTTATGTTCGAACAAGATTCGGGTACCGACATCCTCTACGGAGTCGAGTAACGTAGTTAGAGAGTCATATTTACGAACCCATGTTGGTGCAAACATTATTTGCACGTCCAACCATAGGACACTGGATACGATATTCATGTGACAGTCTTTCTAGACTTGTTCATGGTACTTGGACTCTGGATAGGACTACATGATGATGATATAGATAATTATAGTGATACATAGTGACTAAGAATTATGCTGATAGTTAGAGGTCATGAGCTTGCGTGTCTTGATTGAGACGTGAGGTTACATTGGGTGGGGAGAGTCTTCATCGTGCTCTGGGCATATTTTACTTATTACTATTTATTGTGTATTAGGCTTTAGGTTCTCTCTGCAGAATCTAAGGTATTATATATATATATATATATATATATATATATATATATATATATATATATATATATATATATTCAGCTTCCTCCTGGTTCTCCCACACGGAGCCTTGAGTGTACTATAGATTACGAAAGTGTGCCTTGAGATCTTCCGTGAGTACCAGCCCGGGGTACGAGTCTATACTCTTATTTGTATGTCACATAGTTGGTTACAGTAGTTTACCCTAGAGGGTTTTATGACACTGTTTACTTCTGGCTTGTTATTTTCTTGTACCTTGTTACGTCCCTCTGAGAATCTGGTCCCCTGCCAGTTTTTGCAGTATAGACGATTATGGAGCCTTTGGAGTTGCTGATGTGTGTTGCTTGTCATGCGGATATTGGTGCTAAGTACTTATATCATTTCTACCGGAGTTATAGTTATTTATTCATATTGTTTATTCATCTGCTGATGTAGTCTAGTTTTTTTAGACTCATATTTATTTCTCGAATCTATTCGAGCTTATGTGTTACTGGGGGGGGCGACTTTAGCACATGTAGTTCATTATTGATATTTTGTTCTTTATGTGGATTGTGACAAAGATATTTTTAGTATTCTTAGATAGTTACCCTTATTATACAGTTTATACGTATTCGGGTCAGACCAAAGTCTGGTCGAATACGTAGCTGGCATGTTACGTATTCCTACTCCTATGTATTTTGGGACTGGGGCATGACAATTGGATCCTTCTGCGTGGACTGTAGGATATTGCGCATACGTTGGACGATGGGCCTGCATTGGCAACTGAAAGCCTGCCCTCGAATTTTGTATGGCGTATCCCATGTAGGATTAAAGATATGCTTGCGGGCCAACAGTAGATGATGAAGTTGTTCCGTACATCTGATTGTAGTAATGAGATGTCATTTGAGGATTATAAACGCCTTGGTGGTATGCATAATCACTTGCTATAATTAACTAACTAGGGTTATCACAAACCTAGTTACTAACAAATGTATGCTTTGAAGAATATCGCTACCACCGGCACTACAGTTAACCCAGATGGCCAAGGGTACGCTTGTCTAGTACTTATAGTGCACATCACAAACAATAATAGATAAAGAACTAAAGCAGATAACTGATAGCATAACACAACATAACGTAAGCATAAACTGGCTTTTGAAGATATAAGTGAATTTTTTTAAATAAGATTTGGTTTTATAAAGATAAATAGGTTTTGTAAGTGAAACTGGTTTTTATAACATAAAGAAATTTTGTAAGTGAAAATGATTTTTGTAAACATAAACTTATCGAAAAATGGTCTTGTAATATAATTGAAACTAAAATATAACTGGAACATATATTGGAAAGCATATACTGAAATACATAATGTTATGAACCGTAGCTCAATAGCAACAACTTGTAGTGTCGTAGCACACGTAAAATTGGTCAGTCATGGAGCCATTGCCTAGCAGGGTTGGTCCATGCTGCATGGGGCCCTTAGAGATCGGGGTAGCCGGTAGGGCAAAAATTTTCCCTCCCAATGATCTTGGTGAATCTTATCTTGTTTAATTATTTCTAAATTATTTCAAGTTCTCGAGTCGTGGATACTTGAGAACTTCCTAGAATGATGATTCACGAGTACGAGCTTTTTACAAGTTATCGTATCCGTGGCACGCGATACATGGGGTAATACTCAAACTCGATTGCCTGATGCCAAAATGTAATAAATTATCATCCATAAACATTTCTACGGTGTCATGTTGATCAAAATTGCGTATTAATATAGGGAAGCACAACATCCAACTATGCTCCAATACTCAATTAGACTAAAACTGTTTATGCATTTAGAAAAATTATACATTATAGTAAATTAAGAATAACTCTTACATGTAAAATCCAAATGAGGTGATTCAAAAATATTTGGAAAGGAATGAAAGAGATCTACAACTTTAATGTTTTGAGTTTTGCAATATTCTAGCTAAAAAATAGCTTAAATAGGCAAAACAAGCAATTGGGTCACCATGAGTACAACGTACTGCGCGCGGCATAAATTATGTGCACGGTGCACTGTTGTGCGGCCAGAATTCTATGCGCGGCACACTACGCGGTAAGGATTGATGTACGTGGTGCATTAATGCGCGTGGTGAGGGTGTGATATGCGCGACGCACTGCTGCGGCAGAAACTTCAGGCGCGGCACATTGCGTATGGCAGAAATTCCATGCGCGGCGCACTGCGTGGCAAGAAAGTGATGTGCGTCGTATTAATACGGAGCGCATTGTTGTATTAAGAAAATCCATGCGCGGCGCACTACTGCGTGGCAAAAATTCCATGTACGGCGCACTGCGTGCGACAAATGTTCATCGTCCCTGCCAAACAGGTCCGAGAACAGGAGTTCGAAACTTGTTTTGGCCATAAAAACTTTAATTAAACTCCAAATTAAGCGATTTAAAAGAAAAGAATTTCAAAATAGAAAGCTCCATCAAATAGAACAACTAGTTTTATAAAACAAGTTTTAATAGATCAAATCAAGGAAAAACTCATGGAACCCATATAAAATTCAAAGTTGAAACTCAGATCTACACAAATCTATACATCAAAATCCAAAAATCTAAGAACTAAAGTAGATGAGGACATCAAGGAGAATATTTTCTATCAAACACATTTTTAATTAACACTAATAAGCAAAAATTCAAAAATATATGGCTTCACCATTGAGCAAGATGTACTTGCCTTGGGTGGCTCCTAGCATTTACCTCTCACAGTCCAAGTCACAACAACTTCTTCCTACGGTTAGGGTTTGGCTAGAGGGAGCTTGAAGGAGATGAGGAAGAAGGAAGCAAGAAGTGTGAGATAAGAAAATGAGTGAGGAGAGAGAAATACTCATATATATACTAAGAGGAGAGAAAGATGGTTTAGTCATGGGTTCAATCAAATGAACTGAACCAATGGTCCATTCTACATGTGGTCCTAAATCTGGTCTATGGCAATGCCAATGGATATTCCGCTGGTCTCGGGTAGTCACTCTCAACAACAAAAAAATAACAATAAATAAATGACAAGAACCAACACTGAGAAATACAGCAAGAATATATTATTAAAAAAATTAAATTTTAGAAATTAAAAAAATACAAAATCTGGAATCGGGTGTGACATCTCTATCCTCCTTAGAAAAAATTTGTCCTTAAAATTTTACCAAGGCTAGTCGAGCTGAAACATACGAGAAAACTCAAGAATCACATCATAAATCAAAGGATTATACTAAGCAAGTAACTGAAATAAAAGATAACTGCAGAAAGTAACTAATGAATAAATGCACAGAAGCAGCGCACAGAAAAATGGAGGCACATGGGTACATATACCCCTGAGTTAGTCAATTAGGAATTCGTCCTCGCTTGTCTTATATATGCTGACTCATAAAAATGGACAAGATCCAATCCTTGGGTAAGTCGGTACCAATGATCTTATCAAGGACATTACTCTGATCCAGGATGTTCCTTCGCAGTCGGGTGGTATGATAGAGACATCATGTACCACGAGATATGGAAGCAAAAGAACGGGACAAAAAACTCATCTTCACTCGTCGAATAAGTCGAGATAACCGTTGCACTCTAGACATAGTAGAATACAAGGCCATCGACATAAACCCAAGATGTACTGCCACTACCTGATCTGTTATTGAAAGATAAAACTGGAACAAACTCAGGAAGATGGTACCTGCGATCGTCGAGGTACTACCCTCTGACTGACAAGGATACTGAAACTACATCTGGGACTGCGCATATAACCGTGCTCTACGCTGCTTGACCCTCTGAGCTCAAAATAGGGGAGAATGTTGTGCCAATGACTGTACTATTAGTATTGACTTATCTTGGTCAACCACTATAGGTTTTGATAATCGAGGTGACTAAAATGTCTGAGATGGCAGGCCGATCATAGCTGGTCGTTCTTTAGGCGACAATTGTGGGAAATTTCTTACTGTATGACATATAGCTAAACAGGAAGAACATCACCCATTTGTCTTCCAACAATCTAATCTAAAATGCCCCATCTTCCCATAGTAGGTACATCCTTCTGGTTCTATCGGGTGCTGTTGTGGGTGATATTCTGGTATCAAGGTCTGGGGCACTGCTCGTCATCCGGTTGATAGTCTTAGGCAGGAAGCAATCATATGATCGGGTGCTCCACATAAAATACATAGATGATTAGCCCTTCAATATGTTATATTAGTATATCTTATCTTCCCACAGAAGGAACATACCACTGGAGCCTCCGGGCACTAATACGAAGGACTGTAAGCTGATACTGGTGAGGAATGCTGAAATAAAGAGTCTAATGGGGGTGTATGATTCCTCTTATGACCATCAGTTGTTGATGTGGTCCCCCTGACTATATACTCATATCCTGGCAATGCTTTTGCGGTAGACCGGGCTGGACATGTCGACTTACTGAACGGCTGGTACTGTCCTTCTTCAGTCCCTACTCTATCTGGGCACAAGTCTTTGGTTTGGAATTTCTCTGACAAACCGTGCATATTGAGTTCTAGTAACATCTGAAGACTCTGTTGGATGGTACGATTTTGCTTTAGTTGGGAATCATAGTAAAGCTGGAACACTTGTCGCTGGAGCTGAAGTTGTTGTTGTTGCTGCTTCTGTGTCACCATTATGGTCCTGATTATCTCTAGTATAGCCTGCGAGCTTAACTACTCAGGTTGTGCTAAGGGAACTAGTGGAACTGGTTGGTCTAGTATGACTGGTGGAGCTGACTGATGATGAGAGGTTGCTGGCTCTTGATTATGAGTTGGCAACAAAATATGGTTCTGACCTACTATTGGAACTACTGGAACAACTGGAGCGATGGAACCCACAGAAGGTGGGGCAGGTGGAGTTTTCTTGAAGGATAAGGACATAAGGATATCAACAAGGGACGAGAATGGAACAATCATGTCAAGCAAGCTTGCATTTCAAGTAGAGCGAGAAGTACAGGTCACAAGTGGAGTTCAATCAAAGTTAAATAGAGGATTAAGATTCTAACAAGATAAGTCCTCCCAAAAGTATAAAAAAAGATCTGCATGGGCCACTAATAAAACCTTGTCATATCCCGCTCCCAGAATACTGGATAAATAAGAGAACTGGAATGGCCAACCGTACATTGCAGAATACTGAAGTAAGCCGCAATATGTTAAGGTTGTCTAGAAAATATATAAGTGAACTCTAGCATGCTATGACGTCAGTTCTAAGGCCGACAAATGCTAGTATCTCAATCCATCAACACAAGTACAAGAGTATATCATATATGAAAGTAAAAGACGTCCTAAATTATATACCATTTATGATCATGAAGTTATTGAATACAAAATGCTACACTAGTAGAGTATAATTATACATGATCAAATATAATAGCCATGGTCTAATATATACATCATGTTGACCGAAGTCAGAGAAGTGATCTCAAATACGGGGCTAACACTGCCTCTTTCTAAAATACCACAAAATGAGATAATACTACGAGGGGTGGTGGAAGAAAACCCACTCGCGAGCTTCAGTCGCAGTCCTACGAGTTCGAGCCATCTTGCTGGAAGTGCGTTGGATCCTGGTTCTCCACGGGATAATCTGGCCATACAAAACCAGTGGGGTCAGAACCCCAAGCAACAAGTACCACAAAGGAGCTCAAGGTGATAGACCAAACATATCACAACATACAGCAGAAAAAAGACATATAAGAATAAATAAAGGTCGAGGTTTGTACGGTACCAATGTACTTGTCTCAAAAATATAACTGGAAGAACTAATAACAAAAATTCTATAAAGGAAAGTAAGGCGACGATTGGATAGAGGGCATAAGAACTACTCTGGATCGGGACTAAAACCCTTAAACCAAACAAGGACCGGGGTTGCAGACATTTACCCGAGCAGAACTTAGCACCCTAATCACGCGTCGAAGAATGAATTAAAAGGGACGAGCTTAACTTATAGACAAATATTCATTGCACAACCAGACATGCCTACGACTTGCTATAATTAACTAACTAGGGTTATCACAAATCTAGTTAATAACATATGCATGCTTTAAAGAATATCGCTACCACCGACACTATAGTTAACCAGGATGGCCAAGGATACGCTTGCCTAGTACTTACAGTGCACATCATAAACAATAATGGATAAAGAACTAAAGAAGATAACTGGTAGCATAACTCAATATAACATAAGCATAAACTGGCTTTTGAAGATATAAGTAATTTTTTGTAAATGAGATTTGGTTTTATAAACATAAAGAGGTTTTGTAAGTGAAACTGATTTTTGCAAACATAAACTTATCTGAAAATGGTCTTGTAACATAACTGAAACTGAAACATAATTGGAAAATATACTGGAATGCATATACTGAAATACATAATATTATAAACCTTGGCTCAACAACAACAACTTGTAGTGCCGTAGCACACGTAAACTTGATCAGTCATAGAGTCCTTTCCTAGCAGGGTTGGTCCATTCTACATGGGGTCATTAGAGATCGGGGTAGCCGATAGCGCAATATTCTTCTCTTCCAATGATCTAGGTGAATCTTACCTTGTTTAATTATTTCTAAATTATTTCAAGTTCTCGAGTCATGGATACTTGAGAACTTTCTAGAATGACGAATCACGAGTACGAGCTTTTCATGAGTTATCTTATCCGCAGCACGCGATACATGGGACAATAATCACACTCGATTGTCCGATGCTAAAATATAATAAATTATCATACACAAACATTTCTACGGTATCGTGAGGATCAAAATCACATATTAATATAGGGAAGCACAACATCCAACTATGCTCCAATACTCAACTGGGCTAAAACAGTTTATGCATTTAAAAAACTAATATATTATAGTAAATTTAGGATAACTCTCACATGTGAACTCCAAATAAGGTAATTCAAAAAGATTTGGAAAGGCAAGACTGAGATCTACAACTTTTATGTTTGAGATTTACATGATTCTATCTAAAAAATAGCTTAAATAGGCAAAAACAGGCATTTGGGTCACCATATGCGCAGCACACTGCGCACGACATGAATTATGTGCATGACACACTATTGTACGGCCAGAATTCCATGCACGGTGTACTGCGCGACAAGGATTGATGTGCGCGGTGAGGGTATGATGTGCGCGGTGCACTACCATGACAGAAACTTCATGCGCGGCGCACTGCGCGCGACAAAAAATTTATTCTCGTCGTACTGCACGCGGCAAGAAAGCGATGTACAACACATCAATGCTCGACGCCTTACTGTAGCAAAAAATCCATGTGCGGCACACTACGTACGACAATTGTTCATCTTCCCTACTAGACAGGTCCGAAAACAGGAGTCCAGAACTTGTTTTGGCCATAAAAACTTTAATTTAACTCAAAATTAAGCAATTCAAAAGCCAAAATGTTCAAAATGGAAAGCTCCATCAAATAGAATAAATAGTTTTAAAAAAAACAAGTTTTAATAGATCAAACCAAGAAAAAACTCATGGAACCCATATAAAATCCTAAGTTAAAACTCAAATATACACAAACCTATACATTAAAAACCAAAACTCCAAGAAGTAAAGTAGATGAGAACATCAAGGAGAACATTTTCTATCAAACATATTTTTAATTAACACAAATAAGCAAAAATCCAAAAATCCTTGGCTTCACCATTAAGCAAGATGTTCTTGCCTTGGGTGCCTCCTAGCCACTACCTCTCACAATCCAAGTCACAACAACTTCTTCCTAGTGTTAGGATTTGGCTAGAGGGAGCTTAAATGGGAGGATAAATAAGGAAGCAAGAAGAGTGAAATGAGAAAATGAGTGAGGAGAGAGAAATACTCATATATATACTAAGAGGAGAGAAAGATGGTTTAGTCAATGGTTCAATCAAATGAACCAAACCAAGTATCCATTCTACATGCAGATCATAAACTGGGTCTATGACAATGCCAATAAATATTCTACTGGTCTCGGATAGTCTCTCTCAACAACAAAAAAATAATAATAAATAAAATGACAGGAACCAACACTGAGAAATAGAACAAGAATACATTATCAGGAAAAATTAAATTTAAGAAATACCAAATCTGGAATCGGGTGTGACACCCGCTCCGCGATGACGCTATGTACAAGAGATCGTTTTACTGACTCAAAAAGAAAACCTTCCTAAAGAGCTCCTTGTTGAACCAGAAGATGACTGATCTAGGTGAGTGGACAGAACTTTATTCTCTGATTCTTGCACACCTTAATAATGAATCTGAGTTTTATAAAGCTTGTTTGCTAAGTAGATAATGTTCACATGAGAATGATAGAATGAGAACCTACATGTTTAACTAGAGAACTTGTATGCTTGTCTAAATAGAGAACCGTTGCCATGCTAGTATAGAAAAGAATGTTGCATGCTTAGAACACTGTCACTGCTATTGAAAGAACCGCTGCCATGCTAATAAATAAGAGTAAAAGCATGTTCGTATGCTTCCATCGTATGATAAAGATAGAGTATAACTAAATGCTTAGTTAAAGAGAGAGAAGAACAGTGACATGTCAATTTTAATAGAGATTGCTTGAATGTTTTTTTTATCGCTTTAAAAGATAGAACTATTTGAAATGCTTGAACTGAAACAAGAGATGGCGGTTTGTCAGTACAGAGAATATAAGAGAAGAGATAGATAGTCTGTTTGTTCATATTATGTGCAGCATAGAGTTTATCTGATAGAGTAACATGCATTACATCGGTCTGACAATGGCTATTAGTAAAGTGTTGAACTATGAGTCTC
Organism: Iris macrosiphon; assembly: GCA_036927795.1. Classification (NCBI taxonomy): domain Eukaryota; kingdom Viridiplantae; phylum Streptophyta; class Magnoliopsida; order Asparagales; family Iridaceae; genus Iris; species Iris macrosiphon. Next base: position 115,661,194 of record JAYESA010000015.1, on the reverse strand, counting down.
GACTGCTAATTTAAGCATATTTTAGTGAAGAGCAACCATGAGTCACAGCTGCTATAGCCAGATAGAGTTAGGACACCCTGAGACAAAGAAGTCCTCGTTATTAGGCTAGTATCCTGTCATTAGTTAGCTGGATCATGTATCAAAGCAGCTACTATGAGCGTATATTAGTGCAATATTGGGCCGTGATAACACCGCGACTAATCCTGAGGAACCCGAGGACCATCATATAGATAGGTCTTCTCTTTCGCATTATAAGTAGTGGCTTTCAAAGATATTTTTCAAAGAAGTGTAATCGGACTATTATCCTATACTGCATGAAATAAACCTAGGTAAAACTAGAAAGATCACTAGTAATGTAATATTTTATCACATGCTTACTTAGTGTTAATTTTAGTGAATATTGCTTTCGTTCGTTGTTTTTATACTCACTAGTGCTTTCCTTAAAGTATTGACCGTTGTAAACCCCCACACCCGAAATTAGGTCTACTTGGCTTAGATAGTGAAACTAGGGCTAGTTTGAATCCAAATAGATAGAACACGATATTTATTTAATTTTTTATTGTTTATGATACGTAGCGCACCTTACCGTTGCTTCGATAATTGGAGCACTACACTAGCCATTGCCTTCCTACAAATTTCACAACCTTGTCGTACACATGATCGCCTTCTATTCTGACCTCGGTGTAACTTATAATTATGCCTTCGTGTGCTATATTTTAGTTGCACAATATTCGTCGCAGACGTTATTAATTAATTCTAAATAAATTTAACTTGTACCCTTGTGCGTTCCAATCGAAATTGGAGACACAATCTTGACCCGCTTTGTGCAACCCAATTAATGATAATATTCTACACTGAATCCTCTATGACTATGATACTTGTGTCCCACCTAATTTTATTCCCATGTACTTCTAATTAATTCAAGAACACCTTGCACATTCAATTTAATTAATTTAAATCCAATTTCCATCTTTGTGTAATTTTCCAATTGTTTGGCGTCTTTATGCAAAAATGTATTAAGGTGTCCACACCATTGGACAATATATGAAGAAAACTCGTTTGTCCCTTCACATGAATTTTTCCGTAAATTTTTGGCATATGCAAACGCACAACATCGCCCCCTCATTTAAATCTATCTTTGCATTTAAACAATATAATTTATAGTCCTTCAAATACCCCATGCCAAGCTAAGGCCCATCCCAAGTTGGATGTTGACCAAGCCCACTTACCTTAGTCAACCCAAAACCCAAAGTCCCCATGTATATAAACAAATTTTCCTCCCTTCTTCTTTATTTTCCTAAAATCAACCTAAAACCAACCCTATTTCAGCCGACCCTTTTTCCCCCCTACTGTTCATCCTCCTTCCCCGCCTGACACCACCGGCATCCTCGTCGGAGAAGCCTCCCCAGACGCCTCGACCAAGCACCCCCTCCTCGACAGGAGCCATCTCCGCCAACCGCCGGACCCGACTGTAGCCAACCTTCACCATCTCCCATTCATCTTCATCTCCTTCAACCCCTCGACCACGCCGGAGTTCTCGCCGGAGCCGTCAGCGTCGGACCTCCTTTCTCTGATCTCCCCTACCTTACTGTTAAACCACCATCACCGTTGAGCCGCCCTTCCCCCCGACGAACAGCCGACCCATCTCATATTCTTCCTCCTCTCTCCTCCGCTGTCGGAGCCCGGTCATCCGATTCCCGTCGGTGCACCGCCCCTCAGCAGCATTTCTCATCGACCGGATCCTTCCCATCACCTGTCACCACCCTGCACTCCTCCACCGTCGAACTCCCGCCGGAGCCCGACGTCTCCTCCTCACCAAAACCACTGTCGACTTTCCTTACCATCACCAACACCACCAGCACGATCACCACCCCTTCTCACGAACTCCTCCCTTACCTCGACCCAGCTCCTCCCTGTCATCGACCCCTTCCTTCCTGCTCAACCTCCCCTGGCCGGACCTCTCCTCCCCTGGCCGGACCTCCCCTCCCCCTGGCTGGACTTCGGCAGCAGCCCACAATCATCATCATCATCATATCAAATTATCATAATTACCATTCATTCTCAACACATTAACCCTAATCATCCCTTAATCACCACATCATCATCCTAGTCATCACCATCACCCACATCATCGTCCTCGTCATCACCATTGTCCACATCATTTTCTACGTCATCACCATCATCCACATCATCATCTTCGTCATCATCATCATCCACATCATCGTCCTTGTTATCACCATTATCCCCACCATTATCAATATCATCACCATTACCCAATCATCGTTATCACCATCACGTAATCATTATCATCATCATCACCCTCGTAATCATCACTGTCATCGTCGTTGTAATACCCTGTTCAGCTTAAGCGGACTGCCGTCTCAAACGACAATAGTGCAACTGTCCCGACCCGCTTTGCCTCTATCAAGAAGCAAAGGATATCCAGACTTGTCCCTACAGGAATTCAGCTTAGGCTTTCAGAGGCTCGCTTGACGTATCGCTCTACCGAGGCGAATTATCGCTAAGGTGGGTGGCTACGGTGAACTTGTCTTTGCTTAGCCAGCACACATAAAATCTGGAATGTTCATGCTAGTCGCTAGGTGATTCACCCCCTGCATGCTAATAAATCCAACGTACCTAGCTAAGGGAATAATCCCAACTTGTATTGCTATGCTAGAACATGGAAAATAAAATACCGCTTTTATATGTTCAGACCCTCGTATGCTAAGTCCCTAACGGTTTCATCCCTCGGCTTACCTTCGGGCCCGAGCAAACATGTTGCTTATGCTCCTTAGAAATGCATGCTTGTCTGCTTGTACGTTGCCTTGACTCAATGCTTGTAACATAGGCTATGCCAACACCCTGTTATACAGGATATTGTTCAGAATGACTATGAGAATGGAAATCAGGCAATACATCTTGTCTTGTACTATTGTTGCCTCAACAGCATGCCTCTTATCTTGTACTCTTGTCTTGTACGCTTGTTGCCCCAACCATGTAAATGGATAACTTACCCGAGACGCCGTTCGATCACGGATAACTTGTGCATAGGGATGGTCTAGCGGACGATGCTGGGGCACTGGCATCGTCCCGGTCCGGGCGAGACCAATTGTTTTAGTCTCTTATTCTTGGCAGAATGGTTTGCAGCACCTCTTGTACTTTCATTGCATACCATTCTCGTCAAAGACTATACCGTCCATTATGGCATACGCCAGTGATCGCCTTGTACTTGTTGCATGCTTGCTGGTAAAAAAACAAAATATAATAAGTCATCCTCGCTTAGCGGCTATCCGCGTGCGAGATATTATATCGCATGAAATAAATGAACTAAACACCTGAACGATCTTAAAATAAATACTCGTGTTTGCATATGCTATGCTCTTGAATGTTTATACTTGCCCCGTACATAAATTAACAATGTTTGCCTTGGACAGGGAAGGAGATGATAAGTTGGTAAGTCTCGCCGTGTTTCCTCTCATGTTGCATGGCGCACTGCCCGACATGTTAGGCTATTCAATATTTGCATGAAACTGATCCTAAGGCAAATAGAAAGATAACTTAATAGTTGGTGTACGGAACCTTTATTACGTGTTTGAATTTGTCGAGCGGGCGAGTAGCTTCCCCACCAGTGCATTCAATGTACTAATAATCCACCAGTTTGTATGCAGGGTGCGGGTGAACCTCGTTCGGTGCGGATGCCTCTAACGTGCATGCTAAGGCGTGGAGATCACTCCGAAGAAACGGTGTATCCGGAACAGAAGCACATATATAAGACATAATGTTGGAACATAGCTCGAACTCGCCTGTACAATCATTCCACAATTGTAGCCACTTGGCACGCTTTTACTGTTTCAGAGAGAGAGGCTTGAGCGACTTGTAATCTCGGCTATACGCCACCTGTAACACATGTTTATATCAATAAAAAAGTTGCTTTACTTCAAACTTGTGTTTCAATGCTTCCGCTATATTGTCGACTCAGTGAACCTGTTACCAAATTGCTATGCGTTCATGACTCCGCTGCACTCGGACAATCTGTGCGACTCTGTGGCTTAGAACTCTTACCGCCAGCCAATGAATCACGGCCTTGCACGGGCGCGATTCACGCTCGTGCGGCATCACGCCCAGATGGGTCAAGCAATCGTTCCGTGGGAGCACTAGCGAGGGTGATTCCCGCCTAGCGGGAACAGCCGATTGCCTGTGGGAGATCGGGGCGTGACATATTGGTATCAGAGCCTGGCTTCTACGCCTTTGGACTTTGATTCGATATCTCTGTTTCGAAAGCTCATTCGTGGGTTATGTGTATGCTCTCTCTCAATGCCTCAATGGGATGTTCCAACAATAAGTCTAAATACTTTCAAAATACGTTTTGAATGATATGATATGCTTGCTTGTATGCTGTTGTGCTATGAGTGGCCTTTGTGCCAACCTGTGTGAACCCTTGAGAGTATCGCTAGTAGCTTGTCCGATTTTACTAACTCTAGGTTTGATTGAATGCATCTATTCGAGGGACGCCTTGAACTAGTGCACCATCCAAGACTTAAGAAAAGGTGAAACTCGAGTGCTAAGACTTTGCTATCACTAAGCTGGTTGACGTGTTCACGCTAGAGGGGCCATTCGAAAGTGCGCACGATCCAGTCTAAACGATATGCTGATTTCGAAGCTTGTGCAAGTGAATATCCAAATTAAACAAGTACAACGACTTGTCTAGGATTGCCTTAACCCTAGATTACTGCTTGTCCTCAGTAAGTCTCGAGGATGAGACTTTTTCTGAGTTGGGTAGGATGTAACACCCCGTTCCACTCAAGCGGACTGCCGTCTCAAACGGCAATAGTGCAACTGTCCCGACCCGCTTTGCCTCGATCAAGAAGCAAAGGATATCCAGACTTGTCCCTACAGGAATTCAGCTTAGGCTTTCAGAGGCTCGCTTGACGTATCGCTCTACCGAGGTGAATCATCGCTAAAGTGGGTGGCTACGGTGAACTTGTCTTTGCTTAGCCAGCACACATAAAATCTAAAATATTCATGCTAGTTGCTAGGTGATTCACCCCCTGCATGCTAATAAATCCAACGCACCTAGCTAAGGGAATAATCCCAACTTGTATTGCTATGCTAGAACATGGAAAATAAAATACTGCTTTTATATGTTCAAACCCTCGCATGCTAAGTCCCTAACGGTTTTATCCTTCGGCTTACCTTCGGGCCCGAGCAAACGTGCTGCTTATGTTCCTTAAAAATTTATGCTTGTCTGCTTGTACGTTGCCTTGACTCAATGCTTGTAACATAGGCTATGCCAACACCCTGTTATACAGGATATTGTTCAGAACGACTATGAGAATAGAAATTAGGCAATGCATCTTGTCTTATACTATTGTTGCCTCAACAGCATGCCTCTTATCTTGTACTCTTGTTTTGTACTCTTGTCTACGCTTGTTGCCCCAACCATGTAAATGGATAACTTACCCGAGACGCCGTTCGATCACGGACAACTTGTGCACATGGATGGTCTAGCGGGCGATGCTGGGGCACTGGCATTGTCCCGGTCCGGGCGAGACCAATTGTTTTAGTCTCTTGTTCTTGGCGGAATGGTTTGCAGCACCTCTCGTACTTTCGTTGCACACCATTCTCGTCAAAGACTATACCGTCCATTATGGCATACGCCAGTGATCGCCTTGTACTTAACTTATTGCATGCTTGCTGGTAAAAAAACAAAAGATAACAAGCCATCCTCGCTTAGCGGTTATCCGTGTACGAGATATTGTATCGCATGAAATAAATGAACTGAACACCTGAACGATCTTGAAATAAATACTCGTGTTTGCATATGCTATGCTCTTGAATATTTATACTTGCCCCGTACATGAATTAACAATGTTTGCCTTGGACAGAAAAGGAGATGGTAAGTTGGTAAGTCTCGCCGTGTTTTCTCTCATGTTGTACGGTGCACTGCCCGACACGTTAGGCTATTCAATATTTGCATGAAACTGATCCTAAGGCAAATAGAAAGATAACTTAATAGTTGGTGCACGGAACCTTTATTACGTGTTTGGATTTGTCGAACGGGCGAGTAGCTTCCCCACCAGTGCATTCAATGTACTGATAATCCACCAGTTTGTATGCAGGGTGCGGGAGAACCTCGTTCGGTACGGATGCCTCCAACGTGCGTGCTAAGACATGAAGATCACTCTGAAGCAACGGTGCATCCGGAATAGAAGCACATATACAAGACATAATATTAGAACATAGCTCGAACTCGCCTGTACAATCATTCCACAGTTGTAGCCACTTGGCACGCTTTTACTGTTTCAGAGAGAGAGGCTTGAGCGACTTATAATCTCGGCTATACGCCGCCTGTAACACATGTTTATATCAATAAAAGAGTTGCTTTACTTCAAACTTGTGTTTCAATGCTTCCGCTATATTGTCGACTCAGTGAACCTGTTACCAAATCGCTATGCGTTCATGACTCCGCTGCACTCGGACAATCTGTACGACTCTGTGGCTTAGAACTCTTTCCGCCAGCCAATGAATCACGGGCGCGGTTCACGCTCGTGCTGCATCACGCCTGGATGGGTCAAGCGATCGTTCCGCGGAAGCGCTGGCGAGGGTGATTCCCGCCTAGCGGGAACGGCCGATTGCCTGCGGGAGATCGGGCGTGACAGTCATCATTATGGACCCGTCATCCTTGCCAGAAGACCTATAACAGTCACCCCCGATTCCCGTGCATGTGCACGCTGACCCCGAGGATATTGGATTATTCTACGCAACTTCTGGAGCAGGTTATTGGGACTACATAGCTTCTCGCCAGGCAAGTATACCTTGCCTTATTGTACTGTTTAAATTCAGTTATATTGTTAGTTGTATGTTTATTGTTTTAGATTATATAATTGTGTGCGTCCAAGAAGACTCGGGTGCAGTCAACGAAGGCGTTGACGTTAGGACTTTTGTCTGACCTAGTGTCTAGTAGACCCACCTAAAGTTGTGGAGTTATCGGTATGACTCCCCTGGCCTTGACATATTTTTTACACGTATTGTGAGTCTCATGTAGGGCACGGACTTGCGTATGCGGTTGGCCACCTATACATATAGGTCGTACGAAGGATTAGGAATAACTGCTAATAGTGTTGTATGTTAGAAGACTTAGCAGTTATTAGTAGTCGGAGCATAGACTATCGTAGTACGAAGGTCCAATCCTTGTCCTTGTTTGGTTGTAAGATTGGACTATTATTCTAAAGATAGACTATGAGCCAGAGTTACGACACCGATACTTGCACTCCGTCTCAGTGTAGTAGCTACAGCGTGTTGTGGATACAACATGCATAGATCATTGGGCGAGAAAGATAATTAGTAGGCGTATGGGACAGACAATTGGTTGTCGTAGTTTCAGAGTAAACTACGGGGCCGTGAGCCTCAGTGTTACCCGGTTATGGGCCAGTGTTACCCGGTTATGGGCGTATATGCTTGTCGATACATCCGACAGAGGTTACTAGATGCACGCTATCATGATCGGTGATGTAGTCAGCATATACTCCTGGCATCTAGTTTACAGCTAATGCCAGGTACTTAGCCTCTGGCTCGACGCTATGCTTTATACCTTTCACCTACCCATACGTACCAAAGTTCTCTTCAAAGTGTATTTTACTTAGCTGGTTAGATCACCCTTGAGTTTTTATAGTATTTACTTTATGGCATGCTTCTATGTATCATGTTATGTCCCTCTGAGGACCTGGTCCCTTTCCAGGTGTAGATGTTCATGAGTATTCGCAGGAGCGCAGATCCGGACTTGCTACGTATATTTCGAGGAGGTCTTCTCTTCAAGCTTCGTGATTATTAGATGTTGTACTTATATTGTATTTATCTTGTTTATTCTATATTCTAATTCGGTAGTGGATTTGTTTCCATCCGACTACCATCATTAGATACTTTATATTGAGATCTAGTTTTATAATATTGGTTATATATGTCTATTTGATTTCTGTGGATGAGATTTAGTTATGCCTTGTGACTTGTGATAAATATATACCACTTATGAATTATTGTTCATGATATAGCGTACGCGTGTGTTATGGTTTTCATATATTGGAGTTGCCATATACATGCGGCTGGCATGCTTACGTGTCCTGGTCCTACGTATTTTGGGACTGGGGTGTGACATATTTTTGTGGTGGCCCATTCAGGTCAAGAGCATATTGTCTCAGTTACATTACTGTACCGAGCAAGCCTGCACCTAGGATTAGAGTATAGGATCTCATCCACAATTGACTATGACTTATCTTCCTTCCAGTCTGTTCTATTTAAATAATTGCATCCTGCTTGATTCATGTGCTTCCCTAATAGTTCCTTGAGTATAGCCTTATCCTAGAATATAGAAGTCCCTGTTGTTAGATAATAAGTATGGTAACATTCCTATTAAGAATACAACTAGGACATTGACACATCACTAAGTTTAGACTACCTAATAAACCCTAGCATCCCTTACCTGTAGATTGGTTTACCATTATCCCTTAATATAATTAGGGATGACTTGAGAGTGGTGTAGACACTACTAGAGTTAGTCATAAATTTAACCATACTGTTTTACCCTAGCATTGAGGGACCAATAAAAATCTAAGATTGAACATTAGGACTAAACCTAACCTTTATAGTGAGATAGTATTATAGAACTATACATTTAGATTCTTGTCTTGATGCTAGCAGACAGTACTCTAGGAAGCCGAGAGGAATAACATAACATTTTCCTAAATCATACACCAAACACAGAGGTTACCAAACCACCTTCCCCTTAGACAACCATGATATTATCTAGAGCCTTTTTATTTAATTTCAAATCTTTTTCCTCTAAAAATCTAGCGCTCGCTATTTGTGTGACGACTAATTATGTTCTTCTGTCGTGCCACCTAACGCTTCCATTCTTACTATTAACCTTTCTGTTCTATGAGCACTATAATTAAGACTTAAGATGACCATGACCTATATAATGTGAGAGGATACCCTAATAAGTACCAAGACCTCTTCTCGTAAACCTTAATAGGAGTTCCTACATTATCCTTAAGACATTATCGTATTAATTTATTATTTTAAGTTAGGTAGTGTCCCTCATAACCTAGTATCACATAGTTCTCTTGACACACTAATGAAGTATAATGATATGACACAACTATAGACTTGCATAAAAAGATAGTATTTATTCAGACAGTAGAACTTAGAGGTCCATACCCCTATTTGGTCGACTGACGACTTAGACAAGGAGTTAGTATGACAACTGTAGGGACTGTAGAGTCTTATCTTTTTATGAACTTGAATTATTTTGTACCTCCTTTCATCATAATCTAGCGTATTTATATTTCTAAAACTACCGTGACTTATGCTGCTAATATAGCCTAGTTTTACAAGCTTACTCTTCTATCGAGCTTGATCTTGATATATGTATTATTGGGTCGACACACTAATATATTTCAGAATCAGTGTATTAAGGTCTAGCTAACCTTAGTGCACATGGTTCGCCCTTCGCATGACTACTTTACGCGGATTGAGAGTTGACTAGTAAATGAATGTACTTGTCCTTAGACATGTCTGAGCATATCATATCGATTACATAACTGTACTGATATGAGCATGTGAATAAGAACCTACCAAAATAGGATTTTAATCCACAACTGCCTTGACAATTCTCATTTAAATTCTTTAAATGCCTTGACCTCCATACTTCTATTCTATTATCTCCTCCTTGAACTCTTGATTATTGTTTTTTATCTTCCCTTATTTCGGAAAGACGAAACATCATGCTTGGTATAAGTTGATACACTGATAAGTACTAGATATACCACATAGGCTAATCATATGACTTTGTGACTCTCTTTTATAATTGGTTAAGGACATATCATATATGATATGTTTAGTGTTAAAACTTTGAGGATTGAATAACATGATTAAATAATTAGAGGGATATTTTCTTAGATGTATAGCCTTAGGTGATAGATGGATAAATTTTAAGTTGGGTAGAAACTGCATTGCTAAAACTTGACGTAAATTCTTTTAGACTGTGACCAAGTGAAGATTAGATAGAGAGAAACTATGCCTTATTTTAATTTCGAGGACGAAATTATTTTTAAGTTGGGTAGATTGTAAACCCCCACACCCAAAATTAGGTCTACTTGGCTTAGATAGTGAAACTAGGGCTAGTTTGAATCCAAATAGAAATAGAACACGGTATTTATTTAATTTTGTATTGTTTATGACACGTAGCGCACCTTACCGTTGTTTCGATAATTGGAGCACTACATTAGCCATTGCCTTCCTACAAATTTTACAACCTTGTCCTAGACATGACCGCCTTCTATTCTAACCTCGGTGTAACTTATAATTATGCCTTCTTATGCTACATTTTAGTCGCACAACATTCGTCGCAGACGTTATTAATTAATTCTAAATAAATTCAACTTGTATCCTTGTGCGTTCCAATCAAAATTGGAGACACAATCTTGACCCGCTTTGTGCAACCCAATTAATGATAATATTTTACACTGAATCCTCTATGTCCATGATACTTGTGTCCCACCTAATTTTATCCCCATGTACTTCTAATTAATTCAAGAACACCTTGCGCATTCAATTTAATTAATATAAATCTAATTTCCATCTTTGTGTAATTTTCTAATTATTGGGCGTCTTTATGCAAAAGTGCATTAAGGTATCCACACCATTGGACAATACATGAAGAAAACTCGTTTGTCCCTTCATATGAATTTTTTTGTAAATTTTTGGCATGTGCAAACGCACAACATCGCCCCCTCATTTAAATCTATCCTTGTATTTAAACAATGTAATTTATAGTCCTTCAAACACCCCATGACAAGCTAAGGCCCATCCCAAGTTGGATGTTGACCAAGCCCACTTACCTTGGTCAACCCAAAATCCAAAGTTCCCATGTATATAAACAACTTTTCCTTCCCTCTTCTTTATTTTCCTAAAATCAACCTAAAACTAACCCTATTTCAGCCGACCCTTTTCCCCCCTACTGTTCATCCTCCTTCCCCGCCTGCACCACCGGCATCCTCGCCGGAGAAGCCTCCCAAGACGCCTCGACCAAGCACCCCCTCCTCAATAGGAGCCATCTCTGCCAACCGTCGGACCCTACTGCAGCCGACCTTCACCATATCCCATTCATCTTCATCTCCTTCAACCCCTCGACCACGCCGGAGTTCTCGTCGGAGCCGTCAGCGCCGGACCTCCTTCCTCTGTTCTCCCCTACCTTACTGTTCAACCACCATCACCGTTGAGCCGCCCTTCCCCACGACGAACAACCGACCCATCTCATATTCTTCCTCCTCTCTTCCCCGCTGCCGGAGCCCGGTCACCCAATTCCCACCGGTGTACCGCCCCTCAGCAGCATTTCTCGTCGATCGGATCCTCCCCATCACCTGTCACCACCCTACACTCTCCACCGTCGACCTTCCGCCGGAGCCCGACGTCTCCTCCTCGCCAGACCCACCGTCGACTTCCCTCACCATCACCAACACCACCAGCACGATCACCACCCCTCCTCACGAACTCCTTCTTGACCTCGACCCAGCTCCTCCCTGTCATCGACCCCTTCCTCCCTGCTTAACCTCCCCTGGCCGGACTCCGGTCAGCAGCCCACAATCATCATCATCATTATCATCATCATCATATCAAATCATCATCATCACCATTCATTCTCAACACATTAACCCTAATCATCCCTTAATCACCATATCATCATCCTAGTCATCACTATCACCCATATCATCGTCCTCGCCATCATCATCATATCAAATCATCATCACCATTTATTCTCAACACATTAACCCTAATCATCCCTTAATCACCATATCATCATCCTAGTCATCACTATCACCCACATCATCATCCTTGTCATAATCATCATCCACATCATCGTCCTCGTCATCACCATCATTCCCACCATTATCCATATCATCACCATCACCCTATCATCGTCATCACCATCACGTCATCATCACCCTCGTAATCATCACTGTCATCGTCGTCATTATGGACCTGTCACCCTTGCCAGATGACCTATAGCAGTCACCTCCGATTCTCGTGCCTGTGCACGCTGACCCCGACGACATTGGATTATTCTATGCGACTTTCGGAGTAGGTTATTAGGACTACATAGCTTCTCGCCAGGCAAGTATACCTTACCTTGTTGTACTGTTTAAATTCAGTTATATTATTAGTTGTATGTTTATTGTTTTAGATTATATAACTGTACGCGTCCGAGAAGACTCGGGTGCAGTCAACGAAGGCGTTGACGTTAGGACTTGTGTCTGACCTAGTGTCTAGTAGACCCACCTAAAGTTATGGAGTTATCGGTATGACTCCCCTGGCCGTGACACATTTTTTACACGTATTGTGAGTCTCATGTAGGGCACGGACTTGCGTATGCGGTTGGCCACCTATACGTATAGGTCGTACGAAGGATTGAGAATAACTGCTAATAGTATTGTATGTTAGAAGACTTTGCAGTTATTAGTAGTCGGAGCATAGACTATCATAGTACGTAGGTCCAATCCTTGTCCTTGTTTGGTTGTAAGGTTAGAATATTGTTCTAACGATAGACTATGAGCCAGAGTTACGATACCGATACTTGCACTCCGTCTCGGTGTAGTAGCTACAGCGTGTTATGGATACAACATGCATAGATCATTGGACTGGAAAGATAATTAGTAGGCGTATGGGACAGATAATTGGTTGTCATAGTTTCAGAGTAAACTACGGGGCCGTGAGCCTCAGTGTTATCCAGTTATGGGCCAGTGTTACTCGGTTATGGGCGTATATGCTTGTCGATACATCCGGCAGAGGTTACTAGCTACGCGCTATCATGATCGGTGATGTAGTCAGCATATACTCCTGGCATCCAGTTTACAGCTAATGCTAGGTACTTAGCCTCTGGCTCGACGTTATGCTTTATACCTTTCACCTATCCATACATACCAAAGTTCTCTTCAACGTGCATTTCACTTAGCTGGTTAGATCACCCTTGAGTTTTTACAGTGTTTACTTTATGGCATGCTTCTATGTATCTTGTTATGTCCCTCTGAGGACCTGGTCCCTTTTCAGGTGTAGATGTTCATGAGTATTCGCAGGAGCGCAGATCCGGACTTGCTACGTATATTTCGAGAAGGTCTTCTCTTCGAGTTTCGTGATTATTAGATATTGTACTTATATTGTATTTATCTTGTTTATTCTATATTCTAGTTCGGTAGTGGATTTATTTCCATCCGACTACCATCATTAGATACTTTATATTGAGATCTAGTTTAATAGATATTGGTTATTTATGTCTATTTGATTTCTATGGATGAGATTTAGTTATGCCCTGTGACTTGTGATAAATATATACCACTTATGAATTATTGTTCATGATACAGCGTACGTATGTGATATGGTTTCTATATATTGGAGTTGCTATATACATGCGACTGGCATGCTTACGTGTCCTGGTCCTACGTATTTTAGGACTGGGGCATGACAACCGTCCACCAGTTATATTCGCAGGTACTGGATCGTCCGAAGAAGTAATAGCCGAGCCTCATCCTCAGGAGCCGAAGATCAGGAGTCGATGCCTTGAGATGTATCGAGATATTTTGATATGTTTTTGTATAGAGGGACATAATGTATGGAACGATGTCATTGTATTCAGAGAAACTCGTACCTTTAGCTTTTCTTCGTGTACAAAGATGTACTATTGTTTGTAATACTACTCCTCCGCTGAAAACACTATCAGTTCGATGATAACCAAGACGACTAACTTTGTTGTCTTGTATGAGTGTAACTCCAGGCTCGCACGACATTATGTTCCGATGAGAACGATCATCCTGCGGGAGCGCTGGCATGGTAATTTGACGTCCAGCAAGGACGATCTGGACCGCGGAAGATTGGGGCATGACATAAATGGTATTAGAGCCTCGATCGTCTGGACTTACGCCCTTTCGCTGCAGTTCATAGATGACGATTTCTCGCCTATCGATATCGTTGCTAAGATAAGTATTTCATACAATAAGTCCGTAAATATTCTTAAAGATGTCGGCAAAAGTTTTCTAGATTATTTCATTGCTTGAGAGAGATAATTTTTGATCACCAGAGTTTTTCGATTGAGGATGGCAAGGGATGGGGACTATCGTTGCTCTGGATATCGAAAGTTTTTCCTTGAGTTTCGAGAAAACTTTTTCTCAGTGGGTAAGTATGTAGTGCCCCACTCCGCGATGACACTATGTACAAGAGATATCAGTTTACTGACTTAAAAAGAAAACCTTCCTGAAGATCTCTTTGTTGAACCAGAAGATGACTGATCTAAGTGAGTGGACAAAATTTCATATTCTGATTCTTGTACGCCTAAATAATGAATTTGAGTTTTATAATGCCTATTTGCTTAGTAGATAATGTTCATATAAGAATGATAGAATGAGAATCTGCATGCTTAACTAGAGAACTTGTATGCTTGTCTAAATAAAGAACTATTGACATGCTAGTATAGAAAAGAATGTTGCATGCTTAGAACACTGTCACTGCTATTAAATGAACCACTTGCATGCTAATAAACAAGAGTAAAAGAATGTTCATATATTTCCAACGTATGCTAAAGATAGAATAGAACTGAATGCTTAGTTAAAGAGAGAGAAGAACGGTGCCATGTCTGTTTTAATAAAGATTGCTTGCATGTTTTTTTTATCGCTTTAAAAGATAGAACTATTTAAAATGCTTGAACTGAAACAAGAGATGGCGGCCTGTCCGTACAGATAATATAAGAGAAGAGATAGATGGTCTGCTTGTTCATATCATGTGCATCATAGAGTTATCTGATAGAGTGACATGCATTACATCGGTCTGACAATGGCTATTAGTAAAGTGTTGAACTGTGAGTCTCGACTGCTAATTTGAGCGTATTTTAGTGCAGAGCAACCATGAGTCATAGCTGCTATAGCCAGATAGAGTTAGAACACCCTGAGACAAATAAGTCCTCGTTATTAGGTGGGTGTCCTGTCAATAGTTAGCTGGATGATGTATCAAAGCAGCTAGCATGAGCATATATTAGTGCAATATTGGACCGTGATAATACCGCTACTAATCATGAGGAACCCGAGGACCATCATATAGATAGGTCATTTATTTCGCATGATAAGTAGTGGCTTTCAAAGATATTTTTCAAAGAAGTACTGTATGAAATAAATCTAGGTAAAACTAGAAAGATTACTAGTAATGTATATTTTATCACATACTTACTTAGTATTGGTTTTAGTGAATGTTGTTTTCATTCATTATTTTTATACTCACTAGTTCTTTTCCCAAAGTACTGACCCCCACCAGTTCTGTTCGCAGGTACTGGATCTTCCGAAGAAGCGATAGTCGAGCCTCATCCTCAGGGACATAATGGTGGGGGTCAGTACTTTTGTATAGAGGGACATAATGTATGGAATAATGTCATTATATTCAGAGAAACTTGTGCCTTGAGCTTTGTTTTGTATAGATGGATTATTGTTTGTAACACTGCTCCTCCACCGCAAACTCGATTAGTTCGATGATAACCAAGGCGATTGCCTTGTGCGACCGCAACTCCAGGCTCGTACGGCATCACATCAAGATGAGAATAATCGTCTCGAGGTCCCTTAGCGTGGTAATTTTACGTCCAGCGGGGATGATCGGGACCATGGGAGATCGGGGCATGACATAGGCTATGTACCCAAATAGAGTGGGATATATGACTGGAGAGGGAGGAGGGGGCATCTGAGCCGGCACTTGGCTATATTGTGGGTCCGTTGCTTATGCTAGGCCCTGTTAAGTGCTTCCAACTTTATTCTGGCCAATTAAAATAGAAAGTACACAAATAGAGGAGCCAGCAAAGGCAGGCTGGCGCTGGTGCTGGTGCTGGAGCTCTGAGTAAGACAATGCTGAATATCTATCGATGTCTTAGTACTATCAATAATATGAGCCTGAGGTACTGGGGAACGAGACAAAGAGGAACCCTTTGTCTTCATTCGTTAGAGGAATTAAGTTTTTAAATATGGGTGAAGTATAAAACAATCATCTATTGAGTGTCCAGGCTTTTGGTAGTGAGCACATATTATACCAGATCGCTGACGAGCATAGCAGACGACAGCAGAATGACCAAGCTTTCCACAATAGGTACATAGAGAATAAAGATAAGTGGGAGCACGAGCCTTCTTGAAAGTGGTAGACGAACGACACGAAGCAACAGTAAGAACAGTCTCAAAACCCGAAGTCGATGTAGAGATGTCAGTAGAAAGAGAACGCAGACGAGTCTCCTCAACTGTAAGCTCAAAGATAGCAGCATCTAGAGTGGTATTATTCTGAATGATCTGACCGCATGCGGACTAAAATTTGGAACGTAGGGCCATGAGAAACTAAAAAAACTGTCGACGTTCCTGACAAGTGCATGAGTGTACGAAATCAGGACCAGGACCCTCCAATTTTAGTAGATTACGCAAGTAACCCCGCCTCAGTATGGCAAACTCCTGAATAGTGCGATCCCCCTGTCTAGCGACAGAAGCCTGGGTGATCAACTGATACTCCCGAGC
Organism: Iris macrosiphon; assembly: GCA_036927795.1. Lineage (NCBI taxonomy): Eukaryota > Viridiplantae > Streptophyta > Magnoliopsida > Asparagales > Iridaceae > Iris > Iris macrosiphon. The sequence goes on along the minus strand of JAYESA010000015.1, from coordinate 115,644,617 downwards.
ACCACTCATCTGAACAAACTGAGTAGTCAAATTATCCCATAATAAAGAAGCAGACTAGATATGTCATGACCCACACCCAAAAATTGGACATGAGTCATGGGTACGTCCAATCTACACTGCAGTATCAGGGTAGAACGTTGTAAAAGTCTACAACATAATCTAATAACTCACGCAATGATATATATAATATGTCAAAGGTAACTCAACTCCATAAGGAGGATAAGATGAATATATATATAGCATCTATACTCAATCACCAAACTTGAGACAGATAATAGCAAGAGAAATCACAAGTCATAACAATAACAAGACTAGAGCGTAACAATAAACATAAATGGTCTCAATGTAAATAATATGCCATAGTCTAATGCTGGAAATATATCCAGTACAATAAATACTAGCTAAGGGTCTGCTATAGCTAGGTGTGTCTCCTCGACAACTGGTACCGGATCGTCCTGGGCTAAGGGTGCTAACTCATCTAGCTCTCCGTCCTACGAGTCGTAGTAGGTAGGACACTAGTCCTCTAAATAGTCGTCTGGAAAAATATATCTAGACATGATTGGAGCGAAGTATAATACACTGAAAGCAATTTCATATATATGGTAGAAAATATATAACAGCAATAGAAAAGAATACAAGATGCACTGGTAACTATGAAATAAAAAATACCGCTGAACTAGGCATATGAACACAAGGATAACTGGAAAAATAGATACAAGAAATATGGTATAAAATGTAACAAGAGAACTATTGATACTATCTAAGTAATTTAAAGTACAAGTTTATTATGTGATCGGGTTAGGTTGCACAAGTCTATACTACGATAACTCAAATATACGTGTATTGTATAATTGGCATGCACACGAATATGCTAAATATTTGATCACATAACCAACTCCTACTCTCCCGCCCTGACTAATATTCATGGATCAAATTACGACACGTTACACACATGAATATAATATGAGCACACGAAGCACACGAATAGATAAGAGCACAAGGAATACCCGGTACACACGATAAAGTACATGTGCAAGGAGTATCCGATGCATGCATCAAATAAATAATATCTCCTGACTCGATCCATATAATACCAGTCCGTGTAATCATGGTGTCAGAATCAAGTAAAGCAGATCTAGAACATGTGATATATACACTATCAAGTACTGAAAACTAACAGAGAAATATACTCGCCTGAGGTCCTGAGCAAATAAAATAAAACAGTATCCGAACTGGTGTCACACAGACCTATATATGAAATATCATATCATTTGGTATAATAAAGGGATACAAAAGTTTAAATAAGTTAAAATATAATTTTCTAGGTCACTATAGTCAAACTAGGTCAAGCTAGGTCAAACTAGGCAACACTGGTCAAACTAGGTTATACATATGTTTCTACATTATTCTAGTTAGTATTATAGTTTATATACCTTAATATAAGTATATATATATATATATATATATATATATATATATATATATATATATATATATAGTATCTCAATATACCTTGTCACCCTCCTTAATACCTTAGTTCACTAGGTGTCTATCCATACCTTAACTATATCTTAATATCTATATACTAGATATCTAGTATCTTATAATATCTAAGTATCTGGATGCTATCAAGAATACCACACTAGATTGTCTTAATTAACATCCATCTTAATCTCAACACTCCAGTATCTTGAGATACTTGACAACCTGTAAACCCCCTGATTTTTAAGAATTTTTTATTTTGGATTTTTCACAAATTTTCTGGAATTTTTTGGAATTTTTCTGTAATTAAATTCAGGTGTTTTAATTATTAAATAATTTTTAAATATTAATAAATAATATTAAAATATTATAAAAATAATATTTTATGGTGTAAAATAAAAAACTAGACATAGGATAATTTTTCGGGAATTTATTGGACCCCGGAAGTATTTTAAAAGTCCTAAAAACTAATTAATTAATTAAACCAAAATGAACCCTAAATAAACCGGATTTATTTTAAATAAACCAAACCAAATTGAACCAACCCGGTCGGTCCAACTGAACCAAACCGCCCTAGGCCCTAACGGGTCGGATCCGGGTTCAACCAGACCCGGCCCGTTTCAACCCGACCCGCTTCCCTGATTTCGGATCGGGCCGGATCCGTAGACCCGACCCGCTCCGCCCGATCCTACCCGGCCGAACTCTTCTCCTTCCCCAGCCGATTACAATCGCCTCCTCAGCTTCCGGCCGCCGACGACCCTCCGGCTTCCCGAACGTCCGCCGTCGTACCCCCTTCCTCTTCCTCAACCCCCGGCGGCTGATCTCCTCGCCGCTGCCCTATAAAACCCTTTCCCCCGCCGCTCGGTCTCCGCCACTCTCCCGCCGATCGCTTGCCACTCACCGCCTCACTCCCAGCGGAGCCCCGCAGAGCCGGCCGCCCAGTGCCTCAGCCGCAGCCCCGCCACGCATCCCCCTCGTCTCCTCCTCCCCGAGCCGCTGCCGCTGCCCTCCACTCCTCCGCCCGACATCGACGAACCCTGCGCCCGGCCGCCCTCTCCTCTCTCCCTTCCTCCACCTCTGTCTCCATCCAGAGCCACCTCTGGCCGCCCCCGTCCAGAACCCTCCTTCCTCTCCAGCGCCGCGCCCGAGCTCGCCTCCTCCAGAGCCTCCTTCCCGCAGCTGCCCGCCGCCAGTCGACTTCGCAGGCCGAGCTCCAGCAGCCGGAGCAGCAGCCGCAGCACCTCCGGCCGGCTCCGCCCGCCTCCCAGCGCGTCGTCGCCACCGGCCAGCGCTGCCCCAGCCCCTTCCGGCCCGCCTGAGCTCCGGCAGAGCTCTCGAATCCCTAACCCTAGGGTAGACACAGGACTCGAACACCGGACACGTCGCGGACACGAGAAACTTCGAGTTTTCGGAGCCCTGTTCAGGTACTCGTATCTCACTTCTCGCTACCCCGATTTTGATTCCGTCAGTTGTATCGCGTAGCCTGCATGACCCTCTCGGTGCCCATGCAAACCGCTCGGTGCATCGCGTCCTATGGCGATCGCGAACCGCGATCCAAAAATAGGAAAACCAACGTCCTGTTTCACCCCGGAACTGAGTACGCCCCGCCAAACGGGACGACTTGGTCACGTACGATCTTCACCGATATATGCGCGTCGTTGATACGGACGTGCAGGATTTCGCAGAAGTTGATTCGGATGTGCGTGCACACCAGAATCAACGCGTATCTGCAGACACCGTCCCGTATCTGACCTTTCTAAATCTCGCTATAACTTAGTGTACACACGTCGGATTGAGACGAAACTTGCGCCATCGGACTCGTAGCAATACGCTAGTCCTGTGAGCTAAGTTTGGTTCGATTCTGAGAACGTTGACAAAATCGCGTGTCGTGGGCCCCACATGCTCCACTTGACGGGCGATTTTGAGAACGGCTCATCGGAATCCAATTCTAGAAGTTCTGTTGGGTTCGTATCATCGTTCCTGACCTGTTGACACTAAGTTGGACAGATTTGGAGACCTTTGACCCTGACATATTTTTTGGTGCAAAGTGGCCCACATGTGGACCCCGCTTTGACCCGAAATATCATTTTTTGCTCTTGTCTCCAAATTGGACTCAAGGACAGGCGTTTCTAGCTGATTGATATTTTATGGATCTGATGGTGATGTTTGTTTCAGCAACCGGAGCAGTCCCTGCAATTTCTGCTGAAGTCAGAGCTACAATTGGAGCCGAAATACCAGGCAAGTGTACCTTGCCAATCTCTGCAGTTTTTGCTATTTATTTTCTTGACATATATACTTGTTGTACATGCTTGACCTAGGACCGTGTGACTTACTTAGCGTCCGATTACAGTCGGGTGCCAACACCGTACGCAGTGTTGTGTAAAGTCATATAGAGATGGATATTCGTGACCCTTATATTCTCGTACTTGCATTATCAAGTACGTTTTACCCAGGACACCTGACACTATTCATGATACAGAATCGTCCTGAGATATTCATGGTAATTCTGTATAGGATACAGTTTTCATGACTTATTCCTTTGCTTAGATATTATATGACTGGATGCATTAGTTATGATCCTGTATGGCATGAACATGAGACGTCGTGGACATGAGATGCATGATTACATTGGGTGGGGAGAGTCACACAAACTACAGGTTGATTATATATTATGCCAGCGTCTTAGTCTCACTACGAGCTAGACAACCATATGATATCACTGCTACCGGCTCTCCGACACAGAGCTTGCAGTAGTTTCAGCCTGAGTTCTAGTGCTACTCTTATCTTGCATATCACTTAGATGGTTATATAGTCTACCTTATTGTTTCATTTATTTCCTGCACTGCATTATTATGGCTTGAGCTTTCTTGTACCTTGCTATGTCCCCTGAGAACCTGGATCCGGATTATGTCCCCAGGTTTAGCAGACGAGTTCGACTCAGAGATATACAGGACAGGAGCATTAGCAGGAGCAGAAGCAGGAACAGTAGCAGGCACTGGAGCAGTACCAGATCCAGTAGTCGAGTGACTTCTACGGTATTTTTGAGTATATACCGTATCCATACTCAGTACTTTTATTGATATCTTTGTTTTTTGTATCTTGACAGTTGTATCAGACTTATATTGGGTTTGTTCCCCAATTTATGTACTTGTGACTTGATGTATATATTTTTTTTATTGATTTTGATATATTCTTTCTGTGGATGAGAATAGTATACCCTGACTGTTGTATTACAGCTTAAGTACGCCCTGATGGATCCATTAAATTGGGTTTGTCCATCGGTGTGTACTGCTGGCCATTGCCACGTGTCTAGTCCCTCGTTATTTTGGGACTGGGGCGTGACACAACCCATATACATAATACCTAACCTATATCATTCACTAACACACTCACCCACTTGCTATCTTGACACCAATGTGTATTAACTGGTACTAATACCTCACCCACACATGACACACTCAAAACTCACAGATACTCTACTTAGGAACCCCCCTGCCATTGCAATCCAAACCAACATTTCAGTAGGGAAATCACCTGCAGGCACTACTTGCCACTCATCTTGTATGCTACAAACTCCCCCTTACCTGCTGTTGTTGTTCATGCTACATATTGCTGCTTTTTGGCCCATTGCTGCCACTGTTACACACTTGATCACTTTCCTTTGATACTAAAATCTGATATTAACTGCTATAACTAATACTCACACATACACCACTCACTCTAACTAAACCTCAACACTTTACTCAACCCACTTACCTGTTACCACACTTCCTGCAGACTTGCATACATTACCTACTCTAATATTCCCCAACGGTAACACTCGGGTTCACTCACTGAGCTCCAATTCAAATTCACCTTATACACCCTGCCCAGTTAAAACCCCCCATCACATCTTAATGCAGTTATTCACAAATTGCATTGAGAACACTTGCAGCCACTGCTTTTGTAGTTGTTGCTGCTAACCTTGCTGTCCTGTAGCAATATTCAAACCCCCTGCAGACCTACTGTCCACTGCTATCATAGCAATTCAACTGCTATTTGCAGTCATCTGCACATCTCAGTACACCTTACAATGCATACACACCTCTCTCATATCTTCCTGCAACTGATGTCTCTCCCTCTCTCAAGCCAACATAAACTGGGATACCCACTGATACACTGTGCACAAAAAATTTCTTTGTACACATACTAAACACTTATGACAGTCCTCATCCTACAGTTCCTGAATACTTTCTATTGCCTATACCCCCCTTCACTACTACCACATAGCTGCTACTGCATCTATGTACTTCTACTCCCATGAACCTCATTATAGTTATACCACAATAAAATTCTCAACACCCCTACACACTCTCTAATGCACAACTCACTAAAGATCACACACAAACCAAACTAGTACATACCTCTCCTTGATCCCCTCTTCATCTGAACTACATTAAGCACCTAGGTAATTACTTACCCGAGCCTCTATGCAATATTGCAGTGCATATTGCACTTCCTTGCATTGTTGATGGTGCTATACTTCTCTGCAGCACTGCATCACCTTATCACTGAGCTGCCCCTCTTTAATTCACTACAGTTTGGCACTGTGGTGCACATCAATCCTTCAATACCATACACACAGTGAACACAAATACAAGGAACACATACAAAAACTCACACATAGTTCACTGTGCATAACACAATGCACATATTGCACATTCATAATTCCACACACACACACACACACACACACACACACACACACACACACACACACACACATATATATATATATATATATATATATATATATATATATATATATATATATATATATATATATATATATATATATATATAGCATATAGCATATAGCATATATTTATATCCATATGATACTAGACATAATGAACATAATATACCAAATGTATATCAACTAATACTCAAACACACACACACACACACACACACACACACACACACACACACACACACACACCCATACCATTCTAACAACCACTCGGTGTGCATCAAGCCACACATGGGTATCACACTATGATACTCATGTGATACTCACTCAAAATACTTTAAAACACAACCAAATCTTTATGACACATCCAAAATACTAATAAGCAATCTAAAATAGTAAAGAATGGCCGATTAGGTATTTCATCAAACACTTGGTGTGCCACCTCAGAGTTTTCTCCAAATGGATACAAAACCTAATATAACTTTCTCTATAGGTCTCCTATGGACCTAGTTCTTCTTCCTATGGGTAGTCTTAAACCAAGGGAGAGTTTTTACGGGTTTATTTCACCATTAAAATCTGAATGACAAGGAAAATAGGTTTTTACCTATTAGATGATGAATTTCTAAGGTGGTTCCTTCAATGAGCACAAGAGTAAGGAATGAACCCCAATCTCTAGCCAAGGTTCTCTTTCTCAAGTCTCTTACAATCTTCAAGCTTCTAGCTTTCCTTGAGGATGAAAATAAGAGGGATTGGGATTAATTTAGAGGAATTTGGTAGAGAAAAGAATACTTGGAGGGAAGAACTCAACTAGGGTTTCTTCATGAACAACTAATGAAGAAGAGGGGGCCCCCTCCTCCTAAATAGGGCCCGCCTCTAGGTTATGGTTAGTCTATGCAAAATATCCAAAATGCCCTCCTAGGGTTCTCATGAAGAGTTTAGCTAATGAGTGGTTTAACTAATGAAGGTTCTAATATTAAATGAAAAGGTATTCTATTCATTCCCTCTATTTTAACTAATTAACCAAGACTAATTTATTGGGTAACTCTATTGCTCAGGACAAGTCTAGTTGGGTTCATTAGCAACTAGTCTAACTAAGGGCTAATCATGCATAACCCTTTATATTAAATATTTATATATATACATCTATACCAATTATTATTTAAAATCAATAAATATACTACCAATAACGTAAATATCCTTATCCTTAAAAGTGATGGTTACAATCCTACCCTGTCATGCCCCAGTCCCAAAATATGTAGGACCAGGAATACGCAACATGCCAACTACGCATTCGACCAGACTCTGGTCCGACTCGAATAAGTATAAGCTGTGTAATAAAGGTCACTATCTAAATAATTCAGTAAATATAAACATCTATGTCTCAATCCACAAGGAATAAAAATATACAAGAAAAAGCTACATGTGCTAAAGTCGGCCGCCCAATAACACACAAACTCGAATAGACTCGAGAAAATATGAGTCTATAAAAACTAGGTACAACAACAGATGAATAAACAATATAAAATAACCATAATGCCGGTAGAAATGATATGAGTACCTGGTACCAATGCTTGCAAGACAAGCAACTCCATCAGCAACTCCAAAGGCTCCGTAATCGTCTATGCTGTAAAATAGGCAGGGGACCAGGTCCTCAGAGGGACGTAGCAAGGTACAAAAATACAGCATGCCAAAGTATAACAGAAAGTACAAGTGCAACGACGGTGTAATCTAGCATAACCACCTAAGTGAGACACAGTTTGAAGACAATGTTCAATGCATGGGCTGTCCAAAATAAAATTGTAGCTCCGAACAAAGAGACACACGGGGCATACCAAAGCTCCGAGCACAGAGTCACACGGATGATACTACTACTCCGGATACAGGAACACTACATTAATAGGACATATACTTATATAAAATATGTGCAGAGGAGCCCAAACGTCTAGTAACTGTCTTTCTCTTCCCAAGCGGTCAACGAGTGTGTGCTGAACCTGAACCTCTATCTAGCAGTCTCGTCATACTGAAGTAACTATCAACAAATGCGACCCTAAGGTCGTCCCAGATTTCGGTCATACTGTCAGTATCAGGATACAGAAAATTTGGCATAATGACAGTGTCTGAATGTGTCCTAGGGTTATGATGTAACCAAGTGTGTATATCAAGGTATTGCGAACATCTATCAATCGTTACCAAACGCTACTGACGAACGTCGGCACCCGGTTATGACCCGGACGAGGAGTAATGATTCTAATCCATAACACGCACAATGCACATAATAAATAGATGCATATCTGGTAACTTAAATACAGGGGATAAGGTATACTTGCCTGGATCCGGCTGCTGAAGATGGGGCTCCGGTACAATGTCCAAGTTCGCAGGTCCCGTAGCACCTAGAGATGAGATACAACCTTAATCAATAGACTATCACGCGGCTAAAATGAGATGTGACACACGTCTAGCATATGCTCAATATCTGTTACAAGTCACATAGACACTAAGCTAGAAGGTTGACCAAGGTTGACTAAGGTAGGTTACATCTAATACGATCATTTATAGTATACTATCATCAGACAAATCCTTAATCTTATATCTCACTACGGTGTTTATCAGTATCTCAAGCCATGATCAATCCTCAGGTTTTACCCTGGTGTTCACAGACGTTAACATGCACATTTAATTATCATCCTCGAATAAATAATTATCCTCGAGTAAATTAATAATTTATTTATTAAACCTCATAAACATTATTTTATTATTCAGACACTCTCTCCCAGATACATAGCTCACAGATACATTTTTATATTCCTCAAATGAATTAGTCAGTAGTACTCAAATCCTCAACCAATAAACAACCTAATAATATTACACACCATTTTATATTTATTTAACCTGCTCCTTGATAATAATCAATGCTTAATATCACAACTTCATTACACAACAATTAAATCTGCACCTCAATAATATTCAATTTTCTTAATATCGCATGTTTATTCCACTACCATTTAAACTGCTCATCTTCAATAAACAATATTGTCACGACCCGTACCCGGATATTCGGGCACGAGTACGTGGTTACGTCCAGCCTACACCGCAGAATCGGCGATAGAACGCTGTCTGGAACATTTTTAACTATCTAACATCTCAATAATATAATATGGTACCTGTCAATCATCTCAACTCCAAATGGAGGAGCAAAATGGTATCTCACATGAATATCTAATCTCAATCACAAAACAAACTAAAGAAGAAATAGTACATGAATGGAAATAGCGAAGGAAAGAATAAAGATACAACCACCAACTGAAATAATATACAAGGTGTGAAACTACCAAAATTAATAGTCTAATACAATCCAGATACAAAATAGTCTAAACCTCCTCGGGCCCTGCTACTAAGTCTCCCTGGTCAATAAGAGTGTCCTCTATCGATACGCCGTCCTGCGGCCCGTAGTAGGTGGGACATTGCTCTAGAAGCCAATCATCTGGAAAAATATATCCAGTCAGGATTGGAGTAAAGTACATACCTCTGAAAGCAGTTCCAATAATATAATCGAGCATATAAATAGATATAGAAATCAAATACAAGATCACTAAACATATGAATGATGAACAAGATATATGCAGGTAATGTACAAGAATATAAGGATCAACAATATGAATATCAGCAATATGATGAAGTAAACTGCAATCTAAACTATCTAAATGTGCCTCAGAATACGAGTTCATTATATGATCGGGTTGGGTGAACATGATCAGGTAAGACGGATTACAAGTGAAGTATGTAATCAGAATATACACGATTTGTAACAATGGCTTTGATCACATAATCAACTCCTACTCTCCCACCCACAACTAATACCGATGGATCCAGTCGCGACACGCTACGAACACGAAAATATAACCACTGTCACGAGCAGTGGATTTACACGAATATCATAACCACCGAACACGAGCGGTGGGTGTACACGAATAAGCATACTGAACACGAGCAGTATGTAAACACGAAGTAACATCAATATCCAGTATACACGATGAGATACAATGTACACGAGTACCCGCTGAACACGGTAGGGGATAACATCTCATGACGGGGTCCATATAGCACCAGTCCGTGAAATCACTGTGTCAGAATTAATGTATAAAATTCTAGAACATGCAAATATATAATATTATAAATTAAAAATAATCAAAGAAATGTACTCGCCTGACGTCCTGAGCAAGGTGTGTCTCTCGATGCCCAAGCCGGTATCTCACAACCTATATATGGTAGGTTGCATCAATACAAGGTTTGATAATTAAAATAACTGAAGTTGATGCAATTCTAGGTCGGTACGCCATTTCTAAGTCAAACCGATGAGATCTAGGTTGCAAGAGTTAAATGCTAAGTCACTAAGTCAATACACTATGAAGCTATGCTATACTAGCTAAACTAAGAATAAATAAGGCACTCAAAGAGTCGCATCTCCAGATACGCAAGTATTCAAATATGGAAAATAGAGTTTTATATATATATACAAGTCAAACTTTATGATATCATATAACAAGTCAAACTCACAGGAAAGGACTGAACTGCATCAGTGCCTTACCCCTATCCCCTGATACTGAACAGTGTTCAGTACAGATATACTGAGACACTGCAGATAGCACATTCATTTCTGCAGAAACTCAATATTGCATGATCTTGATTGCCCCCTGCTCTTCACTACACACAGTGCAGTTGCTGTTGGTGCAAGAAGACCCTGTCCGATCACTCCCACACACAAAACACAGACACTAACACATCTAAGTATATAAGCATACACATAATATAGCTACCCACATACAGATACATATATTCCTCTATACATATCATTCTATATGCAACACTATATATATATATATATATATATATGTATGTATGTATATATACCAATACATACAAAGCACTAGTTATAATGTATATACTTATCCACACATATGAAATAAATATATAGATATAAACTAACATATGCACAATTATATATAAACTCATAACTATGAATATGTACATATAGATATACCTATCTATGATACATATAACACACACTTATAGCTACACATATATACATAACTCAAAAATACACTAATATCTATACTATATAATATATTAATAGCTTATATATACATTTACACATGTACGTATAATGAGAAGGATAAAATATTAAACACATGGAGCGCATCGTACCCGTATCACACTTTTCTATGATACGCTTCCGATACGGCCCCCAACACACAACCAAACATATCCCGGAGGACACGAACACATCCAATACATAAATTATGAACAACACTTATAGTAATTAGAGTATCCACGTATCCGTGTCTCAATGTGATATGCACAAGGCCCCGTGTCGGAGAAAAACCCCCAAAATCAACTCGTATCATCAAATTGACGAGGTACGACCTACACGTATCCAATTGTGGACACAACACTAGTCACAAACAAGCAATCAAGTGTCAATTAGATCTACTAGACCCAATGATAAATACTACATGTGCCAATCTCGGAATTCCCCCAAAATTGGCACCAAATTGGTCATAACTTCCATCGTAGGTCTCCGATTGACCCAAAACAAATTTCTATGGGTAGCCTATGTATGTGGGTTGGTTTCTCATGGTAAAATATTAGATCTATAGTCTATTAGAAGGAGAAAACTAAATTGTACCTACTGGGAGATGGATTTCCAATAAAAAGTCCCCAAATGCCTAGTAGCTCCTCTCCTTATAGATCTTGGCATCCTCCTCCTTGCTCCTTGCTTCTTGCTTGTAGATCCTTGATGTAGAGACCTCAATGATGAATTTAGAAAGAGATTTATAAAGAATTGGTGGAGAATTGATGAGGAATTGGAGAGAATTTGGAAGAGGGAAAAAGTATATTAGAATTTTTGGGAATAAAAAGAAATAAAAGCACTCTCTCTCTCTCCTCTTATGTTGGCCTGCCAAGTCCCCTTCCTCAAGTAATCTACAAGGTCACAAATACCCCTTGGGGCCTCTCATGAAGAAATTAATTAAGGAGGGAAGGTTCTAGTCTAATAGTTTCACTAATTAATTAAGTCTTCTAATCAATGGGCCTAACTCATGGGCTCAATCTAAACTAGTCTAAAAGTTTGTTCATGCATTCTAACAATTTGGGTTAGGTCCACTATATAAGTCCAAAATAATTCTATAACTAGCAATAATTAATAATACCATAAATAAATAAATCATGCATGCACAAATATTAAATCTAAATAATTCTAGAATAATAATACCCATCGATAATTACCAAACTACCCTTAGTTGATATTGTGAGGGTGACAAACCTACCCACCTTAGAAGAATTTTGTCCTCGAAATTAAGGAAGAACTACCTACCAAAAGAAAAAATATAATGCAAGAAAGAATTATACCTCACTGCTCGAACAGATATGGATATCGCTCGCGCATCTCGGTCTCTCGCTCCCAGGTACTCTATCCTGGCGAGTGATGCCTCCACGCGACGCGCACCAAAGGAATCGTCTGGTTCCTCAGTACCTTCTCTCTCCGATCCAGAATTTCTACTAGCTGCTCTGGATAGCTGAGAGTGGGGCCCACCTCTATCTCCGAGTGATCCAACACATGACTGGGATCTGCCACGTACCGTCTCAACTGTGACACGTGAAATACGTTATGCACTCCATCCAGTGCAGGTAGTAAGTCTAGTCTGTAAGCGACTGCACCGACCCTCTCAAGAATACTGAAAGGACCGATGAATCGTGGACTAAGCTTGTCGCCTCCACCGAAATGAATCGTGCCACGTGTCGGAGAAATTCTCAGGAAAACCAGACCACCAACCTAGCACGAAACATAACCTTAGCATTCTAACAAACAACAATCAAACACAAGCAAGACAAAACTAAAGCTATACCTCAAACTCCAAAGGTCTCTGGTGGCTATCGGCCCAATGCCGCTGCCTGTCCTGCGCCACTCGAAGTCTGTCCCTGATAAGCTTCACCTTATCTGCTGCATCCACTACCATCTTTGGTTCCAATAAAGCTCTGTCACCAACATCATCCCAGGACAACGGAGTGTGACACCTACGTCCATACAATGCCTCGAATAGTGATATCTTAATGCTGGCTTGGTAGCTGTTGTTGTATAAAAACTCTACCAAGTGAAGGTGATCTTCCCAAGAACCTCCAAGATCTAAAACACATGTGTGTAGCATGTCCTCGAGAGTCTAAATAGTCCTCTCCGACTGTCCGTCCGTCTGAGGGTGATAAGCGGTACTGAACTTGAGCTAAGTGCCCAAGCTAGCCTGCAAACTCCTCCAAAAATATGACATGAAGCGAATATCTCGATCCGAGATAATGCTCACTGGAACACCGTGCAATCTGATAATCTAGCGCATATACATCTCCGCAAGTCTCTCAGTAGATGTACCCACTTTAAATGGCAGAAAGTGGGCTGATTTGGTCAACCTGTCCACGATGACCCAAATCGCATCCTTGCCTCCTGGAGAACGCGGAAGCCCCAATACAAAATCTATGGTCACATGTTCCCATTTCCACTCCAGAATGGGCAAAGGCTGAAGCAATCCTCCTGGTCTCTGTCTCTCCGCCTTGACCTGCTGGCAAACTAAGCATCTGGACACGAAGCTAGCTACCTCACGCTTCATGCCATACCACCATACATGTTCCCTCATGTCTCTATACATCTTGTTGGCACCGGGATGCATAGAGTATTGGGAACGATGTACCTCCTGCATAATCTCCTCGCGTAAAGCTCCTCCTGGTACGCACAACCTGGTACCATGTTGCAATGATCCGTCATCTGCGATGATAAAGTCCTCTGCCAGCCTGACCTGAACCTGTGCTCTGATGTTTATCAGAGACTCATCCTCATACTGTCTGGCTCTGACTCGGTCCATCAGCTCCGACAGAACCTGAAGTTCCCATATCTGTGCTGCGACTCCCGGAATCAATACCTCTATGCCCAAATTGTCGATATCGGCCAATAAATGTCTGTCTCTAGTCAAGCACATAGCCACAGGATACCTGATTAAAGCATCCACAACTATGTTGGCCTTCCCTGGATAGTACTGCAAAGATATGTCAAAGTCTTTCATCAGCTCCAACCATCGCCGCTGCCTTATGTTGAGCTCCTTCTGTGTAAACACATACTTTAAGCTCTTATGGTCTATGAAGATCTCTACTCTCTCTCCATATAGATAGTATTTCCACAATTTGAGAGCAAAGATAACCGCTGCAAGCTCTAAATTATGGGTAGGCTAGTTCTTCTTATGCGGGCGTAATTGCCTGGAAGCATAGACAATCACCTTCCCGTGCTGCTGTAACACACAACCCAAACCCTTCCCTGATGCATCACTGTAAATGGAAAATCATCTTGCTCCTGATGGTAGTGTCAAAATGGGAGCTGTAGTCAATCTCCTCTTCAGCTCCTCAAATGCTGACTGACAATCCTCAGTCCAGACGAATTCTACGTCCTTCCTGGTCAGCCTGGTCATCGGCTCTGCTAGTCTGGAAAAGTCCTGAACAAACTTTCGGTAGTAGCCTACTAATCCAAGGAAGCTCCTGATCTCTACTAATGAGCTCGGGGTAGACCACGATTCAACTGTTGAGATCTTCTTCGGGTCTACCGAGACACCATCTCCTGTAATGACATGCCCAAAAAATTTAACCTTATCAAGGAAGAACTCACACTTCGACAACTTGCCATACAACTTCTCCTTCATGGGGGTCTCCAGAACAATCCTCAAGTGCTGATCATGCTCCTCCGGGGTCTTCGAGTATATCAAAATATCATCTATGAAGACTATAATAAACTGGTCCAGGTACTGATGAAACACCTTGTTCATCAGGTTCATAAACACTGCCGGGGCATTGGTCAACCCAAATGGCATCATCAAGAACTCGAACTGCCCATAGCGAGTCCTGAAAGCTGTCTTTGGGATGTCTTCCCTCTTCACTTTCACCTAGTGGTACCCTGACCTCAAGTCTATCTTGGATAGTACCTTCGCTCCGCTCAACTGGTCAAACAAGTCATCTATCTGCGGCAACGTGTATTTGTTCTTGATAGTGAGATTACTAAGTGCCCTGTAGTCGATACACATACGTACTGACCCATCCTTCTTGGGTACAAAGAGTACAAGAGCACCCCATGGTGATGAACTGGAACGGATAAAGCCTTTGTCTTGCAACTCATCCACCTGCTTCTTTAACTTCGTCAGTTCGTTATTGTTTACTCTATAGACGTACTGAGAGATCGGCTCTGCGCCTGGCACTAAATCTATAGATAATTCCACATCTCTGTTCGACGGTAACCCCGACAACTCCTCCGGAAGACATCCAAGAATTTTGAAATCAACGGATGTGGCGGCGCCTGCTCCTGCTCCTCGACTAAAGCTCTACAGAAATTATCGTCGCTCTGCTCTGCTCCTCGGACGAACTCAAACTCTGGTACTCCTGGCGTCTAAAATACAACTTTGCCTCCACGATAATCGATACTAGTGTGATGTCTACTCAACCAATCCATCCCGAGCACTATGTCGTAACTCGGAAGTGGCATTACGAGCACACATACGCTAAGCTCACGGCCTCCTAAATAAACTCTCTGGTTCTTGCAAACATCACTGACCAGGATGATACCACCCCCGATCGTGATCTTGCAAGCCCTCGCCAATGGTTCAAACTCAAGGCGATACCTCAAAGCAAAAGATACAAATACAAAGCTATGAGAAGCACCCGAATCGAACAAAACATGAGCTAGAAAGAAATCGAGATAAACAGAACCTGAGATAACATCGCCAATCGACTCCTCCTCCTGGACAGTCAGGGCAAAAGCTCGCCCCTGTCGATGCACTCCTCTATTCTGCTGATGCTGGGCAAACTGCTACTACTGTGGTGGAAGAGGTCCTCTCTGTTGGCCCGCTGGTGGTCCAGTGGGTGCCCTCTGTGCCTGTCCTCCACCCTGAGCTGGATGAGCCTGGACTTTGGGACAAGCCTGCAGCTGATGATCTCCCGATCCATAGAATAAGCACTGGCCTAGCCTCATCCTGCATGTGTCCCATTTGTGTCCTTGCTTCTTACATAAAGTACAAGGAACTGCTGCCTTCTGGATCTGATGCATCTGCTGAACCGACGCTCTAGCTGGCCCGTGGTGCTGCTGCCTCTGGTGCTGGTAAGGCCTCTGGTTCTGCTGCTGGAATTGAGGCCTCTTCGCTGGACCCGTGTAGTTGTCGGATCCTCCTGTATCCTTCTGCCTCTTTGTCATACCCCAGTCCCAAAATACGTAGGACCAGGAATACGTGACACGCCAGCTACGCATTCGACCAGACTCTGGTCTGACTCGAATACGTATAAGCTGTATAATATAAAGGGCACTATCTAGATATCCCATAAATGTAAACTTCTGTCTCAATCCATAATGTAAAGCAGTATACAAGAAAGAGCTATATGTGCTAAAGTCGGCCGCCCAATAACACACAAACTCGAATAGACTCGAGAAGAGATGAGTCTACAAATACTAGGCTACAACAGCAGATGAATAATCAATAAGAATAATGTAACCATAATGCCGGTGGAAATGATATGAGTACCTGGTACAATGTCCGCAAGACGTGCAACTCCATCAGCAACTCCAAATGCTCCGTAATCGTCTATGCTGCAAAACTGGCAGGGAACCAGGTCCTCAGAGGGACGTAACAAGGTAAAAAAATACAGTATACCAAGTATAACAGAAAGTACAAGTGCAACGATGGGGTAATCTAGCATAACCAACTAAGTGTGACACAGTTTGAAGACAATGTTCGACGCGTGGGCTATCTAAAATAAAATCGTAGCTCCGTACAAGGAAAGACACGGGACGTACCGCAGCTCCGGGCAAAGAGTCACACGGGTGATACCACTACACTAGATACAGGATCATTACATAGATACTACATAAATATATAAGCGCGTACAGAGGAGCCCAAACGTCTAGTAACTGTCTTCCCTTTCCCAAGCGGTCAACGATTGTGCGCTGAACCTGAACCTTTATCTACAGTCTCGACACACAGGAATAACTCGACAGACGCGGCCCTAGGGTCGTCCCGGTCTCTGGTCATGATGTCAGTATCAGGATACAGGAGTCTGGCATGATCACAGTGTATGAGTGTGTCCTGGGGTGTCGATGTACTCAGGTACATACATCGAGGTGCTACGAAGCATCTAACAATTATTCTAAGACGTTACGACGAACGTCTGCACCCAGTTGTGATCCGGACGCAAAGTATCGAACGTCAACATAAATACGTGCATAATATACATAAAGAAACAACAAATATCTGTAATCTGAAATATAGGGTGGCAAGGTACACTTGCCTGCGTGCGGCTGCTGATGACGGGGTCTCGGTACCACGTCCAAGCCCTCAGGTCCCGCAGTACCTAGAGATGAGTTACAAACCAAAATCAATAATCTCTTCCACGTCAGACAGGGATGCGACACACATCTACATCTAAACTCAGTCTCAGCTAAGACTCACAGGGACAAGATACTAGAGGGGGTTGACCACAGTTGACTATCGGTACGATACGTCAAATCATCTAGTCATCAGTACCACATCATCAAACCATCCTCAAAACACAGTTAACGATTATAATTCCTTCGTTTAATATCGTTGTTACCAAACACATAGTACTGCTCTAAATTAAACACCTTTAGTTTCCAGTCCCCAAATACCGATTAGGGGTTTTACACTACACATTAGTCCTTAATCAATCACGTGCTCCTCGGTGTTCATCAATGTTCAAATAAATCAGAATCTTATTTCTCCTCAAATTAATTCTCATTAAATAAATTAGCATTTTACCACCATGTAATATATCCCGATCATTTATTTAAAGATCAAAACTTAAATCTCCATGAACAAATATCTTAAATAAATTATTTTAATTCATGTAGAAGACAAACCCTAACCTACATTCATCCTATCACATTAAACCCCTTCAACATACCATAAGTCATATTCTCATGTCCTTTATCAACCCTACATCATCATCAACATGCCCTAAAAATAAAACCCTAATACTATACTCACATGAATATACATAGGTGAAAACCCTACCTAAACAATAACACATCTGAAATATATAAACAAGAGAGGGGAAGAGAGATTCGTATACCTCGACGGCGAGGTAGGGGATCACTGGCCGGAGCGAGGTGGTGCGGGGGGATGATGAGGAGGTCGGTTACCCGCCGGAGAAGAAGAGTGGAGGAAGTGGTGGTGGTGGTGGTGATAGTTCGTGGTGGTGGACAGCTCATGGTGGTGGAGAGGCCGGATATGGAGGAGGTCGGATGGGGGAGCTCTGAAGTGGAGAAGGTCGGGGGACTGGGTGAAGCCGGACTCGCCGGAGCAATGGCTCGAGCGGGTGGAGTCGGGCACAGCCGAGGAAGTGCCGGAGAGATATGTAGTGGGGGGTTGGCTCAACGCCGAAGTACGGGCTCGAGCGGGTTGAGCACAGTCGGAGTCGGGGACTGCACCTACGAAGTGGAGTCGGGGGGCTACGCCGGACCGATGGGACAGGCTGGAGCCGCCGCGGGGGAGGCTCCAACTGGATACGGGGTGCTGTGGCGTCGGTAGTAGGCCGGAGTCGGGGGCGGGGTGCTGCACTGGCCGGAGTAGGTCGGCCACTGCACTGGCCTGAGTGCTCCTTTCCAGGAAGAAGAAGAAGAAGAAGAAGAAGAAGAAGAAGAAGAAGAAGAAGAAGAAGAAATTTGTATGGATAAATATGGAGGAGGGAGGAGAGAGAGAGGGGGGGTTTCCAATGCCTAGGGATTAGGGCCTGCTTGGTATGTGTGCATTGAAGAGACACTTTATAGGGGTTGGTGATGTGAGTGTGTAGTGGGGATGCTCCAATTCAAATGGAGGGCTAGGAAACATGGAGGATTGGGTTTCTTCATGCAAAGGAAGGTGGAGAACGTTGACTACGGTCAAAGAAGGGTAGGCTCTCCATTTGGTCTTGGCCAATGAGGTGAGGACACATAATTCAAAAAAATTACAACTAAGCCCCTTAAATTCAGAAAATTACACGAACACATAAAATAATACAAAAATTATGGGGAAAATAGTGTTTGGTAATTTGCATGGTGAGGGAATATTGTGTGTTTGGCATGGATTTAATTAAATGGATATTGGGATTAATTGGAGATTAAAATAGGATTAGACAAAATTGGTATCCTCGATTTAAATAGAATTAAAGTGTCCTGCACTTTTAAATTAAATGGGGGTACTTGGGGTCAAAATTTGGAAATGACGGAAAGGTCAAAAATGGTGTGGACTTGGAGTCAGTCTTGGACCCTTTAGTTGGTCCGGCTCAACGGGTTAAGTTGGTATCTCAAAATTGAGGGTAACGACACAGGTGTCCGACACAAAATTAAATATAGGATTTAGGATACGGGAAATTGTACGATTAATTTAAGACACAGCGGATTTGATTTTTGTGTGACGAAAAAGTCCAGTGCCTAAATTGGCGAGTCAAGTCAGAAGTACAATAGTCTGATAGAATTTATGGGCTGATATTGGGCTCCGAATAAATCAACAATGGTAGGGCGCACCAAAGGTTAAATTAATAAATAACAAACACAAGCAACTCTACTCTAAACCTCAACATCTGCTGCTAATCCAAAATTTTCCAATCTATCCCTGACTATCTATAGAATTAATTGAGGGGGTTTACACTCTTAGGGCCAAGCTCTAAGTCATCCTCTGCTCTCTGCGCCTGCCTGAGTATCTCCTCGAAGGTGGTGGTAGGATCTCCGTTGGTGTGGGATTTGACTTCTAGGTTCAGGCCCTTCCTGAACTTTTTTGCCTTGCTTCTAGGGTTCTGACTCTCCACGAAGTGTCCTAGCCAGCAATACTCCACCGCATACTCATACACTGACATGCCTCCCTGTGCAAGATACTGAAACTGACTCTCCAAAGATGTAAGAGCCACATCTGGAAAGAACTTCTCCTTGAAAAGCTCTTCGAAGGCTTCCCAAGAGAGTCCTGGTACTGTAATCCTCGGGTCGGTCCAGAACCATGTCAGGGCAATATCGAATATCATACAACCCGCAGCCTCAATCTGTAGCACCTCTGGAATCTGCGCCAGCCACAGGTTCCACTCGATGTCCTCGATCCACTCGTCCGCATATATAATACCCTCGGTGCCTCTGAAATCCTTTGGGCCCATCCTCTTGAAGTCGATGATGGTACCCGGCCTCGACTGATGCGGAATAAACTGAGCTGATGCTGTCAGTGGCTGGGTGGTAGTAGCTCTCTCCACCGCTGTGAGTGCGATCTGGTGACCGTTCTCCATGTTCTGTCGCAGGACCTATGACTGTCGCTGTTGTGCCTCCATCATCTGCTGGAGAAGTATGAATATCTGCGTCTGATCAACCACTGGTGGTGGAGGTGGAGATCCTCTGAAACAACTGGAGCTACGGGAGCTACCCTCCGAACTGGGGGAGAAGCACCCCCGAAAATAGCTGTTGAGACCCCCACCTGAACCGGTGAGGTGACCCTCTCAACAGGAGAAGAACCTGTAGTAGGTGCTACCCTCTCCGCAGTAGGCTGGGAAGTAGCTAAGGAAGTTGCTGCTGCTCCCGAGCGATAGAATCGGATCTTCGAAGGCATCCTGAAGACAGATTGAAAATATAGAATCAATATTGAATATAATGAGATATCATCAAAGAAGGACAGAACTTTATTCAAAATGAAAGATAATATTCAATAGATAAGGATTTGCAAAAATAGATATTTGAATTGTCCTAGATGTGATTGAGTAAACTTTCTCAGCTAAATCTTGTTTTCTAAGGCAGGCTCGTAGCCGTACTCCAGTTGAGCACAACTACGATATCTATCTAGACCAGCACAGGCCACCACTAAAAATGTGTCACGACCCGCACCTGGATATACGGGCACGAGTACGTGGTTACGCCCAGCCTATACCGCAGAATCGGCAGTAGAACGTTGTTTGGGACATTTTTAACTATCTAACATTTCAACAATATAATATGGTACATGTCAATCATCTCAACTCCAAATGGAGGAGCAAAATGGTATCTCACATGAATATTAATCTCAATCACAAAACAAACTAAGGAAGAAATAGTGCACGAATGAAAATAGCGAAGGAAAGAATAAAGATACAACCACCAACTGAAATAATATACAAGGTGTGAAACCACCAAAATCAATAGTCTAATACAATCTAGATACAAAATAGTCTAAACCTCATCGGGCTCTGCTACTAAGTCTCCCTGGTCAATAAGAGTGTCCTCTATCGGTACGCCATCCTGCGGCCCATAGTAGGTGGGACACTGCTCTAGAAGCCAGTCATCTGGAAAAATATATCCAATCAGGATTGGAACGAAGTATATACCTCTGAAAGCAGTTCCAATAACATAATCGAGCATATAAACAGATATAGAAATCAAATACAAGATCACTAAAAATATTAATGATGAACAAGATATATATAGGTAATGTACAATAATATATAGATCAACAATATGAATATCAGCAATATGATAAAGTAAACTGTAATCTAAACTATCTAAATGTGCCTCATAATACGAGTTCATTATGTGATCGGGTTGGGTGAATATGATCAGGTAAGACGAATTACAAGTGAAGTATATAATCAGAATGTACACGATTTGTAACAATGGTTTTGATCACATAATCAACTCATACTCTCCTACTCCCAACTAATACCGATGGATCCAGTCACGACACGCTACGAACACGAAAATATAACCACTGTCACGAGCAGTGGGTGTACACGAATATCATAACCACCGAACACGAGCGGTGGGTGTACACGAATAAGCATACTGAACACGAGCAGTGTATAAACACGAAGTAACATCAATATCCAGTATACACTATGAGATACAATGAACACGAGTACCCGCTGAACACGGTAGGAGATAATATCTCATGACGGGATCCATATAGCACCAGTCCGTGAAATTACTGTGTCGGGATCAATGTATATAATTCTAGAACATGCATATATATAATATTATGAATTGAAAACAATCAAAAAAATATACTCGCCTGACGTCCTGAGAAAGGTGTGTCTCTCGATGCCTAAGACGGTGTCTCACAACCTATATATGGTAGGTTGCATTAATACAAGGTTTGATAATGAAAATAACTGAAGTTGATGCAATTCTAGGTCGATACGCCATTTCTAAGTCAAACCGATGAGATCTAGGTTGCAAGAGTCAAATGCTAAGTCACTAAGTCAATACACTACGAAGCTATGTTATACTAGCTAAACTAAGAATAAATAAGGCACTCAAAGAGTCGCATCTCCAGATACGCAAGTATTCAAATATGGAAAATAGAGTTTTATATATATATACAAGTCAAACTTTATGATATCATATCACAACAGTGAAATAGGATACCTTAGCCTTGCACCAATGCGTACCCCACCTAACTTGATACCCAAACTCAAAACTTGGGTATCGACCCAATATCTTGGTGATACCCTGGTATCTCAAATCCTATTAAATATTGGTAGTACTCAATACCCTATAGACTAGCATATGCTAATATAATAAATAGATCAACACAAGGTAGAACTTATCTACAAAACAATATCATAACTATATGGGTACCTATACCTTTAGCTAACCAGTATACTGATAAGGTATAACACTAACCATCTAGTTACACTAACTTAATACTAAGCTACTGACTCTTAACTTCTAACCAATTATTTAACTAACAACTAGCAAACTAACTAACACTAAACTGGAATATTAAATATAACTAACCAACTAATACTGAATCATGAAACCTATGGGTCCTGTGTTCAGGCACCACAGTGGACTGATATCATTGTGAACAACTCACTAAGTTACAAGGCTGAAAACACAGTTTTAACAGAAATTGATACTGTGCAGTAGGATACTTCACAGTAAAAACTGTACTGATATGAATGCCTTGCACATACTGTGCACTTCAAGATGCACAGAATGCATGCTGAACAACCTCTCTTGCACATATTGTGCACTGCTAAATCCTAAACCACTAATTACCACTGTAATATATACTAGTATAATTTTTGACTAATTATAACAATATCTATTAGCTATCTATTCATATAGATAATCTAGCTAACAAATAATGCAAGGATATAAAGTCATCTACTTAATGCACTTTCTAATTAGGTAACTAACAGATATAGGATGTGCATACAAAGCTAACTAACCAATATATAATTTACTTGATACTTACATAACTATCTTACTCATACCAATGCTTTAAACCT